>OY748301.1:18459918-18503284 GCA_963556515.1 Nudaria mundana
CATGACCAGGTGAAGGCTGGAGAGATCTCCTTCAGCCCCACCGGTCATGGAACGACAGTCGTCCAGTGCCCCGTCGCGGCGGCACTTAAAATTGCGGACGGACGGAGCCTCCTTATAGGGGGCTTCCTCAGGGCGCAGGTGCACCTCCTGCGTGCCCGGGAAACCAGGTGTTTCCGGTGCATGATGGTGGGGCACGTAGGAGTGCAGTGCGCAGTGGAAGACACCGTGGGTGATCGATGCTTCCGCTGCAGCCGGCCCGGTCACAAGTCCAACGCCTGTGACGCACCGCCTCGCTGCTACAGATGCGAGGCGGAGGGCAAAACGGCGGACCATCGGGTCGGCAGCCGTTCCTGCGCCGCTATGAGGCCAAAGCCTCGTCCGTCCGCTGGGAGCAGCGGGGGTGCCGCTACTGCGCGGCCAGATTCGCGGAGGGATGCTGATATGGACGTCCATTAATGGACACCCATATCCGCATCCTACAGGCGAACTTGAACCACTGCCGCGCTGCTCAGGATCTTCTGTACCAGAGCATCGCGCAGTGGTCCATAGACCTGGTCGTGGTCGCCGAGCCGTACTATGCCCACCCGGGAAGCCTGGTGGCGCAAGACGGCTTGGCCTGCATCTTTGGGGGGTCCGCCGCAAACACCTCGCGGCTTGCAATTATTGCAAACGGCCGAGGCTGCGTTGCGGCGGAATATGAAGGGGTGGCAGTCGTGGCCGCATACATCTCGCCGAACAACATTAACGACGCTCAGTATGAGCTATGGCTCACTGAGCTCGACGTCGTCTTCACTGCGTGTCGTCCTCGCCCTGTCCTTCTCCTGGGAGACTTTAACGCCTGGTCTACGGCGTGGGGCTCTCGGGTAACCAATGGCAGGGGGAGATTACTTGAGGACTGGGCCACTACACGTGGACTAGAGCTCCTCAACCGGGGGAATGTTGCCACCTTTTGGCGGTCGGGGGTCAGCTCGGTTGTGGACTTAACGTTCGCGACCCCTGCCCTCGCCCGCCGTATTATGGGCTGGTGCGTGGAGGAGGGTGTGGAGACGCACTCGGACCACCGATACATCCGGTTCGAGGTCGTCCCCCCACCTAACCTTCCACAGCCGGTACCGAATCCCCCGGAACCGCGTTGGGCGCTCAAGAGTTTAGACCGGGAGGCTCTCCTGGAGGCATCCATCGTGCAGGCCTGGATTCCAGCGCCGGACAGACCTGTTGACGTGGATGCCGAGGCAGAGTGGTTCAGGAGAGCCATGTCGCAAATCTGCGATGCGGCGATGCCTAGGGTTACACCCGGCCCGGCCAGGAAGCAGGTGTACTGGTGGTCGTCGGAGATTGCACAGCTGCGTGCAGCATGCGTCTCCGCCCGCCGCCAGTACACCAGGTTTCGCCGGAGGCATCGTCGACCAGACGACGCGGCAGCCCGGGAGGCGGAGCTATATGCGTCCTACAGAGAGGCTAAGGGCACCCTCCAGAAAGCGATCACGCGGGCTAAGACGACAGCACGCGAGGAGCTCCTGGAGACCCTGGAGCGGAACCCATGGGGGCGCCCGTACCTGCAGGTCAGAGGTAAACTCCGACCGAGGGCGCTCCCACTGACCCAGAGTCTCCAGCCGGATCGGCTGGAGGGGGTCTTGGACTCTCTGTTTCCGACGAGCGCGGAGGAGCACATCCCTCCGAGCATGGCTCCGTCTCAGACGCCCAATGCGGATAGCAGCGAAAACGACGTACCCGAAGTCAGAGAGGGTGAGTTAGGAGCGGTGGTGCTTCGGCTCAGTCGCCGGAAAACTACCGCCCCTGGACCCGACGGCATTCCGGGCCGTGTATGGGTCCTGGCCCTCGAGGAACTCGGGCCTCGACTGAGGGGGCTCTTCAGCGCATGCCTCGAAAGGGGCCAGTTTCCCAAGGTGTGGAGGACGGGGAAACTGGTCCTGATCCGGAAAGCGGGGCGGCCGGTGGACTCACCGTCCGGTTACCGGCCGATCGTGCTGCTCGACGAGGTGTGTAAGCTCTTTGAGCGAATTATCGCGGAACGCCTCGTCGAGCATCTCACGCGTGTGGGCCCAGACCTGGCGGATAACCAGTATGGTTTCCGTCGGGGACGGTCCACCGTGAGCGCGATCATGCGCGTGAAGACCCTAGCGGAGGAAGCAGTCTCGCGGGGCGAGGTGGTGTTGGCGGTGTCTCTTGACATCGCCAACGCCTTTAACACCCTACCCTGGAGTTGCGTTAGGGAGGCACTGGTATATCACAAAGTGCCTCTCTACCTCCGTCGTATTGTCGGGGCATATTTATCCGAGAGGGCTATAACTTACCCTAGCTGGCTCGGGCCAGCTCGGCGAGATGTATCGTGTGGTGTTCCACAGGGGTCGGTCCTAGGACCTCTCCTGTGGAACATCGGATACGACTGGGTGTTGCGGGGTGCGTTGCCTGAGGGCGTCAGCGTAACTTGTTACGCCGACGATACCCTCGTCACGGCGCGGGGAGCAACGCACCAGGAGGCAACACTCAAGGTCACGACTGGGGTTGCTGTAGTCGTGGGTCGGATACGGCGGCTGGGACTGGACGTGGCACTGAATAAGTCCGAGGCTCTGTGTTTTCACGGACCTCGGCGCGGGCCACCTCCAGGATCCAGCATAAATGTAGGGAGCGTTAGCATCGGCATCGAGCCCTCCATGAAGTATCTGGGACTCGTACTCGATGGCCGGTGGAACTTCGGACCACATTTCCGAAGTTTGGTCCCCAAAGTGACGGGGGCAGCAGCCGCGCTTTCGCGACTGATGCCTAACTTAAAGGGACCCAACGCTTCCTGCAGGAGACTGTACCTGGGGATCGTGCGGAGTATGGCCGTATACGGGGCTCCCGTATGGGCGGCGAGACTGACGGCCAACAACGCTGCTATATTGCACAGATCGTTGAGGACCTTGGCCGTCAGGACAATAAGAGGGTACCGCACGATCTCTCTAGAGGCTGCATGTCTCCTAGCCGCGACCCCTCCATGGGACCTGGAAGCGAGAGCCCTTGCGTCATTGTTTCAATGGCACAAGGAGGCGCTGGAGCGGGACCACAGGCCTGCGTCTCGAGAAATCGAGGCCCAGCGGTCCCATCTCCGCCAGGATCTCATGGAGACATGGAAGGTGCGACTTGAGCAACCTAAGTGGGGAACCACCACCATCGCGGCGGTGAGACCGATCATGGAGGACTGGCTGCAGAGGCAGCACGGTGGCCTCACGTACCGTGCGACACAGATCATCACCGGGCACGGAAACTTTGGTGGGTATCTGTTTCGCATGCATCGTGAGGTCACACCCGCGTGTCAACACTGCGAGGCTTCCGGCGAAGACACGGCATTCCACACGTTGGTGGAATGCTCAGCGTGGGCAAGTCAGCGCCGGGACCTCGTTGTGGGCCTGGGCGTGGATACTCTCTCACTGGAGACCATGCTACGAGCCATGGTCTCTAGCGAGAGCCAGTGGAACGCGGCCGTTTCCTTCTGCGAGCAGGTTATGCTCGTGAAGGAGACGGCTGGAAGGGCGAGGGAGCGTATCCTCCCCGCTGAGTTCCGAAGTCTGCGGCGAGGGCGCCGCATACGTGACTACGCCCAGGACCATCGACCTCCATGATCGGGGCCTGAGGACGATGGATTAGCAACCCACCGTCCCTACAGAAGCAGGCTAGAAGGGCTGCGTGATGTGGGGCTTCACCCCATGCACGCCTTCACTCACCGACGCGGGATAAAACCCGACCCTAGAGATGCGGGGTAACACCCGACCACCACGCAGTGGCCACTCAAGTGACCAAGGTCCGCCGGGTGCCACTGGGAATTCTTTCAGTATCTACCGGAGGCACTCGGCAATGGACGTAGGTGCGGCCGCAGCCACAAGCCGCGGATTAAAAAAAAAAAAAAAAAAAAAAAAAAAGGCCATCAAGCTTGAGTAAAGCCTAACCAACGTGATTAATCACCGAAAACATTAACTCCCAAATAACCAACATTTCTCTCAGAAAACATTTTGTTGGGGAAAATCGAAGAAATATTCGAAGCCAACCGCAACGTACCAAGGCGTTTACACTTACACTAAGTGAAAAACGGAAAATCTCCGGAGGATTTACTTTGAAATTATTGAAGGCCGTGAGCTGAATACGTTTAACGCCGCAAAATACATAAACTGTACGCCGAGATTCATAGTAATAACTTAACTTTGTGTTAGTAAGTTTGTCTGTAACTAATTTTATTTAAATATATTTATCAAAGCAATGGTAAGTAAAATGTTTTAAGAAAAAACTTTTTAAAATTTATAATAGCATTAATTTTTCGCAGAATTAAAAAGACAACAAAACGTCGACAATTGTTTCGCCTCTAAACGAGGCATTATCAAGACTATCTCAGAGAGAACAGCTGTTTTCTCTGAGACAGTCTTAAAATAATTAATGCTATTATAAATTTTAAAAAGTTTTTTCTTAAAACATTTTACTTACCATTGCTTTGTCATGGATTTTCGCCAAGTAACGCCTGTTTCTATCCAATATTTGAAATATATTTATATTTAAAAACTTACTTTGCGAAACGGTAAGCAGAGAAATACAGACACATATAGAGAATTTCCGTTAAACTTTTTCTGCCAATGAGTGTGCTAACGTTTCACGTATTGATTTATAATAATACTAGCGGACCCTGCGGCTTTGCCCGCTTCTCAAATTATATAGACTAAAACCTTCCTCGAAAACCGGTCTATTCACTGGTGAAAAACACATCACGGATTTAGATGTGTTTTTCACCAGTAAATAGACCGGTTGCGTAGTTTTAAAGATATAAGCATACCTACATAGGAACGAACTGACTTTCATAGTTATGATTATGACAAAGATCAAGAAGTATATACACAATAATCATCATACAATACAACTAACTGTAAATAAAACAGTACCAAATGGTGAAGTGTGGAGACTGATTTAATTTTAATTCGAAACACATCAAGTAATTACAAATAAAGAGTGGAAACTCTAGCGACGAAAGTGTGGAAAAATTATTCTGTCACCATGTATCCTGGTTGAACTTAGATATTAACCTGGTTTTTCCTGGAATTAGTTTCGACCAAGTGCCGAAAATTGGGTAAGTAATAGATGATATAACAACAAAATCTCTAATATTAACAACATATAACAACGGAACCTATAATTTTATTTAATATAGCGATTAATTAATATAATGAACGATTGATATAATTTTAAAATAACTAATTTGTATAAGCATAACATACATTAAATATAACATCGTTTGACATAACATACATATAAAATAGTACATAACATATAAAATAGTTTGACCACTCAAAAGATATAAAACTCATTTGGTCTAATATGATGAAAACGCCTACTTAAAAACAGGGTCTTCCTTGTTTGACCGAAAGGAATTTGACAATAGTTCACTTCCCAAAAAAATTGCCAAATTATTACGAGTACTTAGCAAAATATCTATTCACATAAAAATGTAACGCTAACCCGGGCAAACCTAATGTTTGGGAAATGAACGTTTAAACTAAAACTTGTTTATCAACTAGTACTTTTAACATTTTATATTTAGTCAAATATTTCAGTTGGAATAACAGTTTTTACGCAAAATCATCGTTTCTGGCGTAGGAGGTCACAGTTTTAACCTAACCTAACCTACCCATTTTGTTTAAAGAAGAAATTAACCTAATCTAATTAGTTGAGTGTCTGAATGTAGTGGGTAACCTACTAAAACCAAATTACAATTAATATTTTTTGTCTTAACAAATCATTTCACCAAACGTTTATTGTCTGAAGATTGTTTGCTGTAATAAATCATTTGATTAAATACCAAATGCAATACTGACATTATACTTGATAATATTTTGCCAAGTAAAAATTTGTATAAAAATGGTTGCTAAAATTTGTTTGGGTAATGAAATTTTGTCGTGTGTGCAAAACGGCAGGCACCCTTAAAAATTTTGCGGGGCTCTTACTTCTAGGTGGTTTAAAAAAAACTGAGTCGGGATTGTTATCCATAATGACGTTTTTTATATAAGTATATTAAACGTTAGACCTAATGATTTTCGATTAAATAAACAATATACATATTAAGGGGGCTCGTGGTCTAGTGGTAACCGACAATGTTAACACATTGCAAAGGTTAAGCAACATCGACTCAGGCCGGTCTTAGGATGGGTGACCATTTCTTAAGACATTGAGACCCCTCCGTGCCTCGGAGAACACGTTAAGCCGTCGGTCCCGGTTATCATACTAACATCTATGGCAGTCATTAGGGGTGGTTGGAGCCCTAGATCAAAAATCCGACCGGTCTAACTACAGAAATTCGATATCGCCCATGGGTTGTGGAGGTCAGATGGCAGTCGCTTCACGGAAAATATCGAAGTTCAGCGGAATCGTAGTTAGACTGGAAAGCCTCACTCAGTTGGGGTCAACTGAGTTGGGAAAAGGCTCGGTATATGTAAAGAAATTATATCAACAGTTGGTAGATCTCACGTTGATTATATCTTATGAACGATAATAAAATGAAATTAGACCAAATGAGTTTATACGTTATGAGACACACCCCCGAAAATTACTAAGCAGGCTAGGTACCTTCTTATAGATTTATAGTGATTTTAAGCTACATGTTTAAATTATAAACCTTCTGAATTAAATTGAATTGTCTGTTCGTGATTTAAAACCTATACCCCATATTGGAGTATAACTACAAAAATATAAGATACCTACTACATAAATATCAACTTTAAAACTATTGTTTGTCCGTCTGTTTGTTTCGAAGAATCTCTGAAACGGCTTTAACAATGGGAATAGGTTTTCGTCTGTCAGTTTGTGCACCGCGTGCAGCTTGGGCCCAAGAGATGTATAAAGGGCCCCATACTACCCATAGATACAGCTATTTACTAGGTAAGCACGGCGGGTCGTGGTGCAAAATTGAGCTGAAGCGAGACTTTCTATTGCGGTTCTGGATTTTCGTTTTATAAGTTTTTTATTTTTTATTTTGATTTTAATTTCTGATTTTTTTTTTAACTGATGGTCTATTTGACCATTTTAAGGTCATATGTATGGCGCGCGCATAATGTGTAATTCTCTCGGTATAACTGTTTAAGTCCTCCTGGAACAGGTTTTTCGGTGATTATTCCTCCGTGGTCACTTCGATGTTTCTGATTTCAGAGGTATGCACTCACGAGCATGGTCACTGCCACCATGCAAAGTATGAGGAAGATCAGTTCAGCCGTTCAGGAGGAGTATTCCGTCAAGTGAAAACCCTCGAGTGGAGTAATGGGAGCTTCGCTCAAAAACACAAAGTTCTAGCTATGACAATATTATGGTCACCCTACAAGTTAACATGCGGGTAACATTAATTAGTAAATAGTAGAACGTCTGAGTATAGAAACAAAACAAGATTTTTCTTGTGCCCACACGCTATGCTAACATTTTTGTGTTGTTTTATTGCACCGCGCTAGCTTTAACAAAACACGAAAACAGTGAATTAAAAAATGAGTATAAATTTTAAATGTTAATTAAGGTTCATGATAATTTGTGCTCTGCATACCGGAAGGCTGTTACCGGATACTGAGCTAACTTACAAAACTTATACAAAAATGAGGATAGTTTAAGAATAGAATATAAACAAGTTAATAATATGGCAAAAATTTGCCATATATTTTAGAGTTTTCGAAAGTTTTTTCATAAAATCTAAAAAATGTCACATGACATGAAGTTCAACATCATTTTTCATTTGGTCTTGAGTCTCTATTACCGTTCTCGATTTGACCTCGTTTTGACCTTGACCTTGAGATCAGAGGTCAAAGGTCAAGTTCATATTAGAGGTCATTGACCATACTGAGTTGATTGCAGCTGGTCTCAAGTCTCTAACTGTTACCGTTCTCGATTTGACCTTGACCTTGAGATCAGAGGTCAAAGGTCAAGTTCATTTTAGGGGTTTTCGACTAGCTAAGTCGATTGGCGTTTACACCGAGTCTCCAGCTCTTACCGTTCTCGAGTTGAAAGTTGTTCACGGACGGACATTACTGTTGTATAAGAGATTTTCGTTTCAAAACTAAAAATATTGGATAAAGAGGTTCCACCATATTGTTAGATCCCAAGCTAATATTGCTGCAAGTGACACACCTGCCGACCAGCGGATAAGGATCCGTCAAACTTAAGGCACCAAGTCACAAGTTCAGCTCTTATTACGTGGGACCAAAAAAGGTACTGACAAAACCTGGGCTTAGCATATGTCTCTACCTACCCCTGCTTTAAGGAAACAGCCGTGATTGTGTGTATGTAGTATAACATTATTTGTACACTAATAGAAAGCTGCATGAGATGGCCTTATCACTAAAACCCATGCAGTTTTCTTTGTCAAACTTGTTTGTTTGTATGTATAGTCACGGTAATCTCTGAAGTTACTAAACGATTTTTCGTGTGGTTTTCTCAGATATACGAAGGTAAACTTATGGCAACATATGTATAAATAATAAATAAATATGTTAGGACAATTCACACAACGCCATCTAGTCTCAAACTAAGCAGAGCTTGTGATATGAGTACTAGATAAACCATAGACCAACGCGGTCGTCGTATACGCTGTCGCCGTATAAAATAAACTGATAAAAATACTTGTATAATTTTTTTTTTAAATACATACATATTATATACAGGAAACACCCAGACTTTGGTACAAACGTCAATCACACAATGTTTGTCCCGACCGGGAATCGAACCCAAGACTCAGTCAAATTAGGTCATATAGGCTTTGTTTCATCAAGATTGTATAGCAGGATAAAAGTACATAGATACATTATACATTTTACCACGTCTATATCCCCAAAGGGTAGGCAGATGTGTATCACACACCCACACTTTGCCAGTAATTTTTTGCTCGTATTAGAGGGCAAGCTTATTACCATATTACTACTACCGGGCACTGTAGAAAATTCAAATCACATTGTAGGTAATTTAAACTAAAATTCCAACAGCGAGGAATAGGATCTCTGCAGTCTAAGTCCTAAAAACTAATTACAAAATAACTGAATAAAGTAAACAAATTTGAATAAAACATAATAACATGAAACAATTCTCTCAATCTCAGTTATTTCCTTAAAACGTTTCAAATAACAGACGCGAGGTAATAAGACTAGGAGATGGAACGTCTAATATTGCAACAATGTGTCATAGTGTTGTAAGTTGCATTTGTGTGCTCGTCTTGGGACGATGCGCCCGACGGCCTGTCTAAAGTTAGCACCCCTTCATACTTAGCTGCTACTCCGAAACTTTACACAACATCATTGTCATCCTACACTTCCTATAAGCATGTCATACAACGTCGCTTTTATTCAGAATCATAACTTCCACTGCAAATAAAATACGTAATGTGTGTTGAAGTTTTATGAAGTTTGGAAGTGTTGTAGTTAGTATAATACAGGTACGTTAGCAGCTTTTGTAATAAATTTCCTCAAGTTCAGTTTCGGTTAATATAATATGCCACCTTTGTTAACATGTGCGAGGCGGTAACCAAATATTAGTGTTCTTAACTTTCAGACGAGCCGAGTATTCATTAAAGCTTTGACAGCAAACTTTGACATCATTAGATCATGTAAAATGGATCTATATTTTACTTTTACACGAACATTGCGTAGATAGGGACATCTCTTTATGGCCTGAGGTTTCAACCAGGTTACTCGGACCACGGTTACAGGCTATACAGAATGAATTTTTCAAGTGGGCTTGGATGGCCAAATCCGGAACTATAAGGAATAGCGAAAAATGCTCAAAGGAGTTTTTTGATGAAACTTAAAACCTCATCATTAGATTTTTTAAAAACCTATAATCCTTTTATCCTTCCATTCCATTCCTTATCTCCAATTTCTATGAAAATTCTAAGTGAGAATGTGATCCTTAATAGCAACACTATCGTATGGTGTAATAATAAAGGGTATGATTATTTTCTAAATCAATGGGTTCGATTCCCAGCTAGGATTATAGGTTAAAAATCTAATGATGAGGTCTTAGGTTTCATCAACGGGCTCGTGACTCCTTGGAGCATTTTTCGCTATTCCTTATAGTTCCGGATTTGGCCATCCAAGCCCACTTGAAAAATTCACCTGTATAAGGTAAATTAAAAGTACCGCTGCCTATCCCTTCGGAGAAACACGCGTATTTATGTATGTATGTATGATATCTGTAAAGTGCTCTATCAAATAAATAAGTTTCTCCTTTGAGCGAACTTTATAACTGGCAGGGACGCCATAAAAACATGTGGTTCGGTTACGATAAAGGGAGTATATTTTTGACTTCTTTCTCTTATTCTCTGTAATATGATGGGTGACGAAAACTGTAGTGACTCAGTGATTTTTTTTTCTAAATTGAGTAAAGGTTTTTATTGTTTTGTTTTCATTATTTTAAACAAAAATACATTTATAACATTTTGTTTCGTTGATAGAAATGTATACCTTAGTACATACTTACTTAATACCAATAAACTGAAATAACCAGTTTAAAGAATCATTCATCAATCATGTGTGGATAGCAATTTACGTTTTAGGATGGGTATTGTTTTTGCTCCCTATTTTCCCATGATGTGTCCTATTACTGCAATGGTGTCAAAAATGTTTTGAGTATTCTGGAAATGATAAATGGGGCACACTAAAAGTTTTGCACTACTAGCTAATCGGAACTATTTGAATTTCGAATGTAATATTTTTTTAAACGTTGCAACCTTCTGAGTAATAAAAAAAACAATTGGCGGGAAATCATATGTCAATTGTTTTTTATCACACATCAAAGTATACAACGAAAATGGAATTAAGTCGAAAAGATTTTAGAGCGATGATTTTTTATGATTTTAAAAGTTCTCTCTCTCCGCAAGACTGTGCCGCTCGTCTTCAAAATGCTTTTGGGAGAGAAGCACCTTGTTTGCTGAATTTGAGAGAGGTCGAGTTTCTTTACATGACGAATTTCGTGAAGGGCGGCCTTCAACTGCCGTCAACGAAAATAATGTGGCTACTGTTAAGCGGTTAATTGAAGAAAGCCCACGGATTACCTATGAGACAATTCGAGGACTATTGGGGATTGGTATGAGTCAAATCCAGAAAATTTTACACGAAGAATTGAAAGTTCGGAAACTTTGTTGTCGTTGGATCCCTCATGAACTGACAGCGGAGCAGAAGCGGGCTCGCGTGGAAGGGTGCTCACAGATGCTACTGAAGTACGACCACGGACATTCTAATGTTGTTTATGACATTGTCACAGGAGACGAAACGTGGATTTATTGTATTGAACCCGAAAAAAACAGCAATCTTGTGAATGTGTGTTTAAAAATGAGAACAAGCCAACAAAAGTGAGGCAGGCGAGAAACGTTGGTAAAAAAATGATCGCGTTTGTTTTCTCCCATCCGTCCCATCTGTACAATTCCACTTGAAGATTTTGATCTTCAAGTAGAATTGTTCTAATACCCTGGGTAAACAAATGGTAGAATACCACTCGGCATTAATACTCTTTTGAGAGTATTAATGCCGAGTGGTATTCTACCATTTGTTTACCCAGGGTATTAGAAAATGTTCGCGAAAGACTACCCAAAAGCCGCGTTCTCCTACATCATGATAACGCTTCTTCACACACGGCCAACAAAACAAAGTCATTTTTAACTTCCGAAACGGTACAACTCGTCACCCATTCTGCGCATAGCCCCGACTTAGCACCCTGTGATTTCTGTATTTTTGACAAAATCAAAAATTTGATGATAGGTTTTACTTTTACCCACTACGAAGAGGCAGTGATAGCTTTCAATCAGCACGTAGAAAACATGCCTTCAGATCTGTGGTCCTCCAAATGCTTCTAGATTTACATTTACCGCCAGATTCGCAAGGCAATAGGTAGAGCCTGTGACCTGTGAACCGGTGACCGGTGAACCTGGCAAGAAAAACTCACGGCTACTTGCCTGGCTTTTTATTCGCCAGTAAATGCAATGATTCTGTTACAACAATAAAAAGAGGGCAAGGGCAGTACGTGACCATGTGTGGACCAAGTTATTATTTTATTCATAAGTACACACACACCTAATAGTTCCACAATTCGTGAACCCCACAACCGACTCCATACAAAGATTGAACGCTATGGCGCGTTTAAGGAATATTGCGCTTTTTCCTTGATTTGTGAATTGAATTATTGTGTATTGGATTTATTTGAGGCTTTCGCTCGTTTTTTCTTCGTCTATTGTTGTTTTTTACGATATTGTCCCATATTGTATGTTTTGTGATTCAAGTTATTACTGTGAATGACCAAATCTAGGGCCACAATGCCATATAACTTGATTATTATTAATCCAACTGATTATATTCGGTAGAAAATAATAACTTGTGTATTTTTTTCGTTAACCTTCATGATTGTAGTTTAAAAATAGATTACTTTTTAAAGGGGTCAGGTGTGTTACCTGAATCCCAAGGAAGGGTCATGTCGGGGCGGGGCCCCAAGAGATTAGACTACGTCCTCGCCGTCCGCCCTGGACCCCAACTTGACCACGGTAACGCAGTGGCAAGTTGGGTGACCGAACGTCGAAATCGATACTTGAGTGGCCAACACAGAAGAAATTGTGCTTACTATGAAGCCTGAAGAGACCCCCGGTCCTGACACTGCCCTTCCCCGGGCAGTCTCAGCCGACGACATATTGCGCGAACAACGGACTTCGATGCCTTTTGATTTGGGGGCTCGTGTCGCGCCGCCTAGTTGCAGCGCGACGTCGACGCCCCAAGGAAATGTTGCTGCTGGGACTGACGATGGGTCAGCTCCCAGTAGTGTGAGGGGTAAGGGCCCTTCTTCTTCGCAGAAGAGGACCCTCGAGAAGGGGGGGCTGCCGCGCGACCGGAGCACTAGTTGCTCTGGGCGGGGGTCCCTCCTCTCCAGCGATTCGGAGGAGGAGGTGCCGGTGAAGACGGTGCGCACGCGTCTCGACGCCTACAGAAAGCGCCCGCCAACACCACCCCCGTCATCTGTGCCGTCCCTGCGCAGTCGCAGGGATATCGGTGTGCCGCCCGCGCGGGAGATAATGAGTATTTTCTCCCGCATGAACGCGGCCATGCGGGGGAGTAAAAACATGTCGGGGAGGAAGAAGATTGTGGCTTCACTGGTGGATGAAGCCCAATCCTCCCTCGACAAGCTCCTCGAGCGGCGTCACAGGGGAGGAGGCGAAGCTCCGCAAGCAGGTTGCGAGCCTGGAGGTGGAGCTCACTGCCTCCCGAAAGGAGATGGAAGATCTCCGTCGGGAGGTCGCTGAGTTGACTAAAGCGGTCAAGGCGCCTCCAGGTCCCATGCCGCCTCCTCCTCTGACGGCTGGACCAGCGCCGAAGACGGCGCCTAGGACCGCGCCCACCATGGCGCCCGGCTCGCCGCCGAAGCCTGTACCGACTACGGTGCAGGTCCTGACGGCGATCGAGAGGCGCCTCGCGGTCCTGGAGGACCGGGCGTACCGCCCTCCGCTAGCGCGTCCCGCGTTTTCATACGCGGCGGCTGTCGGCGGTGCTCCCGCTCCGGGTCCAAGCGGCACACCCGCTGTCCGCCGCCCCGATCCGCCCCCGTCCGCTTCAGCGAACCGGATGCCGGCCGAGACCGCGGCCCAGGCGCGGAAGGCCAAGGGGCACGGTAAGAAGAGTGGCACCCTTGCCGCCTCGTCTTCCTCTAACGTCGCTTCCGTTGCTTCCTTACATCCCTCCAGACGGGAGGGATGGGAAGTAGTGTGAGCCAAGAAGAGGAAGACGAAGGCTGCCAAGAAAGCGGCCAAAGCCGCCGCGGCGAAGGCGCCGAAGAGTCCCCGCCCCCCTCGCTCCACCGCCGTCGTCCTGACGGTGACGACGGTAGGTGTGGAGAAAGGGGTGGGGTACGCCGACGTACTGAGGACCGTGAAGTCCTCAGTCAACCTCTCGGCCCTCGAAATACAAGGGGGGCTCCGGTGCAAGACGACACGCACCGGGGCTCGCCTCCTCGAGGTCTCCGGCGCCTCCAGCGGCCCTAAAGCTGACGCCCTAGCGGCGCAGCTTAGGGTCGCGCTGGACGAAGAAGCCGTCCGCGTCACCAGACCCACCAAATGCGCCGCATTGCGCATCACGGGTCTGGATGACGCAGCCACGACGGAGGAAGTTGTCTCCGCCGTCGTGGAGGCGGGCGGCTGCCCCCGTGACCAGGTGAAGGCTTCAGATATCTCCTTCGGCTCCACTGGTCACGGGATGACAGTCGTCCAGTGCCCCGTCGCGGCGGCACTGAAAGTGGCGGACGGACGAAGCCTCCTCGTAGGGGGCTTCCTAAAGGCGCAGGTGCACCTCCTTCGTGCCCGGGAAACCAGATGTTTCCGGTGCATGGTGGTGGGGCACGTCGGAGTGCAGTGTACAGCGGAAGTCACCGTGGGCGATCGGTGCTTCCGCTGCAGCCGGCCCGGTCACAAGGCAAGTGCCTGTGACGCCCCGCCTCGCTGCTTTAGATGCGAGGCGGAGGGCAAGACCGCGGATCACCGGGTCGGCAGCACAACCTGCGCCGCCTCGAAGCCAAAACCTCGTCCGTCCGCTGAGAGCGGTGGGGGTGCCGCTCTTGCGCGGCCAGTTGCTTCTCGGCGGGATGCGGTTATGGACGTCAATTAATGTCTGACGCCCGTATCCGTATCCTGCAAGTGAATTTGAACCACTGCCGTGCTGCTCAGGATCTTCTGTACCAGAGCATCCGGCAATGGTCCATAAACTTGGCCGTGGTCGCCGAGCCGTACTACGTCCACCCGGGAAGCCCGGTGGACGAGGACGGCTCGGCCTGTTGTATCTTTGGGGGGTCCGCCGCAGACAACTCGCGCCTTGCGATCATTGCAAGGGGCCGCGGGTGTGTTGCCGCCCGTATTACAGGCTGGCGCGTGGAGGAGGGTGAGGAGACGCACTCGGATCATCGGTACATCCGGTTCGATGTCGTCCCCCCACCTGACCTCCCACAGCCGGTGGCAAATCCCCCGGATCCGCGTTGGGCACTTCACCATCTGGATCGGGAGGCTCTCCTGGAGGCATCCATCGTGCAGGCCTGGATTCCAGCGCCGGACCGGCCTGCCGATGTGGATGCCGAGGCGGAGTGGTTCAGGAGAGCCATGTCGCAAATCTGTGATGCGGCGATGCCTAGGGTTACACCCAGACCGGCCAGGAAGCAGGTGTACTGGTGGTCGCCGGAGATTGCAGAGCTGCGCGCAGCATGCATCTCCGCCCGCCGCCGGTACACCAGGTTTCGCCGGAGGCGTCGCCGCCCAGACGACGCGGCAGCCCGAGAGGCGGAGCTTTTTCAGGCATACAGGGAGGCTAAAGGTAATCTCCAGGAGACGATAAAGCGGGCCAAGACGGCGGCCCGCGAGGAGCTCCTGGAGACCCTGCAGCAGAATCCATGGGGGCGCCCGTCCCTACAGGTCAGGGAGAAACTCCGACCTAGGGCGCCCCCACTGACCCAGAGTCTCCAGCCGCAGCAGCTGGAGCGGGTCATGGGCTCCCTGTTTCCGACGAGCGCGGAGGAGCACGTCCCTCCGCGCATGGCTTCGTCTCTGCCCGACGCGGATAGCACCAGCGAAGACGACGTACCCGAAGTCAGGGTGGGGGAGCTAGGTGCGGCAGTACTCCGGCTTAAACGCCGGAAAATCACTGCCCCCGGACCCGACGGCATTCCTGGCCGTGCATGGGTCCTGGCCCTCGAAGAACTCGGGCCTCGACTGATGGGGCTCTTTAGCGCATGCCTCGAAAGGGGCCAGTTTCCCAAGGTGTGGAGGACGGGGAAACTGGTCCTGATCCGTAAGGCGGGGCGGCCGGTGGACTCACCGTCCGGATACCGGCCGATCGTGTTGCTCGACGAGGTGTGTAAGCTCTTTGAGCGCATTATCGCGGAACGCCTCGTCGAGCATCTCACGAGTGTGGGGCCAGACCTGGCGGATAACCAGTTCGGTTTCCGTCGGGGACGCTCCACCGTGAGCGCGATCATGCGCGTGAAGACCCTGACGGAGGAAGCAGTCTCGCAGGGCAAGGTGGTGGTGGCGGTGTCTCTTGACATCGCCAACGCGTTCAACACCTTGCCATGGAGCTGCGTTAGGGAGGCGCTCGTGTATCACGAAACGCCTCTCTACCTCCGTCGTATTGTCGGGGCCTATCTCTCGGAGAGGGCCATAGCTTTCCCCAGCTGGCTCGGGCCAGCTCGGCGAGATGTGTCGTGCGGTGTTCCGCAGGGGTCGGTCCTGGGGCCGCTTCTGTGGAACATCGGCTACGACTGGGTGCTGCGGGGTGCGTTGCCTAGGGGTGTCGGCGTACCGTGCTACGCCGACGATACCCTCGTCACGGCGCGGGGTGCAACGTACTAGGAGGCAGCACTCAAGGTCACGACGGGTGTTGCTCGAGTCGTGGGTCGGATACGGCAGCTGGGACTGGAGGTGGCCTTGCACAAGTCCGAGGTTCTGTGTTTTCACAGACCTCGGAACGGTCCACCAGAAGGTTCCAGCATAAATGTGGGAGGCGTTAGCATCGGCATCAAGCCCTCGATGAAGTACCTAGGGATCGTACTTGATAGCCGATGGAACTTCGGACCACATTTCCGAAGTTTGGTCCCCAAGGTGACGCAGGCATCGGTCGCGCTTTCGCGACTGATGCCCAACCTAAAGGGACCCAACGCCTCCTGCAGGAGACTGTACCTGGGGATCGTGCGGAGTATGGCCCTATACGGGGCTCCCGTATGGGCGGATAGGTTGGCGGTCAAGGGGAACGTGACTCTGTTAAACAGACCACTTAGAACCTTGGCCGTCAGAACCGTACGGGGGTACCGCACGATCTCCGGAGAGGCTGCATGTCTCCTAGCCGGGACCCCTCCATGGGACCTGGAAGCGAGAGCCCTTGCGTCATTGTTCCAATGGCGCAAGGAGGCGCTGGAGCGGGACCACAGGCCTGCGTCTCGAGAAATCGAGGACCAGCGGTCCCAACTCCGCCAGGATCTCATGGAGTCATGGAGGGTGCGACTTGAGCAACCCAAGGGGGGTGCCATCTTCATCGCGACGGTGAGACCGATCATGGACGATTGGCTGCAGAGGCAGCATGGTGACCTCACGTACCGTGCGACGCAGATGGTTGCCGGGCATGGATGCTTCGGTAGCTATCTGTTTCGCATGCATCGTGAGGTCACACCCCGGTGTCAACACTGCGAGGTTTCCGACGACGACACCGCACTCCACACGTTGGTGGAGTGCTCAGCGTGGGCGAGTCAGCGCCGGGACCTCGTAGTGGGTCTGGGCGTGGATACCCTCTCGCTGGGGACCATGCTTCAAGCCATGGTATCCAGCGGGAGTAGGTGGAACGCGGCCGTGTCCTTCTGCGAGCAAGTCATGCTCGCGAAGGAGGCGGCCGGGAGGGAGAGGGAGCGTACCCTCCCCGCCGAGTTCCGTAGTCGGCGGCCAGGCCGCCCCAGACTACGCGACTACGCCCAAGACTATCGTCTTCCATGATCGGGGCCTGAGGACGGCGGGATCGCCACCCACCGTCCTTACAGAAGCAGGCTAGAAGGGTTGCATGCTGCGGGGCCTTTGCCCCATAGCACGCAACCAGATTCACTCACTGACGCGGGATAAAACCCGACCCCAATGACGCGGGATTCTCGTCCCGACCAAACACCCGCAGAGACCACAGGGGTGGTCAAAGTCCGCCGGGCGCCACTGGACATACCCTCTGCTAGTAACCAGGGACGCCCGGCAACGGACGTTAGAGCGGCGGCGGCCTTGGGCCGCGGAAAAAAAAAAAAAAAAAAAAAAAAAAAGGAAGGGTCATGTTTTAGTATCTTGTACGAATGTTTGTATGTAGGTACGTATGCATACAATATACTTATTATGTACTTCATATATATTGAAAACAGCTAAGTTGCTAAGGGGCCTCATTGGTTGATCGGCAGGTGCACAACTTACAAGTGAGATTGACCTGGGCCATCAATATTCTCCGTAATTATAGACCCAAAACAATTCAAATACTTAACTGGACCAAAACTTTCGAAAAAACAAAGGATTTCTGGCTATTAAGAAATCGACGACGTAATGTCGCAGGCGTGTAATACTATAGTATTTAAGTACTTACATAACGTTTTCGTAGAAAAGGGTACCCTGTTTTACTTGAAATATCTTACACATTTTGCGTTGGAAAATGTCCGAGCCATTGGCTCATGGCTTCCTCATTCATAAGCCATGTATAGTCATATCATGATAACATTATAAAAAGTGTCAAAGCATTTTCGGGAGGTGGTTTATAAGAATAGCGTTGGCTACTATTGATTTACGTCGATTATCGATATCGATGGAAATTTTACATATTTTATGAGAATGTGCTTAATGTGTGTGACTGTATGCGGGGACTGTAGCAACATCTTCAGGGCCAAAGTCATGGTCACCTGAATGCTGTGAACGTGGGTGCAGTAAAACGGAAAAAGGCGCGCCTCATTTTTTATATGGTGTATACTTCCGATAAGAAAGGATTTTCCAAAATTCTACTCCTAAAGGAGTGAAAAAGGGGGAACAAAGTTTGTACGGAACAACGTGACACCTCAGAAACTACTGCACCGATTTTAAAATTTCTTTCGGTAATATAAAGTTACATTTTTAGCGAGTCACATAGGCTATATAACATCACGACAGAGTTAATAGGAGCGGACGAGCATTGCGTGTAGACTATAGCTTGTTGGACGTTAATAACTGCAATCTCTCAGAAATGGTAATTCTTAGGAGAAAAGTTGTGTGGTCATTTATGTAGGTTATTTTATTATCTACAATTTTGTACAAACTATTTTTTGATATAATTCACTGTTTACGATAAAAATCCAAAAAAGAGAAAATTTCCAACTTTAACGTTGAATAACTTTTTTTGTACAAGTCGGATCGATGGGAACTGTTGATATTTGATTTATAATGATGTACTTAATACCTGCACCATTTTGCAGCTCTATACAAATTAATGCAACCTTACAATTTTGTTCCGAATATTTTAACTGGATAACTCTGTTAGCTACCTGATTTGAGATTTCTTTTTGAGATATTGGGGTAGGACTCGGTAAAATAAAGCTACATACGAAAAATGAGCTTGCTTTTAATCAATATTTTTCAATGTTCTACGGCAGTGAGTGGCAAAATCACATTTTTAGAAACGAAAAGGTAGACCTTTTCGGGATAAAGACGTGGTTTTATATACGTATTAGCACAGAACTTAGTGAATAGTTCAATTTCACCTCCTTGGGAATTTGAATGTGCATGTGTGCATATTTTGCCAGTATTTATGTTGTAATCCCAATTAATAGGAGGTCAGCCTATACCGTTATCGACAATTTCTTATTATTTATTACGAGTATAATGATACTCGTAATAAATAATAAGAAATAATTTTTGGACATTCTCACACGTCATTAAGCCCAAATTAAGCTAATATAAGCTTGTGCTATGGGATCTAGACGACTGATAAACATAATTATATATTTCTAAATACATACATATTATACAAAGAAAATACCCAAACTCCGAAACAAACATTTCTCGATCGCACAAATAATTTGATTCGACCCGGACTCGAACCTGGGACCTCAGGGACGGGAGTCGCATACTCATACCACTGCGCCACCGAGGCAGTCAAACATATATATCACATAAATAATATAATAGAACATATATAAGCAATCTTTGATTCGAGTCTAATTTCAAACAGCGCTAGAAACGCAGAATCGATGTTAAATATCTTAAACCTGTTCTGTCCGGGTTTGCTATACGAATATACGAGTATCATCCACCGAGCCTTTTCCCAACTCAGTTGGGGTCGGCTTTCCAGTTTTACTGCGATTCGCTGAACTTTTATTTATTTATTTTATTTCTTACATGCAACAGTCATTACAGAAACTTCTATATTTCACGTGAAGCGACTACCATCGGACCTCCACAACCCATGGGCGATATCGAAGATCTGTATTTAGACCGGTCGGATTTTTGATTTAGGGCTCCAACTACCCCTAAAGACTGCCATAGATGTTCGTATGACAACCGTGACCGATGGCTTAACGTGCTCTCCGAGGCAGTGAGGGATCTCAATGTCTCAAGAAATGGTCACCCACCCTAAGACCGGCCTAACTAGATGTTGCTTAACCTTTG
Organism: Nudaria mundana; assembly: GCA_963556515.1. Classification (NCBI taxonomy): domain Eukaryota; kingdom Metazoa; phylum Arthropoda; class Insecta; order Lepidoptera; family Erebidae; genus Nudaria; species Nudaria mundana. Next base: position 18,480,086 of record OY748301.1, read on the forward strand.
CAATGTGCTAACATTGTCGGTTACCACTAGACCACGACCACATCTTACCCGTTTACTTTACGAATATATTCATATAAAAATTCGACAGTTTTAACATATCGATATTAGTGATCGCACATCCCTATAGACGAGCCCATTTTTCGCAGCTCACTAAGTGAATGGTGGTAAAAAAGCTGGCGTATTACGTGAATGCCTGTCTTTGAACCCAGAACGTATGGATATGACGGGTATAATTCAAAAGGGGGCCGCAAAATTGACGGTGTACTGAACTTATGATGGGGTTTTTACGTTATAGCGTTTGCCTGTTATAGTAAGTGAGTTTCTATCGACATTATATAAAACTACATACTTATTATCATCATGCCTATATTCCCAAAGATGTAGGCAGAGGTGGATTTCTTACTACTCTACTTTGCCAGATCCTATCTTGCAATTCTATTGCCATTACTGGACAACATATACAATAGACAATCAATATACCTGAGCGGTTTAAACCCACTGTCTCATCACAATTGAGAGCATGCTATATAATACTAGGTATGCAATGCATTCTGCTGTTGTAATAATTGAGCTGAGTTTGTCGATCCGAGTTGAACTCCTAAACGACTGGACCGATCTTTATGAATTCAGATATATGCACTCACGGTAATAGTCACTATGACCGTGCCAAATTTCAAAAAGATCGGTCCAGTCGTTTGGGAGGAGTTCGATCACGAACGAAATACACGAGTCGTCTAAGAAAGAGCTTCGTAAACTCCGCTCAATTATTATTTCTGAAACATAAAGATCTCTTGTCCATTGGTCCCTAAAAGAGACACAAATACAAAGGAAATATAATATTAGACGTGATTATTTCGTTAATAAAACAAGTTATTCGTGTCCACAAAACATGCTACAAACCGCCGAGTTGAAATTTTAATGAGAGCCCTGGGGCGCTATGGGTTGATATAAGAGGGATTGCACATTTACCTGAAAGGTTAGTATAAAAATATTGAAAAATAATTGCCAAAAAGTTGTGATTTCATTTTTAATTTAGTACTTACCTATCATCTGCTCTGTAGTTAAACCACTCGGATTTTGTTTTAGGGCTCGATATACCCGTAATGAGAAAGAAAGAAAGAAAGAAAATATGTTTAATTCACAAACAGATATGGCGATTATAAGCATCTTACATAACTAAACATATAAATATAGAAAGTAAAAGTAAAAAACCATCAGTTGTATGCTAGTACGCGCCACATCTGCGTGGAATTTGGTCTCCTCTCAGCTTATGCTGACGTGGGCGGACCCACATTTGCCAGCGCTGGTTTTCAGAGGAGGCCAGCAACACTGAAAATGGCGCACCCATGCAGTATCTTACCAGCATAGTATCATGGCATGTACTGAGTCGATTATAAGAAAATAAATAAACTAAATAAATAAAATAAAATAAAATATGTACTCCAAACCAATGATATTTTATGTAATTATAAAACCATCATTGCTCCAAACCAAATAAAACAAATCAGTACAATAGATAAGTGTCAGTGTGTGTAACGTTACAATGACAATGCACCATGTAAGTAAAAAAAAAATAAAAAAATAAAAATGAAATGATATGAAATTCTGTGACATAGCAATGGCCCGAGCAGTGTCTATGGTGAATTCACAGGAATGATGCAATGGCTTCGCGAATACGAACGCGATCAACTCAACAGCCAGCTGTCAAAAACGCTGTCACCTGTCAGCCGGAACTGACAAGTAGACACGTCACGACATGCGGGATGCGGCAAGTCAGCCCGCAGCCGAACCTAACCTTTTCCAGGCAAACAGAAGTTACAGAAGATACTGATACAATAATAAAACATTATGGAGGGACATGAAATCATGCATCCACAACGGTGGAAAGTACGAGGAAACAGAGATAAAATAGGGTTGGTAAGTTTATTCTATTCAAATATGAAAGTTAAAAAATTAAGATTATATTATAATTAAGTATATTATGTTATGATTAGATTAGACTATGAAAATTAAGATTATATTATTAAATTGTACGATGAATTAAGACTGGGTAGTTATGCAGCTTCCAGCTGCTCCACCAAGTACAGTCTTTTCACTATTAATTTAAATCTTCTTCGATTTTGCTGACTTCGGATTGGAGGTCTAAGTATGTTCCAGCAGTGAGAAACAGCCGCATGCCTGAAACAACCTCGGAAAGCAGCAGACCTATACTTGGGGAGTGTAAGAGGAGGTACAGTTGTCCTCTTGCTATATCTCAGTTTCTCGTTTCGCCAACTGAGCTTATTATAAAGGTATTCCGGCTTTTGAGTTTTTATTACACCGAATAGCAAACCGGTCAGGTGTAGCCTCCTCCTTGCAGCCATCTTTAGCATTTTGAGTCCATTTATGTATGGTGTAACGTGGCTTCGCCTTGGGATGTCAACACAGAACCGCACACAGGCATTCTGAACCCGTTGAATCAGGTGTTCTGTCCTTCTAAGCAAACATGGGCCATAGACAGTATCACAATAGTTGAATTTAGATAAAATCAAGGTGTCCACCAAAAGCTTCCGTAACGAAACACTCAAGTACTCTCTAATATTGTAAAGCACCTTGAGCCTGTAAAAACAATTGCTTACTATTTTGTTGATGTGAGCCTCGAAATGAAGCTCAGAGTCCATTGTCAGACCCAGATTTGTAGCAGATTCTACCCTTTCAATCTTAGCATCATCAAGGATGATGGTTGGATCCCATGACAGTATTGATGCAACCTGATGTTTTGAGCCCAGAACCATCAATTTTGTTTTGGATGGATTCAACACCAAGGAGTTCCTCTCTGACCACCCTGCCACTCTCTCCAGTTCCTCATTCAAAAGTTGCACAGCTGTTAATGTGTCTTGGGGTTTAAATGACTTATAGATTTGCAGGTCATCTGCGTACATATGGTACATGCAGCTTGTGAAGGTGTTCTGAATATCAGCACTGTACAATATATACAAGAGTGGTCCCAGTATAGAGCAGCCCATTTGACTCCAGGTAATCCATCACCTGTACATATACCACCCGCTCCAGCACCTTCGAAAGGCAGGGGAGTATTGATATCGGCCTAAGATCTTTAAATGTTTGAGGATTACTAATTTTGGGAATGGGTCGGACAATTGCACACTTCCACAGCTCCGGGAACTTGTTGGTCACTATTGATGTATTGATCATAGCAGTCATAGCCTGCAATGCTGTTGGCAAGGTCATCAATAGCATCTCATGACCAATACCATCTACCCCCTGTGCATCTGTGCTAATATCCCTGATGACCCGAAGCACCACATCACAGCTAACTGGGTTCATGCAGAACTGTGAAGAAGTTCCCCTGTGGTGTTCAAAGTATGTTAGCTGAGATATGGTGGGACGTGACGCACCAGGTACATTTAAAAATGCCATGTTAATGGTGTCTGGATCCCGAAAGTGAGCCGGCAGGTGTGGGTCCCCATGAGTGGGAAAGATGTCCGACTTAAGATTTTGATTAATGACTTGAGATTAATGACTGCCATAGATGTTCGTGTGACAACCGGGACCGAGCAACTAAGCATTTATTTCATAAAGAAAAGTATAAAAAAATGGTTTAGCCGTTTTCGAGATTAACAAACAGACAGTCAGGGAAAAACTATGATTTTTCTATGTACTACTATACTTTTTTTGTTACGTAATTTTATTACATGCGTTTAGTGAAAAACTGTTAGTTTGAAATTACAAACACTTGTAAAGCATGGCGACCCTGCCATAATTACGTTAACATTGGTACATAAGTATATTTTATTGCCGGTAAGTGGTACATGGAGATTAAACTTTGGAAATTCGAAGTAAGTCTCGAAGACGGAGAGCAGCCTTCACCGAGATAGCGAGCCTGTGACCATAGCTGCATAGGTAGTCGAAACGTCAGTCAATAAAAGGTACCTAATAATAACAATCCATACCTACATTATCTACGTCGTATTTCGTGTTGATTTCCGTGTTAAAGAACGGTAGGAAATTACATTTGTGTGTTGAACACAGGGCGGGTGTGCAGGCTCCCTTATGTGCTCATCTGCGAACACACATTATAACATTTCGGTCCCCGTTCGATCGGTTCGTTTTTCTCGCATCATTCGCTTCAAATTATCTTTTAATTATTCTCTACGCTTTTATTTTTCATACAAAATACGTGTCATTATGAAATTTTATGTGGTAATATTTATTTATTTTAGTGATAGTAATATCCGATAATACTGTATGCTCAAACTGTTGAGATTCTGTATAGCGGTTTGTAACTTGTCCTTGTTGTTAAAATTTTGGTTTGAATTACAAGTTTTAATGGATTTTTTATAGTGCCCCCTATGACGAGGGACCAACGAAATTACTGGCAATGTGTGGGTGCGTAATGCACCTCTGCCTACTCCTTCAAGGATATAGGCATGACGTATGTCCGTCATGTTAATGATAGATTCATTTAATACCACGTGTAGGTGAAGATAGTTGTTTAGAGGAAGGTGTTGAACAACCTTTAAGTTAGTAACACAATCATTTATAATTTGTATGATGAACTGCTTCAAGAAATTTCTGGATACATTCCAACAAAAATATCCTTAATACGTACCGCTACCGTAAAAGCCAAACTAAGCAACTTTCAATATCGTACTAACATCGTATAACTTCACAAGTCTATCCCTCACTGCATCATACAACCTGCCTCATGCATATTAATAACCCTTCAACTCCGAACACTCGCGCTTGCCCACACTTTAGGCTTCAACTTATAATCTATATGTTGTAGGTAAATCGTTGAACTGGGCGGATCGTGGTCGGCTGGGTGTATCGCTATATGATTTCCCTGTCTAACAACCGCTACATCGCGCATCGTTCTAAGCTTATCGTTTGAAGATTTGTCCGGACATTTGGGCAAATCAACTCTGTAGGAACTACAAGTATAATACAGTTGTATATAAAATAGTCTACTCATAATCTGTCACCTTATAAATCTAATCAGTACTTAGAAAAAGTCTTAGAGCAATCCGATTCGGATACTTAGATTTATTAGGTTAAAAGAGTCATCCTTAGTTTTCGTGGATATTTTTAAGCAACTATAAAAGGCATAGAGCAATCCAACTTGGATAGCGTTTGGTCGCGTTTTATCGCCATCTGCCCAATTGCACGATTAGCCTACGACATTATACAGTATATGGATCTTATAAATTACGTGGAGAAACTGTTCCGTCGTGATCAAGGCGCTTGCAATAGTGCCGAAATATCGGTAACTCAAAACAATAACAGCATGGTAAATATCCCGAAAACTCTATTACGAGTATACTATTTCCATTTCTTTAAGCTCTCGATGACAGCTCCTGTGAAAACTTGAACGAGCGTCTTTTTTACATCATGTACGCATTATTTTATAAACATATGACGCTTACGCACGTACAAGGTTATATCAGAGTCGGAGAAACTGATAGGGATGCAGCTATCGATAAACGTAACACGATAACAGACCCAATATTTTTTCACACAATGTAAGAAACTAAACTACTGCCGGATACTTTAGTACAAATTTATTAACTAATATTATATTTCATTACAGTATGTTACACGTATTAATTCTTGATTAACAATGCCAACTTCTTTAAAAGCTTCTTTAAATTTTCAAGCTGTTGTAAAATAAGTAGGTAAAGGTAGGTACTCGACAATGAAACGAAGTGTGGGCATCAATCTACTGAAATTATGATGAAATCCAATAGGGGGCTAGCCTCTTTTTACATATCGGGAACTTTTACTTACGTTATTAGCCCCAACCGTTGATGTGCCGGTGCTTCACGGCTGGTGAAGTACATTCGGACCTCTGAGATATTTGTGGGTAACTTTGTAGCGGCTATTCCACCTTTCCCACTTGGCCATCCCACCTGGGTGGAAAGAGTGGAAAAAATAATCCACATTTCCCTCCCAGGTGGGATAGGTGGAAAAGGAGGATTTGAATAGACCCTTTTCACTAAAATTAGTTTTTAGAATGCCAAATTATGTCTTAGTAACTAAACATAGTCTGACTCCTTCGGTGGCGCGGTCGGTAGTGCATCCGCTTTCGGCGCCGGAGTCTCGGGTTTGATTCCTGGTCAGGACAAACTTTGTGTGAAGACAGATACGTTTGTACCGAAGTATGGATGTTTCCTATGTATGTAAGCTCTGCTTAGTTTGAGACTAGATGGCGTTGTGTGAATTGTCGTAACGTATTTATTATTATTTATTTATAGTATTTGTTTATTACTAGAAAAAAATCCAGACCCACCCATTACAATATAAATAAAAACAGTTGAGAACTACCTTGTTTTTCTGGAGTTGGTTAAAAATATCACACACAATTCCGATTCTGATGAAATAAATAATCCCAATCGCTCGACACATTTTAATCGTTAAATGATTCTGAATCAATAAATATATCCAATGATTTATGTTTCTCGATCGAAATTTAATTTAACAAATGTGTATCTGACCATTAATATTCGAATATATATATTTTTTAAAAAGAACACTTCTATTATTTACGTTCTGTTTCATTCATTTCGATTTATTTCTGGTGGACAAAAAGTAAAATTGTCCAGCGAACAATAGTTCGGTGTCGGCCGAGTAGCTTGTTAAATGTGCAGGCTAGTGATGTACTTGGTCGGAATACTTTAAAGAAAAAGGTATTTTTACTTAGTACAGTTAAGTAGAAGCCCTGGGAGGCCATCGGGTACGTTAATAAATAAATAAATAATAAATATTTTTGGACATTCTCACACAACGTCATCTAGCCCAAAATAAGCTAATATAAGCTTGTGCTATGGGATCTAGACCACTGATAAACATACTTATATATTTCTAAATACATACATATTATACATAGAAGGCACCCAAACTCTGAAAACAAATATTTGTGGGTGAATCACACGAGTATTTTATTGGACCCGGAATCGAACTTGGAACCTCAGGAACGGCAATCGCATACTTATACCACTGCGGCACCGAGGCAGTTAAAACACACAGTAAATAAACAGTAAACTATCGTGATTGTCAAAAAATTCCCTCTAGCTTACCCTAATGTATGTGCACAGACGCTGTGTCAAAAGAGCGTTAATTTATACAATACTAGTGGTCCCGGCGAACTTCGTACCGGCTGAAATTTTGCTTATAAACCTTCCCTGAACCTCCACGAATATTTTAAGACCCAAATTAGCCAAATCGGTCCAGCCGTTCACGCGTGATGGCGTGACCAAGGGAAATAGGGATTCATTTTTATATAATATAGAGATTTATATTTTTTTTTGTATATTTATACATGAGTTTGGGAAAGGGAAAGAATACCAGCTTCGATTGATCGATCAAAGTATTGAAATATCTGTATGAATCTTAGATTTAGAGCGAGTGGGTTGCTTGGGCTGTGGTCTGAAGTATCTAGTTCTATACATAATTAATATTTATAAAAGTTGATTTAATATAGTGTTAGCACATCACTAAGCCCTCTAGTGTCGCCGTCGCAGACGCTCGTATGAATTGCCTGTCGCCTCTTTCCGTCCGTGTTTCTTTGCCATTTGAGTTTAGACTTAGATTAATAGCGTTTGGATAAGAATGTTATTCACTAATTTACAATCAGTCAATCAATCAAAGAATCAAAGAATAAATTTCGTTTATTCAGTTTAGGCACATAAAGAGCACATATGAATGTCAAAGTTTTACAATTTATTGTCAAGTAATATTATAAAAATACTAAATTAAGTACATAAATAACCATTAGAAAATGATTCTTTCGCTGGTTCGGTAATTTGGTTCTCCTGAGAAGATACTTTTTCTAAATTGTAGTTTAATTTTATGACACGTGTTTTGTGTATGCAGTAATTTTTTCATACATTGTTATACATAACTTAATCGCTCATATACCCTCGAAGGGGTAGACAGAGGTGCATTACATATTATAGCATAGCTTTGCTAAACTGAGTGACAGACACAATATCAATACTAGACATAAAAATAATCTCGCTGTCCATCGTACGAGATTGCAAAAGATCGGTGATTCTTTCCATGGTAACTGGATATGCTTTTACAATAGGCTACCTAATGAAGTAAAAGTGTACCATTAATTAAATTTAAAAAAAAATATTAAAACCAAACTATGTCGTAAAGGTTACTACACAATTAATGATTATTTGGTAGATAAAGAGACTTGGAGTTGAACTGCTCGCTTCACTGGGCTTACTTAATACACTAGACATTTATTAAATATTTAGGCACATTGAAATTATCTAAATTAACGCATAACTTCACGCGTGGTGTATTACTTTGCAGCATCTTGCTGAACACGTTGTGTGATTTATACTATGAATGTAGTAAATATGTAAATTCTTATGTGCTGACATCAAAAAGTGTTATTTTATAACCTATATTAATAAATATTTTTGTTTGAGATTAACATGTTAGAGCCAAGTCTGATGATGGAATGTCACATCGGTACTATCGGAATCTCGTGAAAAATTATAGAGTTCGTATTACAAACAAAATGTATGTCGATAGCCCAGTTAATTATTAATTTTAATATGTAAAAATGGTCCGCAAGGTTGACTCACCGTGTCTGGAAGATTTGTGTCTTGAATCCTGGTGAAAACCGGCGCCGGTGGTCAGCTGCTGCTATTACACAACCACACTTCACTTTGAACAGTTTTTGGATTGTTAAATTATTTAATATTGATTATTTTGTGGAGAAAATTAGTTTGAACGTCTCAAGATGGCGAACGTAGAATGACACAGTGGCGCCACACAGGTGTTGCGGACGCCGGGTGAATGTCAGCTGACCATAGATTATAAAAGAATTATACATTTCCCCCCACCGAAATCCGCAAGGATTTCCCAGTTACGATACCAAGTTCGGTAGAATTTGTTAACTAGTTTGAGTGTAGGAGGATGTATAACATGTGAAATTGAATGGATAAATTATATATTGAGATATAGTGTAATTAAAGTTAGAACAATGGACTGTATAATGTATAAAATTAAAATAAACTAAATCTAAGTAAGGAATTATAGTTTAGTTAAAAGTTGTGATCGAGAGGCAACGGGCTTACTTTTGAAACTGGACGAGTTAGTTCGTTGCCGTTCGATGTTTTTAAACGAATTACACGGACCATGCCATCGGAGCCACTATACAGTTTCGTAATTCTACCTAGTGCCCATTTGAGTGGCGGGGCATCTAAATTTATAAGTACAAGATCACCGAGTTGTAAATTGTTTAAAGAACTATGCCATTTTTGGCGTGTTTGTAAAGTATGCAAGTAATCTTGTTTCTAGAGTTTCCAAAATTGTTGAGACATCTGCTGGACAAGTTGCCATCGATCCAGTCTAGAGCCAGAAAGATCTGTAAGACTGTTCTCCGGTACAGACAGAAGCTCCCTACCTATGAGGAAATGTGCCGGTGTTAACACTTGAAATTCGTTCGGGTCGCTGGACAGCGCGCACAGAGGTCTCGAGTACAGTACGGCTTCGACCCGTATGAATAGTGTGCCCAGCTCCTCGAATGATAACGCTCTGGTACCAATGGTGCGTCGTAAGAGAGCGCGGGCCCCCCTTATGACGGCCTCATGGAGTTCACCGAAATTACTGCCCGTTGGGGGATTAAATCGCCAAACAATACTACGAGAGACAAACCCGTTATTGATATTAATCGATTCGTCTTTTAAAATTTTTGTTATTTCACTTAATTATCTATTTGCTGACACGAAATTCGTACCATTATCTGAAACGATAGAATGGCACAAACCTCTCCTAGCTGTAAATCGATCGAAACATGCCAAAAATTGCCATGCCATTCCGTACTTAGTGATGACAACACTTCTAAATGAACTGCCCGTGTCGCACAACACACGAACACACAAAGATAGGATTTGGAGATGCGAGCGTTCCTACGCGTTGACTCTTTTGTAGGAAACGGTCCGCCCATGTCTACACAAACAGTGTGTAATACATGAACATCCTGAGAGCGATATTTAGGTAGTTCGCCCATTAAGGGTTGTCGACTCGTAGGAGTTGCTCTGAAACAAGAAATGCATTGCCTAGTTCCCGACCTAATAGCATTACGAGCGTTGACGATCCGATACTTTTGTGTTAGAAGACTTTGAAGTGTGCGAGGACCCACATGTAAGTAAATTTTGTGGAAATGATCAATTAGAATCCTTGTGAAGTGGGCATCTTTAGGAAGTAAAAGAGGGTGCCTTTGTTGATAAGATAATTCTGACCGGGAAAGTCGACCCCCCACCCTGAGGAAATAATCAGGGTCAATGAAAGGGTTGAGTTTCTTTAAGGAAGAATTACTATTACCACCCTCTACTAACGCCTGCATTTCACTACCAAAATGATGCTCTTGAACGGGTTTCACTAATATACTGTGGGCGCGCCTAGTGTCTGTCACGGTTAGACAGCCTGTACGCGCGCCTGAAGGCAGTCTACAGTTACGTATAAACTGATAGCATCGCGCTACCACATTGATCAATTTACTAAAACTAGAATACTTTTCGGTTACAGTGTAAAGCGAGCTGACGTCTTGACGCACTTAAGTTCGAGTGGGTTGCAGTCACGAAACTCGTCCATGGTTCTAATTGGCCAGTGTAGGCGATCTAGATCGAGCCAGTCCGGTCCTGTGAACCATTCTCGCGTGGCCAGCAAGACTGACGGTAAAGCTCCACGAGAGCAGATATCGGCAGGATTGTTTACCCCACTGACATGATACCAACATTACGGTAACGGTACACTGTCATTAGTTTTAGACACCCTAGTAGAAACAAATGTTTTAAGTGTGTGACTAGGTGCATTCAAGGAGTATTTTTTGATTGGTTGACCTAAATAATAGCGCCACAGAATGTATTGATAAGATCGCTGGTCAGGGTCCACGATAATCTAGCGATACATTTTACAGATGTCTGCAGACAAATAAACATCGTGAAGACGAAAGTTAATTAGAAGCTGGTTGATATCTGCCTTCAGTTTAGGGCCTGGAAGTACGACTGAATTCAGCGACAAACTGTTAGATGACTTACCTGACGCATCAAAGACCACACGATGAGACGTAGTGGAACTGCTAGGCTTCATGATGCAAAAGTGCGGTATGATGTATTTCGATACCACATCCCGGGCATCACCAAGACAGGTCATATGTCCGAGGTCCTCGTATTCACGCATAGATTTATGGTATTGTATTTTAAGCTCAGGTTCTCTTTCCAATTTTGACTCTAAGTTACGAAGTCGCCGAGCTGCCATTTGACTCGAGTCTCCCAATTCCACCGACTCACGAAACGGATACCTCACTATATACCTACCCGAAGTGTCACGCCTGTGGCCTTTCGCGAACAAGTGTTCTGCCTGCTCTTCCTCCGGACTTAGCGGTACGTTAGATGGTACTTCTTCTGTTTCCCAAAACGATCGCATAACTCGTTCAATTGTGGAAAACGCGCAGAAAGAGTCATAGCGATTCGCGTTGGTAGTTGTAGGATCCCTGGAGTGACAGATGTCTGTCTGCCCCACAAGAACATAACCGAAAATGGTTGCTCATAGCAACAGGTAAACCAGATTCTCGCAAACAGGTAAACAGATCACCGCCGAGTAACATATCTATAGCCGCAGGTCGATAGTACCCTGGGTCAGCTAACCTTATATGTTGAAATTCTGTAACAATCTTATCTTATCTTATCTTATATATATTATATTAATCTTATCAACGCTGCCACTAGGCAGCGTTGGTAAATTACCAGCTATAGTGGCGACTATCACCGCGTCCGTCTTCAGTACAGGACCAGGAGAATGTCGTGGTTTAACATTGCATGTAGTTAAACCGAAATCCTTAACCAAACTACCACCCAGCCCAATGGGTTCAAAGTGACATTGACGTCGCGTCAGGTTTAAACGTTTTGCACAGTTTTGAGTTATGTAGCTCGTCATGGCGCCGCTATCAATTAAAGCACGTACGGTGTGGAACTGGCCCCAACAATCTGCGACGTGTATAATAGCGGTGCCGAGCAAAACTGTCAAGTTAGCTGAGCACGTCAATGCTACTGCACTAGTATTCGAATTTGCAAGAGAATCTATGTGCAATGTGTGATGATGCTTATTTTTGCACACTGTATATCGTACCGTAGACGGACAGTTGTCGATCGAATGTTTTCGTAAACAATTCTAACATAGACGTAATTGTTTGATCTTATCGAGTCGCTGCGCTGGTGTCAGATCGATGTAGTCAGTGCATCGATAAATAGAATGCATCTTTGTACAGTACAGACACTTAATGGATTTCATTGATTTAACACTTGTCTGTACTTGTACTTGTAACAGCTGACGACAAGGTCGTTCGCTGTGTTTTCCTAGGTTTTGTGATAGACGGTTGGCTACCACTTGAAGAACCAAGAATGTGTCCAGCCATCTCGAGAACACGTACGTATTTCTCCACGAATAGTATTAATTCCTCATAAGTAGGTATCTCCGACTGTCCTATCTTCTTTTCTAACTCGCGCCTAGTTACGTAGTCTAAGTTACGCAAAGCGACATAAAATAATATAAATCCCGATAGGTCGTTGACCTTGAGCAGCTGCAAGGCCTTAACGTTTTCTTGATATGTCTGTAAGAATTCGATAAGTCCCGTGACAGATTCGGTAACTAACGGTTTAAAATTAAATATTTTATCTAAATAATTAGTAGCTAAAGCGCGTTTGTTGTCATATCGCTTCACTAAAGTAGACCAAACAATAGGATAATTGTCAGACGCAACGGCATAGACTTCACGATAGTTAATGCGGGACCGCTCACCGCTGAAAGCAAGTAGTAGAACTTCTCGATATTTGCTATTCCACTATTACTATGAATTAAGCTGAGAAATGTGTCTCGAAAAGTAGGCCAGTTTTCAAGTTTACTATCAAAAGGAAATAGTTCCAACTTAGGTAGCCTAGGTTTCGCGCACTGACTTTCACTTTTACAAGTTTTATTCAACTGATCACTATTTGATTCACTGGAACCAAAATTACCTTCATAGACGCTACGAATGTGATAGTACATAGTATCAAAGCTACTTAGATCATTGTAGGACGGTACATAACTCGCATACAGACTTTTTTTATAGCTGTTATAGCACTGACACTATTTTCAAACTTTTCGCGCCACTGCGGTACGTCGGGATAGCGAGAACAAAATTCACCAGCTGATTCGGCGCTTGTACCTACTTTTTTAGAAATATCAAATAGTTTTTGCAATCTCATGAAACACATTTCTTTTGTTGTAATATGCGAACCCGCTAAACTGTGAAACTTAACATCAATAGCAGCAGCTAACTTGCTCGTACCTGCAGTTGCGTCGCCGCCTTTAGTCATTTTAAATAATATTACAAAACTGCAAAATGAACAACAATGGCGGTCACGATCGTGATCGCAGATATTTTTGTAAAATGAAAACTTAAAGTACTGTGTTTTGCATTAAAATATACACTGATTTGAGATACGATGTGTATATTTCTATGTTTTACACAGGTTTTAGACTCCTACAATAGGAATTGACATAGAAATATGCAAATATGTCGCACCCGTGTAGGTACCTACTTAATAGTTTTATAATGAAAGTTGATGAAATAATGAATTTATATCGATAAATACATGTAAATACATAGATATTCAGTTGTATTGATATCGTAACTGATCGATCCGGCTCGAAGGACCAAAATGTATGTCGATAGCCCAGTTAATTATTAATTTTAATATGTAAAAATGGTCCGCAAGGTTGACTCACCGTGTCTGGAAGATTTGTCTCTTGAATCCTGGTGAAAACCGGCGCTGGTGGTCAGCTACTGTTATTACACAACCACACTTCACTTTGAACAGTTTTTGGATTGTTAAATTATTTAATATTGATTATTTTGTGGAGAAAATTAGTTTGAACGTCTCAAGATGGCAAACGTAGAATGACACAGTGGCGCCACACAGGTGTTGCGGACGCCGGGTGAATGTCAGCTGACCATAGATTATAAAAGAATTATACACAAAATGTAGAATTATTTTCTCTTTAAAGTAGGTTTTTTTGTATATTTTATTTTGCTTCGCCTCAGTTTGTGTTGCTAAAACTAATTGTATAATTTAAGCAAATGATTGGTGAGAACCCAGTACACTCAAGTTTTTAATTCATCAAATAGCTGGTAAGTATATTTTAGTAAAAATCTATCGGCGATAATTTTGTAAAATGTATTTCTTAAAACTGAAGTTTTAATGGATTTGTGGAATTAATATTTTAGGCTAACAAAGTAAGTTACGAAATGGGAAACACGCGTGAGTATTAATGTGTATATATTTTTGGATCAATGTATAATTAGTGCGATGTCCTATCCAAATATCTGGAATCCACAATTTCACCGTACTTTTGTTCGTCGTTTGAAAGAAGTTACCTACTATAAATGAAAGCTGGTTTTATTTTTGTTTTGTTCTTACTAACAACTGCTACTTACATTCTGAATCTTGTGGATTTTGTTCGTTCTCCTACTTAAATAATAAACAAGGCATATTCATAGTCTGATGCATAGTTTTTAACATTGTTTCAAAGTTTTGTTGACTTCAATTTATTGATAGAGATGTAGATAATATGTTTTGACTTTTAAGTAAATAAATTGTACTTCAGGTACTGTATTCTAAAAGTTAAACTAGTTTAATTCAATAGTAGATAATTATTTGTTTGTGAATTATCATTATGAGTATGACCCATTTCGTTATAAATTCTCGATCTAATCACAGCTTCTGTTTTGAGTACTACAGTGCGTTTTAGTATTTTATTCTTTTTTTTTTTTTATTTAGGTCGACAAATTGACGCCACCCGCCTGATGGTAAGCTGACCGACGTCTGGTGATTGTAGGCAACTCTCACAGTACATAGGAAACTATAGAGAGTGACCCTCAACTTGACGACCCAGTAATGTGATGAACGAACGTTTAAAACGCTCAGTTCTCGCGAAGACGGTTTCCACGGTACGAGAGTGACATCTCTGCCCGGCACGCGTTGTTCGGGATCGGAAGGGAGAGGGTGGGATCAGATTGAAGAGCTCTTCAGAACACTCACCGTGGTAAATACGGTAGAACGCGGCCAAGGAAGCAATTGTTCGGCGCTGGGCTAGCGGCTCAAGGCTTCCCGTTACCTCCGGACAATCTATAATGCGAACAGCGCGTCGCTGCATAGCGTCGAGTGCGTCCAGCAAATACTTCGAGGAGCCGTCCCAGAGGTGAGAGCAGTATTCGACGCAGGGTCTAATCTGCGTTTTGTACAGCAGACACCTCTGGTGCGGTGTAAAGAATCGCTTTACCTTGTTCAGTATTCCTAGTTTCCGCGAAGCTAGCCCAATACATCTCTCAATGTATTTAGTGTTATTGAGCTCTCGACGTACGTCTATGCCAAGGATGTCTAGATTATCCTTCATTGGTAATGTTGCATTCTGAAGAGTGGGTAGGGGAAGGAAAGGGGATTTTTTCGCTGTAAATGCACACGCCTGTATTTTGCGGGCATTGAACTCGACCAAGTTCTCGGCGCCCCATTGGGAGATACTGTCGAGGTTACGGTCGAGATCAGCCACGAGTCGTCGTCTCTCCTCCTCAATCTCAGATCGCCCCGCCGTCGGACGAACCGAGTAACTCCCGTGCAGTGTGCTGTCATCTGCATAGCAATGAATGTTCCCGAGGGATAGCATATCATTGATATGCAGAAGAAAGAGAGTTGGTGATAGTACGGACCCCTGCGGTACCCCGGCATTCACTTGCAAGAAGCGAGTAGCCTGGCCATCGCAGAGGACCCGCACTCGGCGCTCGTTTAAAAAGCTGGCAATCCAGCTGCACAGTTGAGGAGGTAGACCATATGCCGGAAGCTTGGAAAGGAGCGAAGCATGCCAGACCCTATCGAAAGCTTTGGCGATGTCCAGGCTAATAGCCAAGGACTCGCCGTACTTTTCCATAGCCCCACCCCATACATGCGTGACGAATGCCAGGAGGTCACCCGTTGATCGTTTTGGCCTGAAGCCATATTGCCGATCATTGATTAGCGAGTGATCCTCCAGGTATCGCATGAGCTGCTTATTGATAAGGAGCTCAAGCACCTTGCAAATGACTGAGGTGACAGCTATGGGTCGATAGTTGCCTGGATCGGAGCGATCCCCTTTCTTGGGGATCGGTTGTACGTTCGCCTCTTTCCAGACCTCCGGCACGAGCCCTGTAGAGTATGACAGGCGGTACAGACGAGTTAGTACTGGAGACAACTCAGCGGCACATTTTCGTAACACCACCGCCGGAATGCCGTCAGGGCCACTGGCTTTCCGCGTGTCGAGCGACCGCAGCACTGCCCGTACATCACATTGCCTGATAACAATATCAGGCATAGTGTGGCCACAGTTGGCGATGGCGGGGGGCTGCAGGCCACGGCCATCGACGCGGGAATTAGCCGCAAAGAGGTCTCCGAGCATGTCCGCCTTCTCTTGGACTTTGTGAGCCAGTGATCCATCAGGAAAACGCAGTGGTGGCAGCGAGGGTTGGCAAAAATTTGACTGTACGGCTTTGGCCAGTTGCCAGTATCCACGGCTGCCCGTGGGGTGGGATGTGAGCTCCTGACCAAGCCGCGCGACGCGCTGGGCATCCGCTCTCTTGAAGGCCCTCTTGCTGAACCTAGTGGCCCTATTGTACGCTGCTTTGAGGCGGTTCACATTCGGGTCACGTGCCGCCCGAGCCCTGACCCAGGCGCGATACGCCGACTGTTTTTTCTGGACAGCCTCGGCACATTCACGCACGAACCAGGGGCGAGCTTTGCGGATGCTGGCGACATCAGTGAAAGGGATATAATATTCTATCCCTAGACTGATCTCGCCAGCAACGGCAGCAGCGCTATCCGAAGGCGTCTTCCCTACAAAGCAGCGTTGGCTCCACGGGACGGACGCAAAGTAATCGCGGAGACCGTCCCAGTCTGACGAGTAGTGCCATAGTCGTCGATTCATTTGTTCAGCACGAGCAGGCGGTGGCACTTGGAAGCTGGCGTGCACCACACAGTGGTCGGAAGTGCCCAGTGGGGCGCGTACCGACACACTGTACTCGGCTGGGCGACTCGTCAGCAGTAGATCCAGCAAGGCGGGCGTGTGGTCTGACCTGTCAGGTATCCGGGTGATCCCCTGTACCATCTGGGTCAGCCCGTGGGAGAGAGCGAATGCATGGGCGGATCGTCCCGCATGATCGGTCCTAAGGGACCCCAGCCACTCAACGTGATGACCGTTAAAGTCCCCCAGGAAAACCAGGTCAGCGTTCGGGAACCGCACCTGCGCATCGTCAGCCATTTCGCTGAGGTATTCGAAAAGCCTTGTTGTCCCAGTGTCCCCTGTGTGGGAGCGGTAGACGCACACGTAGATCTGGCTCATAGAGCCATGATCCATGGGCGGAGTAGGAGGGGTTCTCTAGACAGCGCAACCGGCGGCAGCAGACATCCGCCCTAACGAACACGCACACTCCGGCTTTGTCGCGGAATTGTTCCTCAATGACATAACCCGGGTAACTGAGGTAAGACGTGTCGTCAGGGCGGCGTATCTGTGTCTCCGTAAGGAACATCACAGAAGACCGTGCCGTCTCTAGGTGATGGTGGACGGTATCGAGGTTCGCATGGAGTCCGCGGTTATTCGCGAACTCCACCTCAAAAGGAATCGACTTTGTGGGGTTTCTAGAGGCCGCTGTGTACCGTTTATAACTTTGTTGCACTGTCATGATGAGATATAGGGAAGCGTGAAGACAGTGCGTCATTTGGTGCGGCAGTAAGTGACAAAGTGCAGAGGCTAGCTTCGTCTAGAACCGTGTGGCTAGGTCGGAGCCGACCCGCCGGACGGAAGGGCTTTCAAACCCCCCTGATGCAAGGCCGCCGCTACCCCACACCGGTTACCACCCGGAGCGGCGACCCCACATCAGGATTATGCGCAACATGTGGGGCAGCCTCCCCCAGGAGGCTGCCCCACATGTTGCCACATGGTGCCTCGGACCAACCACCCCAGTGGTTGGTCCGAGGCGGGCCCCATGACTATGTTGCGGGCGGCCGCAGCAACGCCGTTGCTAAGGGTCTCCCTGGCCGGCGAATCGACCCACACCACCCACACTAGACTCCGCTTCGCCCCCACTGGACCCCTGCCTGCCGCACCATACATCGCCCTGGGCCCGGCAGTGCAGCTGCTGAACCCCTAATCAAACACTGTTGTACCACCTGGTATCCACGTAGGGGCCGAAGCCACCACATGGGTACCGTTATATACGAACCTCGTCCGTTAATCAGCAGGTGCGCCACTAGCAGGTGAGGTCGCTGGGGCCCGATAGATGTAAGGGCCCCTTTGCACCCATTATTAGAGAGTATGAAGTTCCGTTGATTGATTGTGCTATGTATACATATTCCCATGGGAACGCATTGTCGTAATAAAAAATATTGTTAATTAAATTTTAAGTTAAGCCTTTTACGGTAGTTCTTATATCGTAGGCTTTTTAGGTTACCTCTGGCGCTCCGCAAAAATCGGGTGTGCAGACACTCTCATACCGAACAACGTTTCTTGTCCTGCACCTGGAGTTAGGAATAACTAGTTCTTCTGTGCGGGACTATCAACTAATCAAGCATTACCTTGACATTGGCGAAATCATCGATGTATATCGATGGAGCCACGTTTTTAAAAAAAAGAAGAAGAAGAAGAAACCTTTTACGGGTCTTTGTGTAACAATGAAAACCGCCCAAGTGCGAGTCGAACAAATCACGTTTGTTGTTTGGGAGCCCCCTTAAATATTTATTATATTCTGTTTTTTAGTATTTGTTGGTTTAGCTACAGAAACACATCATCTGTGAAAATTTCTACTTTCTAACTATCACGGCCCATGAACTACAGCCCAAGTCGGACGGACGGACGGACGGACAACGAAGGCTCAGTAACAGGGTTCCCGTTTTACTCTTGAGGTACGGAACCATACACAAAACCTTCTCGAATATATCCTATTCTTATCATTTAATTTTCGATTATACATATAAACCATATTTTTAACTGTACAAAAGGGCAAAGCATCTTCGAGGGATAAGCTATCCTGACGTACAATCGAGGCTATGGCGAACATACCCAGTACCTGAAAACGACAAAAGGCTCGCTCTTAATAAGTGAGACCAATAGTTACTGGGCGAAATTGTCAGCCCAGTATTATCGCCTCTGTCTACTCCTCCGGAGATAATGACGTGATTGAAGGTACACAAAATAAATAAGTATAGTCAGAAATAAAAAGGAGGAACTTAAACGACCATTTTTAATTTAGCCAACTCATATAGAGTATTCCACAAAAGGTCGGTAGTTTATCAATCTCGGCCAACTCTGGTGGCGACACCTACCGTCGGTGTCTGGTACTAGAAAAGAGTAAAAAGTCTTGAATAGAGTGTGTAACGTATGGGTTCTCAGCACGCCACCTTTGCGATTTGTCAACCCTGATTTATTTACTTACTTTTATTCACAAGTTTTGTGGCTGTGTCGGTAGTTCGGTACACAAGTTTAGGGTTTCTAGTTGGAGGGTTTTGTGAGCTATTTACAACTTTCTACTGATAAATCTTAGCTTGACTTGACTCAATAGGTGAACTGAAGGCTGTTTCCAAATATACACGAAATTGTACATGAGTATGAATGTTTTTTGGTAATATACCTACAATTTTAAGAGAACATACTGATTTAACTGGATCACTGGATGTTAATGACTGCCTCGTTGGCGCAGTGGTGTGTATGCGACTGTCCGATGCCGTCTTTGAGGTTCTAGGTTCGATTTAGGGTCGAATCAAGTATGTTTATCAGTCACCTAGATCCCATAGCACAAGCTAGATGACGTTCTGTGAGAATGTTCAACATTCATTTATTAATACAGAAAATTATATTTTCTGTATTTATAAATGCTTTATAATCACTATCTATTATAGCATAATACAAAAAAAGCACTCAAAAATATTCATATTTGATGAAATAGCAGCGAACTGAAGAAAAAATTAGCAAAAGTTATAAAAAAGTATAAAGTCTGACGCCATTTTAGACCGTTGGCAACCCTATCATAAAAATACGATTTTCTTGTAGCCTTACATCCAGACCAACTGCATTTAACATGTTATCCATTATTAAAGACATACCCTGTATAGTCAATACCATTGCACCGGAGACAGTTTCCACTACCGTGTGTACCCTGTGTTCTAGTACTGTGTGTTGCGGATTCGAAGGGGCATTATTATTCGTCGATTTTTCATAACTAACTTTGCTGCACCCACGTACCATTATAGATACCGAACCTATTACCAGGTATTTCCAAGTTTACCAGACCCTCATAAAATAATAAACATGAACCTTTGCGGTGGTCGGTTAAAATCTTCCGAACCAAATTCAGCTGGTTTGTAACTCAGACATATTGCTACATCGGCATCGGCCCCAATCGAACAACACAATACCGTTTATCTGGCAAAATAGCTGCCAACTATGGTATCTGTACCATTTCCATAATTTCCCAAGCGAACCAAATCCTATAAACCATTATAAACTGACATGTAAACCTTCCTTATTTAGTATATGTCAAGGTATATATTCGTTTGATACTATGTCAATTGAAATTGGTAACTGAAGTTGAACTGAACTAGCGAGAGCATAACAAGTGGTGTATTAGTCTTCTTGTAACGCGATCTGCTATATTATATTATTATCGATATTCGTGTATCGAAACTATTCGGTGTACAATTGATGGTTTATATTTTAGGTTAAGTATTATTTAATGTTTTGGAATTTAGTGTTGTAGGTTAGCTACATATATAATACTAGCGGTTACCCGCAGCTTCGCCCGCTTGACAAATTATATACAAATTTTTTTCCTTGAGAGAAGAATATATTTTTGTACTTTAAAGCAATGAGTTTGCTTAAACTATTCTTAAAATACCTATTAAGAAAGAAATTATAAATACTCGTAGATCACAAAAACTGATGTCATCGGCGGGACTCGAACTCACGGCCTTTCCCTAGCAGGGGGAGTGCTCTGACCAACTGAGCTACGATGACCACTACCGATAAAATCGAATTTTTGCTTCATATCATATTCATAATTTCTACAACCTTTCTACGGTTTGCACGAATAATGTCCAAAAAGAAAAATGTACAAACACATAACAATACCCAACTATAGAAACGCCTGATCTGAAATATGTCCAATTATAAATACGTCAAACTGTAAAAACTACCAAATATAGAAAAGTCTAACTAGAAATTCGGCCAGATATAAAAATGTCCAACCAGAAAAATTACAAACTAAGTTAATGTCGAGGGTTTGTGATCGTATCAAAATCCGTTGCCTAGTTTTAAAGGTCTAAGCATACATACGGACGAAAGCGACTTTGCTTTATAATACGTAGTGAAGTGTCACTAAGTATATAATTTAGGAGTTTCCTAGTTTTATGCTACTCGTACCTATATATTGACTGCCTCGGTGGCGCAGCGGTATGAGTATGCGACGGCCATCCCAGGTTTGATTCCGGGTCGAATCAAATTATTAGTGTGATCCACAAATGTTTGTTTTGGAGTATGGGTTTTTCTATGTATATATTTAGAAATATGTAAGTATGTTTATCAGTCATTTAGATCCCATAACAGCTCAACATAAAAGCTTATCTATATATTTAATACGACAATTTGTCTGCCTGTCTGTCCGTCCGTCGCGTTTTTCAATTATAATTACATACATTTGCATGAAATATTAAAATATTCGTAGAAGTTTAGGGAAGGTTTTTTTTTATTTATTTTTTTATATTTGAGGCGACACAAAGTTTGCCGGGATAACTAGTATTAGCTTAATTTGGGCTAGATGACATTGTGTGAGAATGTCCAAAAAATATTTATTTATATTTAAAAATGCGTCAAACATTGAGCCAAAAATCGACTTTAAATTATCGGAATGGGACTAAATACCTAATTGTCGAAATGGGAACTAATTGACATTAGATCCCAAGGGAAACAGTAGCGAATAAAAAAAAATCAAATTCGGTTCACCCAGGCAACAGATATGATGTAACAAACATAACAAAAATACAGCCGAATTTAGAAACTCCTCCTATTTTTAGGGTTTTGTAAAACGGGAACCCTATTACTGAGACTTCGCTGTCCGTCCGTGTGTCTGTCTTGCGCTGTATCTTATAGACCGTGATAGTTAGGAAGTTAAAATTTTCCCAGTTGTCTCTATAACAACAACTACTAAAAAATATTTAAGGGGCTTACCATACAACAAACGTGATATTTTTATTTTTGGTACAGAACCCTTTGTGCGCGATTCCGACTCGCACTTGCCGGTTTTTTTTGAGGTCTGTTTAAAAAGGGGTTCCTATAAGGTCTTAGAGTTAGGTCAGCTACTTCAGTCGGGTGTAACCTGGTTGAAACGTCAGGAAATAAAATATACTACATCTACTCCTTCGGTGACTTAACTCGGAGGGCCTCGTGGTCTACTGGTAACCGACAATGTTAACACATTGCGAAGGTTAAGCAACTTCTAGTCGGGCCGGTCTTAGGATGGGCGACCATTTCATAAGACACTGAGACCCCTCCGTGCCTCGGAGAGCACGTTAAGCCGTCGGTCCCGGTCGTCATACGAACATCTATGGCAGTCGTTAGGGGTAGTTGGAGCCCTAAATCAAAAATCCTCGCAGTCTAACTACAGAACTTCGATATCGCCCATGGGTTGTGGAGGTCAGATGGCAGTCGCTTCACGGAAAATGTCGAAGGTCAGCCGAATCGCAGTTAGACTGGAAAGCCGACCCCAACTGAGTTGGGAAAAGGCTCGGTGAATGATGACTCCTTCGGTGACTTGACCACGTCACGGCAGACACGACACCCATTTACGGCGTCGAATTATCGGGTTCGATTCGATTTTAACTCGAATTAATAGGAGCTATTGACTGATACGGTCTTCTTCTTTTCGTGTCGATAGACAACACATAATTTTTATTTAATCGCCTTGGCCCAGCGCTCTGCGACGCGTATCGCACTGAGGGTGATTTTTTGAGTGTTGGTCCATTGTGTTGAGAGGATTAGTCACCTAGACTATGCGTTACCGAGTGCTAGGTGTCCAGGGTGCGCCGGACGTTGGAAATCAGGTTCACTTCAATTACGTCGCTCGTGGAG
>OY748301.1:18503484-18821484 GCA_963556515.1 Nudaria mundana
AAAATTCGATTAAGGTCGTGTTTCGGGAGTTTTTGTGAACTTATGAACAGGATGGTGTGTTTTGCAGCTATATTTTATTATGTTATCATCGCGACGTGAAATAATTTCGTTGCAGTTAACTCGTCTGCAATCTCTTTTGTTAAACTTATATCATGAAGAAAGAACTTGACAAATGTTATTTCATACATTAATATAATCAAGTGTTTATCCCCGAGGATGTAGGTAGAAGTGCATTCAACATTTTACTAGTATAACCAGGGTACCGCCATTATTACCGTTACCGGTTACTTTATACAATAGGAAATCAATCAAATGGAGGACAGAAGTTAATTACCTATTACAAACATAGTGATGACTTTTTTTTAAAATTCATTTTGGGTGTAGATGAGTCTGCGGCGCCCTCGCCACTGACTACGGAACTCGGCGGGGAGGGTACGCTCCCTCTCCCTTTCGGCCGCCTTCTTCGCGAGCATGACTTGCTCGCAGAAGGACACGGCCGCGTTTCACCTACTCCCGCTGGAGACCATGGCTTGAAGCGAGAGGGTGTATCCACGCCCAGACCCACTACGAGGTCCCGGCGCTGACTCGCCCACGCTGAGCACTCCACCAACGTGTGGAGTGCGGTGTCGTCGTCGGAAACCTCGCAGTGTTGACACCGGGGTGTGACTTCACGATGGAACATAGAGATGACTAGCTTATAAACACACAACAAATGGTATAACAGAATCGTTCATTACGCCCTCGTCAGTCACTGCATTTTGGTCCCAGTTTTCACGTAATAGAGGGCCGTTCCCATTTCTAGGAACTTTTGGCATTCTTACTAGAACCTAGTCGGTCTGTCAGCGTGTGCATTGCGTACAGATAAGGATAAATTGGGCCCTGGAGCTGTTGATAGGGCCCTATAGCAAGCTTAATAATAAAAAAATACTAAACCAGCCAGTACTTATTATCTTTATGGTACTCATATGTTATGCCGGACAAAAAACAAACGCAACTGCAGTTAATATAAATAAAAAAAAAATATCTTACATTCTACATTTAAACAGCAATTACGTCAAACAGAAGGTTAGTCCGGCTGTCTTTTTACGAAGCAAAGGTACTTGAGTGTAGAGCCTTTGAGCCTGGAGGCCTGCCTTTTGCCTCGGGGCGAGCCACTCGAGTCCTCATGTGCGCGTCGCTGCGCTAACTGTTGCATGAGGCCGAGACTTTTTATTTGAAGTTCTTTAGAGTAAGGGATGTGAGTTGAAGTACATCCAGTACATGCAAGTAGTGTTCGTATTGTGTAATTGAAGGGTGTTTTAGCCTGAAGGGTTACTGTTACATTATGTTTTGACATATAATGATGAGTTGTGTCACAAAAAGCTAAATAATATCACGCCGGTTTTGGCACTATTATGCTTTGTTTTCATTTGTACCTATAATGGGTAGAGCCTTAATCCTAAGGCAAAGATAAAAGAAACTAGTTGTGAAGAAATAGAAAATTGCAAAACGTAATTTCAAATAAATCGTTTATTCGTCAATTGTAATAAAATTATTATACTTTATCCTCCTTCGTTAGGCACCGTTTTTGGCTTTAAAAATATCTGACGAAACATAATTATAAAACGTTGTATTACATTATAGACAGCACTGCTTGGCGTCTGTGCGTACCAGAGTACGTAGTCCCGCTTAAAGTACTGAACCGATTTAACTGAAAGGTACAGAGATATTCTAGAGTCTGATAAAGGACATATGCTACTTTTAATGCGAAAAAAGGTTTGTAAAGGGCTGAAATAGGGGTGGAAGGTATATAATGAACTCGAGCGTATCCACAAGCACCTGGTATATATAGTTTAGTGTATTATCGAAGAGTACACACTACAGAGAACGAACTCATTACTCGACAGCTCGAGATCAAAAGAGAGTCATGTCTGTTTATTTGTTTTGTTGATTCTCGACGTACGCTGTTTTATTTCACTTATTAACATCATGAATCCACCGTGTTACGTACGCGAATGGATAAATGTGAAGGAAGTTTGTTTTCACACACACACACACACACACATATCACGCCTATATCCCCGAAAGGGTAGGCAGAGGCGCAGTAACACCCACAATTTGCAAGTATTTTTAATCCCACGTAATAGGGGGCAATACTATTATCGTCACCGGGCCCACATATAATGGGTTATGTCCAAAATCGCCAAATTAATTTAATTAAAATAAGCAGCTATATTACAATTTTGAAAAATAAATTTGAAACCCGTTGTCTTGCGATGAAATGTTGATGAAAGGCAACAAAATCTTACGTGCCAACCGCTATGGCACTGCTAATTAAAGTCCTGGGTATCCCGGTTTTCGAGATTTTAGAGTAAGTAGGAAATTTTTACTTAGGTAATATTATAAAACTGAAGATTTTGTTTGGTTGTACGCACTAGTCTCAGGAAGAGATTGCTTTTTGCAACTGATAAACATACCTATGTTTATCAGTTGCAAAAAGCAATGTCTTATATATACCTACTTATATATTTCTAATACATACGTCACCCCCTATATATAAAAACCACCCAAACTCCTAAACAAACATTTGTGGACCACACAAATAAATATATGATTCGGAGTTTGGGTGTTTAGAAATATACAAGTAGGTATGGTTTTAGATGTCTAGATCCCACAAGCTTATATTAGCTTACTTTGGGCTAGATGAGACTAAATATTTATTCCCAAATTTCACTCTAAAATCTAATCACACTGTACCTCATTTTATATGAAGATTTTTCGAATACTCTACTTTGGCGACTCCTTAAATCATGCAAGACGTTCTCTATAGAAATTTTCTGTACATGGCCTTTCAAGCAAACGTGCTTATACGGGTGCTTGCTATAGAAACTACGTGTGGTATATACGGAGTTCTGAGTTATCGTAAGTTGAAAATCTCTTTGCAGTGTTGGGGAAATGAGTGTTGATGTATTACTCGTTTTTCGTCGAGCACTGATGAGTGTACGTGAGTTGATTCCAGTTGAACGGGCAAGGGTTCGTTCAGGTTGTCTTTTCTTGTTAGAACTTTGCAGATTGGCATTCTCGAGTGTCGTTCAAGCTTTCTTAGAATAATTTTGAAAAGAGTGGAGATTTGAGTGGGTTTGGATCTTTTTCAAATTTTTCTATTCACGTCGTGATTACGTTTTGAAAAAAAAGACGATTGTGATTTTATTCTATTCGATGTTTTTCTCGTTTTAATTGGATTTACTGACTGGAATTTTAGCTTATACCGTTCCTCAACCTCACCTAGTATAGTTTTATTTATATTCAAAATTAAAATGCTCAAAATACCATACAATTATTATGTAAAGAACAGAACCTGCAGGTGTTTGGTACACCTGCAGGTTCATAAATACTATCGGCCTTATTAACTGTTTAGGTACTGGCCAAACTTACCAGCTTTTTAGCTGATTAAATACATATTTTAGCAGAAGTATAGTTTAGTTTAAAATGTTTATACATATATAGATGGAATAACAATATTGAATTTACAGGACGACGTGGTCGGAGACCGGCAAAGTCCTTTACTAAAACCGTTTAGTTAAAAAAAAGATTTAGACCTTTAATAGTAAAACTAGAACAAAAAGGTTAACCACAAACGTTTTCCCCAATCCCCAACGTACAATCCAACTAAATGTTTTACTTTATTTTGATAGCTTACGGTATTACGGGAATAAACAATAATAGGGCGTTATAAAGAATGCATTAGGGTCACCAAAAGGTAAGTTTTCAAATAGCGTAGTATGTATGTAAAATGCATGTAGGGCCAGGGCGTGTGTTGACGAATGAAACGGGAGTTAATACTGACTTCACCCCTGTCGGCGTCGAAGAGATTTCCCTCGGGAATGTCACACGTACTCTGAAACCCTTTCTTGTGTCCCAAGCTGTGAGTGGAAGTGGGAATGATGTTATGTAATTGTTATTGATCAAAAATGATTAACTGCTTCGGTGACGTTGTCGGCAGTGCTTCGGCTTTCCACTCCGGAGTCTCGGGTTCGATGCCCGGATCCAATCAAATATTTGTGTGATCCACAAATGGTTGTTTCGTAGTTTGGGTGTTTTCTTTGTATATTATGTATGTACGTATTTTGAAATATATAAGTATGTTTATCAGTTGTCTAAAAGTTTAAGCAAACTCATTGTTTTGAAATACAATGTTTTTAAATGTATTTGTAATATTTTTTTTTTGTATTGAACAAAAAAAACCGACTTCAACCGTAAATTAAAAAGCATTTTGGGATATGTAAAGTTCTCTTCAATACAAATTAATTAAACCCAAACACAATATAACTGCTGTAAGTCGTTGATGAGTTTCCTCAGTTGGCTTTCGGCTCCCTAATCAGATCTACTTAACCTTCATTCAATGGTAGTCCTTTATAATACCCAATAAAAATTAACCAACACACTAGTCACCCTTACAGTTTTTGAAGTTTACCATCGATTTCTCCAGGATCCGATCATCCTGGTTTCCTTATAATAGAACCACATTGGAAATATCTCCTTTCCAACAAAAAAGTATTAAAATCGATTTATAAAAGATGAAGTTATCCGCGAACATACATAAAAAATATACGGTCTAATTGAGAAACCTCTTAAATAATAAATATACTTATTTGCAATATTCTTTTCGTGCACATTTGATTATCCTCAATTGCACCAAATGTAGACTCTTAAATTGACTTGAGTCACTCAGATCTTTATTGGAAGGCACCATGTCATGTGGATGTCAACACAAAATAAATGTATTAAATCGCGTCCACTTACGTTATGTACCGTTCGTCTTCCAGAGGCCGTAGTAATATTTTAAGCGGCTCTGAATCATCGCTACTTTTCTTTATTCGATACTTTCATATTGGTATTGCGACGTTAAGTATTTAGATAATGCCGTATTATTTATAAAGCAGTTACTCTTACTTATTTACTGTACTTTGATTTGTGAAATACATATTCAATTTAGGTAATAAATAGAATGCCCTAATCTCATTGGTAGATATAGCTTTGTCACTCTTTATAACACAGTAAAAAACTAAGTCGCTTACGTCGTCTGTCCATCACTATGTATGCTTAGATCTTTTAAACTACGCAACGGATTTTTATGCGGTTTTCACCAATGGATAGAATGGTTCTCGAGGAAGGTTTTTTATGTAAATAATTTGTCAAGCGGGTGAGGTCGCGGGCGTTCGCTAGTAAATTAAATACTGTAGACGCTTTATACTTGAATATTATGTTCTTTAAAAATAAAGTAATGTTTTGAGAATAGATTTATTGAGATAACGTGATTGATATAATTAGTCACTAAAACCAACAACAACATCTTGTTGAAAATTGCAATTACAGAATTAAAATATTAGATATGAATTAGATATTAGAATATGTGAGTGTTCTGAAGAGCTCTTCAACCTGATCCCACCCTCTCCCTTCCGATCCCGAACAACGCGTGCCAGGTAGAGATGCCACTTTCATACTGTGGAAACCGTTTTCGCGAGAACCGAGCG
The DNA here is from genome assembly GCA_963556515.1 of Nudaria mundana. Taxonomy (NCBI): domain Eukaryota; kingdom Metazoa; phylum Arthropoda; class Insecta; order Lepidoptera; family Erebidae; genus Nudaria; species Nudaria mundana. The sequence continues at coordinate 18,508,998 of OY748301.1, forward strand.
TTTTAAACTTTCGTTTCTCTGCCGAACGATGGTGGCTTGAAACGCCCTGCTGCCTGCGCACGTGTTTCCTCCCACATATATAACCCTGGGTTCTTTAAGAGAAGCGTGAAGAGGCACATTACAAGGTCGTCAAGTTGAGGGCCACTCTCTATAGTACTTCTGTGTTTTATGAGAGTCGCCCACAATCGCCAGACGTCACCACAGCTTACCATCAGGCGGATGGCGTCAATTTGTCGACCTAAATATATAAAAAAAGCTAAAACATTTGTATAGATTCTACGCGGGTGAAGCCACGGGTAGCAGTTAGTTGAAAAATAAACTACCCAAAAATATATTGAATGCGTTCAATGTTTATAAAATGTGATCTTCGAGAATAGCTTAAGGAGATTAGATATCGTTAGTCTTATTGTTTCGTATCAATCTTGAAGCGAACGTGCCATCGTTAGGAAGCTAAAATACTTTCTGTGTACGAGCAATGTTGGTAATCCATCAAGAGGATAGGTAGGAAAAGGGGTTTTAATCTTAACAAAAAATGTTACATTATCATCATCAATACATATAATAAAATTGTAAGTGGTCGATGTCTGTACATCGAAGATATAATAGAGAAACTGTTGAAGGGGGACTTTATGAACGCAATAGTATCCAAAACAATGGTTTTTAGAATTTTTGTCTATTTGTCTCTGTGTCTGTTTGTCTGAATGTTTGAAGACGCTAATCTCAGAAACGGCTTAACCGATTTGAATGCGGTTTTTAGTAATGCGTTGTGGTTTATTCAACTTAACATTTAAGGTTTGTTTTATTTCAATCGGTTCATAAATAAAAAAGTTATGTCGATCTAAAGAACCACGCAGGCGGAGCTGCTGGTAACAGCTATACATAATAAATCAGTAACTGGTGATCAAGAAAGTTAAAACATACTACCACCATACTAAAATCTCGCTGGCCCAAACACTAATCGTGCCGATCTTGGACTACGTGGACGCTTGCTGCCTGGATGCTACAGAGGAGCTCTTAAACAAACTTGAGCGGTTGCAAAACTTAGGTATCCGATTTATTTTTAACTTACGTAAGTATGATCACGTCTCAAAATTTCGCAAGGAACTCAAGTGGCTCCCAATCCGTCTTCGTAGAAATACTCGGTTATTATGTTTCCTCTTCAATGTCCTACACAATCCCTCATATCCTACCTACCTGCGGGAGCGGTTCACACTGATGCGTGCATCAGATGAATCGTGCCGGCCTCACCTCTCCTACCGCCTCAATTGTCCTTCCCACAAATCTGACTTCTTCTCCTACTCTTTCTCCGTTCATGCCCTCAGACTGTGGAACGCTCTTCCAACCGATATAAGGAACTGCAGAACTGTGTCTGGCTTCAAGAAGAGAGTCAAGGAACACTATCTCGCTTCCTTACCTTAATTATTGTACGTCTATGTATGTTTATATATCTTTTTATGTATGTATTTGTGTATTTATGTAGTTATAGTTTATGTAAGTTTATTAACCTGCACACACATCAGGACCTGTTTGCATCACGATCTCCTCTCTTAGGCCCACTGGAAGAGATCTCTTTAGAGATAAGTGGCGCCATTGTATACATGTTTAGTTTGTATCCATTTACTGTTTTATTTACTCTGTACAAAAAAAAAAAAAAAAAATAACACGCAGGTGGAGCTGCAGGCAACAGCTAGTTCAAAAATAAATATACCACTGGCTGGACTTGAACCAGTGACTGTTTCCTTTACAGGAGAAACATTCTACTTAACAAGACACCACTGGCCCAAGACCTATAATATTGCGATCATTATATTAGAAATCAAAAGCAGAATAAATTAAAAGAAAGGTTTATTACAAGAAATAAGTAATTCAACAATTACACAACTTGTTTCTGTAATATCCGATACAACGTTAACTACACGTAAACTAATCTTAACAGGGTCACGTCATGGCCTTTATAAAAACCCGCAGCAATTACTTAAGACATGTTATCGCCACGAGAGTTGAAAAACGACTGTCCGATCTATTCTCGTCGCTCCGTTTATATAAGAAACGGAGTGGGGGTATGCCGCGTGCGAAACTACCTACTAACAATATTGTATCAATATCGCGACTTACGGCGTCGCCAGAGCGCCATCTACAAGGAGTTAAGGAACTAACTACTATGGTGATATTATTGTTTGAATATTTATATTAGTTTTTAACCATAAATAAATACCCGAATTGCAGAGATTGTAGGTCTCTTATATAAATCTTATATAATTTTACAATATGAATCACAAAAACTATAGTCTTAGGCTGGACTCGAACCAGCGACTGATTCCTTTCCAGGAGGAACGTTCTACCAACTGACCAACACACCACTAGCCCAAGACATTTAATTTTGTAATCACATTATTTTAATATCGTGACTTACGGCGTCGCCATGTATCATCTGTCCTGACCGGTTGTAACGTTGATAGGCTCCTAGCTTGAATACCTGGAGGGTTTCACTGATTGAGTTGCAATAAAAACACTAGGATGTTTTTGTACATATAATGTTTGAGATTACTCGTTACAATATTTACTGCCACGGCTTTAGGGGTCGTGGATAATTAGAAGCAATACAATATTTAGTACTATATCGATACAGGTTACAGGTCTCAGAATCACGGGACGTGTGCTGAGTAGGAGAACAGAGAACGTCACCTGAAGAAGTCGTAGGCTGCACAAGAGATCGAATCAACGTGTCCTTTGCTTATATATAATGGTTGAGACGCCGAATAGCTTGATCGTCCGTCTTGCTCGCACCAACCCGCGTGACGTCACACGCCGACGTCACACGGTGGAATTTAGGTTCGGAGTACAGAATGGTCATTAGGTACTTTTCTATTTAATATGATTCCAGGTACATTACATGTGACAGGAACAATAAAACTACGGTCTAAGTACACACCTCTCCTCCTCGGGGACATAGTCGTGATTATAATATAAGTTCTTTAATCAAAATTATATCAACACTGAATTGGCCCAAACTGGTTTAGGGCCACGTATAAGACTAGCTGACTGTTTGGCAGGTGCATCACCTGCGTGTAAAATTGGTTAGATAGGTACCTACAAGAACTTGTGATACTCCTTATTGAAGTCAGTTAAAGAACATTAGTAATCAATTCATTATTATTATGGTGAAGGTTTTAGGCAAATGCTATTGCGCATTAAATAAGGCAGCGAATATCCCTGCGGGGCCCTGAAATGTCTACATCGGTAAGCGTTAATTACGTTAAACTAAATCACACGAAGACATATTACTAAGCATAATGTGTGGCCACGAGAACTGCGAGTTGCGACTGCCACTGATATACCAAACCGACCTTATACTACGAACATACGTTTATACACGCCTGTTGCTTCAGGTGTTTTGGCAGAGACATATCATACGCCCACATTTCGCACGTAACGTTGGTCCTACGTAATAGAGACACTTTTGCTGCTGACAGGAAATTTATAATTGTCATTATCCTTTTTCGTTGAATTTTGCTCTTAATGTTATTATATAATGGTGAGTCCATATATATCGCTGTAGTGTGCGGTAGCTACGCGCGGCATGAATGCGTAGCAGGTAGCTACGGCTGCCGCGTGCGTATGTATGGCAATAATGAATTTGCCGAACTATTTCTATATACTTATTATGGGAGAGGCATTCGATAAATTCTTGGATTGCCTCAAACACCAACCCAGAAATGTTTATCAGCTCTCGGACTATTACATGAATAACACATACCTACTTTCAAAGAGAAGGGTCCAAAAATGTGCTGCGCCGATCCGATTAAAGACGTACAAGTGCACAAGCCATCACCCGTGTTTTTCATACAACATCGGATTGTAAAATGCTGGACGACCGGACAGTAAAATTCATGCTACTGCACAAACTCCCTAAAATTGTATTACCGATTCATCATCCACCGAGCCTTTTCCCAACGTGATTGGGGTCGACTTTCCATTTTAACTGCGATTCAGCTGAACTCCGATGTTTTCCATAATTTGGATGGAAACAGGCGTTACCTGGCGAAAATCCATGACAAAGTAATCCATGAAAAAGTAATGGTAAGTAAGATGTTAAAACTTTTCAAAATATAATGGCTATTATATTTTGATAAGTTTTAACATCTTACTTACGATTACTTTTTCCATAATTGTAATACCTATTAATATGTGTTTTAATAGCCCCACCTTCAGGGAATTCGCAGCCCATCGTGGAACGCAGCGGATCCCTGATTTATGTGGAATCCATATAAACGCAATCTGCTTAATTGCCGACTGCTACAACGATAAGCTATGCCAGTATGCCACACCGACAAATAGTTTTAATTATTTTTGGAAAAATAGTTTTCAAGATTCGGTTTGGGTGTGGAAAATTAAACACATTCCTACTTTTTCTCAACTTGAAATTTCTCTTGTCTGTGCAAAAACGTGTCCTTCCATTTTTCTTTGTGTAGCCAGTTCTTTCAGTTTCTGCCCTTAGAGCATGGCAGGCGTTTTCAATCAATGATAAAGGAGGAATTTCGGTCACGTGACAAAATTAACACAACTTTGATATTTTTGCGATATCATTATTTGAATATGTAGAGGGCGTTAGAAAAAGACGTAAGCCCCAAGACAATATATATGGAATACGTAAAAGATGACATACATCACGCCTAATATCCGAAAGGGGTAGGCAGACGTACATTACACACCCACACTTTGCCAGTAATTTTGTTCCTCTCATGTAATAGGGGCAAGCCTATTGCCGTTACCGACCTTTATAGAACATCCATAACCACTCTGTAATTTAAACCAAAATTCGAACAGCCAAGACACTTATATACCTATAAATCTGATATAAAAGGATACCTGCAGTCCGAGCAAAAGATATGACAAGGGAGTGAAAAAAATATATAATGCTTATTAGGTAACGGGTGTGAGTTATGTAATATTAAAATTCAGATGTGGACACTGAACAGAGCATATTACAAAGAACACAAGTTCAAAGCTTCTCAGCACGAGTAAACATCATACCCTTTCCAAGTTATTATTCTGAAAGCATCGCTGTTGCAATTTATTATTCTAAAACAGCACACGAGCTTTTTGATTTCCTCCATCATTAAATAAAGTCTGTTTCTATCATGGCTTTGTGAAGTCAGAAGAGCGTACTCGAGACAAAACCTTTTTTTGTAAATCAACGGTACATTTAACATTTCCACATTACGTACACATTACACCTTAATTCACAAACAGAAGCTGAGTGTATTCAAAATATTTTTAGCATTTCAATCAGCCTCCCCTCGTTGTGTCAAAACAAAATGTATTTTTTTTCTGTTATACGAAACCATCTCATGTGCCCTCCGGTTTTAACTTCAAGTACAAATTAAAAATGCTTTGTGGGTGCCTATTCTGGTTTACTAAAAGTTATACTGACGCACGAAAGTTGTTTTAGCTAATATGATAGCTTGTTGAACCGATCTTTTAAAAAAAGATTGTTTTTAATGAAACATGGTTTTATCATTCTTTTTAATGTAATGCAACAGGAAACTGGACCTTTATTGCCTAACATTTTGAACAAGTTGCACCCGGCCACAGCCACAACTCAAAACGTTTCGTCGCCGTCGTACGAAAATGTTTTGACAAAAGGTCAGGTCAAGAGTACCCATAACCGGGGAGCGTGCAAGAAGTACCTATGCTAGGATCGTAGCAAGTGGAATTCCATAGTCTCTACCTACCACAATGGGAAAGAGGCGAGACAGTAGTTATGTACTTGTATAAAAGGTACCTATGAACGTAGACATAACAGACAGGGTAGCTTTGCCTTTACCAGTTATCTGTCCAATTATCGCCAGGGACTTTGTTGGTCTCGCGTAATAGGTAGCGAGTATATTGCCGCTTATCAGAATTTTTATATTGGTCAGATCGTCGTCTGTTAATTGGCAGGTCCACCACTTGCAGATGAGGTTGTCTTGGAACCCTAAGATCTTGGTTGGACAAAAATATAGACAGAAGATATCAAAATGTTTGTGAATAGGCCTCTCAGTGACTCCCCCGCGTAACTTACACCCTACGTTAATGAAGGCGAGATTCTTTTTCGATTTTTATTTAAAACAAAAGGCGAGTATTTTGGCAGACGCGGAACTGTGGCGCAGGTGAGACGTACTCGTGATACGTGTTAGATACTTGTCCCGACGTTTCATAATGATGTTTCTTTTATATTTTCTAGCGATTTTAGAATACTTTTCTTTTGTTTAGTGTATGAATTGTATTCGGTAGAATTTAGGATCGGATGGTAAATAACAGTTTAAGTTTAGGGACATCATGCGTTACGCTCCTCACTTACGTGAAACCGACAAAATCAGTGAAAATGAGGACATGTGCCTGGAGTCTCGGTGCTAATCTCGCGTTAAGAAGACGTGACGTGATCCCACTCCTAACAGAAGCACATTTAGCTTCACAGTATCCAATGTGCATATTCAGGAAATGGTCTATATCTATGGTGCTAATATTTGTCTAAATCTGTTCTTCTTCTTTTTTTAAAAACGTGGCTCCATCGATTTTCATCGACGATTTCGCGAATGTCAAGGTAATGCTTGATTTTTCCCACACAGAAAAAATAGCTACTCTGAACCAGTTCGCGGTGCGGGACAAGGAAACGTTATTCGGTATTGCAATTGAATGTTTGGGCCTGGATTTTTGCCCAGCGCCAGAGGTAACCTAAAAGGCAACCAGCCATGCGCTCCGCAAAAATCCAAGTCCTAAATCTGTTCAACAGTGTACGATTCACTTAGTAATAAACATCCTTTCAACCTCACTGTACAAACCTATATTATTTCCAACTGTACCTCTAAAAGTTTTTGAAACTAACCCTCTTCACGTTAATTAAATTCAACACGGTAATAAAGTAATAAAAAACGTAATTTATTCCTACCGAGACAGGTTTAAAGTAACTCGCAAATTTACTGTTACACTTGCCGCCATTTTGTCTATAAACTCGCTCGGTACCACGGAATGGCGGAACGGTACAAATGTGATAATAACAAACGGAACATTCTAGAAGTAATTCCATCGAAGAGAATTGGATAACATTACCTATATTATTTTATTTGATTCCCTGAGTTACGCTGTGTGATTTCATTGTAAAAATTTTATGATTGGTTTGATTTTATCGGCAACTCAAGGAACACCTATTTTTCAACCGACTTCCAAAAAAGGAGGAGATTTCTCAATTCGACTGTATGTTTTTTTGTTTGTTACCTCATATCTTTGGACTGCGTGAACCGATTTTGAATTTTTTTTTAAATTTAAAGCTACGAACATGATCCCATTTCAATTTGGTTTAGTCCCATTTCGGTCATATGAAATCGGTTGCTGTTTCAACTTCTGAAGGTGGATTTAAACCAAACGAGCTAGAGCTAGAACTAGAGCATTCTTTAGTGTAAACGAATGCTCCTTTTTAGTATTTACATTAAAATATCAACGAGCAAGAATAAGAACCGAGAACCTAGAAAGAGTGGGGATAGAATGAGCATTCGCTCGATGTAAATCCCTCTAGAATGCACAGTTGTTACAAGTGTAATTACATCATTAGTATACTAATCTGCTTGATAAAAACAAATCTTGAATTTGGAGCATGCTGTATGCGTATTCTATGGTATAGCTATAATTGCTATACTTAACTGGCCATACTCGTTTATATTGTACCTACTGCAGCACAATTGTTCCCTAGTAACGCAAGTTTTTTTCCTTAACCAGCAATATTTTTCACATCTACTCGCCTATTTTAATTAATATTTTGTGTCATCTGTAGGCCGAGGGATATTGTTTTATATAAGTACCTATTTTATGATATGAGTTTCTAATAATTGTGCCCGGTGGTGAATGTCTGCCTGTTGTCAGGACAAACCTGGAAAGGTTTTTTGGCAACTTTTATACTGAAACTGATAGTATGAATTTTTTGTTATTTTCGAAAGGTACACGGATTGTAGGTGTCTAACATTAGCTCTGGCTATGAGCATTTAATTTAATGATTATTGTACTTGGTAACTGGAATACGTTTGCCCCATATTACGTGGAACCAACATAATTACGGCCAAAATGTGGGTAAGTAATGCACTTCTGCCTACACTGCGTTAGAGATCTATAAAAAGTATCACGCAGAACACGTCTTTATCCCTTGATTGAGAGTTGTGTTATCGTGCAAAAAAAAATTATTATTATAATTTTTTTTGCACGATAACACAACTCTCATATTTATTCTATTTTCAAAATTATTTCTCTATTCTTTCGGCCTAAGTGGGTTTGGAGGGCGGACTTGTGCATGAATAAATACGAGAGTTGGGTAATTTGCATGTGGCGGAATATTGCAAAGTAGTTAGATTTATTTCATTTAACTATGGACTTCCGAAAAGTAACGCCTGATAGTATTAACTTTTTAAACGTTCGTTTCTCTGCCGAACGATGGTGGCTTAGAACGCCCTGCCCGCGCACGTGTTTCCTCCAACATATAACCCTGGGTTCTTTAAGCGAAGCGTGAAGAGGCACATTACTGGGTCGTCAAGTTGAGGGTCACTCTCTATAGTATTCCTGTGTACTGTGAGAGTTGCCCACAATCGCCAGACGTCGCCACAGCTTACCAACAGGCGGGTGGCGTCAATTTGTCGAACTAAATATAAAAAAAAAAAAAAAAAAAAAAGAAATGATTATGCTGATAGAGCAGCTGCTTGTTTTGTTTATGTTTTGTTACGTCTCAGTATAGGTATATAATATATCCTCAATATTATATTCCAGAAAGTCGTAAAACGTAACAGGTTAGTATACCTGTCATCATGGCGGTATAACATGCAATTCTACTATTATAATAACGATCTATGACACCGATATCTCGAAGTTTATAGCCCGATCCGATATTGATAGTAATGCGGCTTATTTTTACTGATAATAAATGTTTATCGATTAATTGAATCGGAACATCGATTTGATTTGTTGTTATGTTATTTATTCGTATACTAGTTGATACCCACAGGTCCGCCTGCTTGGAATACTGGGAGGTGACATTTAGACTATTATTCAATAACTTCAGAGATGCCTATACTTACTTCTGCTTACCCCTTCGGAGAAAGAAGTGTGCTTGTGTCTGAATGTTAGAAAACTACTTGGACTCCAGCGATCGAATGTAGGTAATATCGTTCCTGGCTGTAGGAAATTGGATTCCTGATTACAATATAGTTAGGTATTAATTATTCATCATTCACCGAGCCTTTTCCCAACACAGTTGGGGTCGGCTTTCCAGTCTAACTGCGATTCGGATGAACTTCGATATTTTCCATGAAGCGACTGCCATCTGACCTCCACATCCCATGGGCGATATCGAAGTTCTGCAGTTAGACCGGATTTTTGATTTAGGACTCCAACTACCCCTAACGACTGCTATAGATGTTCGAATGACAACGGGGACCGACTTCTTAACGTACTCTCCGAGGCACGGAGGGGTCTCAATGTCTTAAGAAATGGTCACCCATCCTAAGACCAGCCTGACTCGATGTTGCTTAACCTTGCAATTTGTTAACATTGTCGGTTACCACTAGACCACGAGTCCCTCTAGGTATTAATTAGTGTTATAATGGTATATAATGCATCTCAGCCTTTCTCCGGGGAATAGGATGTAATTGTGTATGTCTTTTAAAATCAAACTGACTTAAATTTTCATAATGAACAAAGGGATAATAAAGAGTTTTGAGAGATAACACAAACTGCACAGTAACTACACAAGTAGTCGGTTATCCTTGTTTAGTCCTTGGCCTCACCGCAAAGGGCCCAAGGCTGCTGTATTACCCCACACTGTAATCTAACTCGATGCATTTGCTTGCTCATTTCATACATAGCTGACATAGATAATATATTTGTAGAAGCGAACGAATATTTGCCATAATTATATTATACTACAGTAAAACTTTTCACTTTGAGTTTTACTTAGTTTATAGGTACTGTGAAGGTGCCTGCACATTCGCATATGACCTCATTGAGTTTATTGTAAATTTGTATTGGCTGGAAGGAATCAGACAATTTAAATATTAAAAAACATTTAAACGGAATCAAACAAATGAAGACAACGGAAGAAAGAAAATGGAATTCGAGCGAGGGCCGTGGCGGGCACCTCAGCTCCGATAGAATAATTATAAAAGTGTAATATATGTAATAATTGTTAAATACAAACAGTATCGGGGAAACCGAACGCTTTTTATTCCAGTAAGTAGATAAGATCCCTAGTACTTATACGCAACTTTATTCAACGTTACGGTACCTACCACAGAGCAACGAATTTCGGGCCTGTGTGTGGTACCAGTGGTACTAGTACTGATTTACAGTTTTAGACATTTATGTACAACGTGACAAATTATCTGCAAATAGTACATTATCTCCCCATTTCAAACTTTGTCTATAGAGTCCGAGACGCCTAGGATTGTAATTGGCTGTGCCATAGCTGCTGGCACGTAAGATTTTGATGCCTTTCCTCTACATTTCATGGCAAAGCCACCGGTTTAATTTTTTTTCAAAATTACAACATTGCTGCTACTTTTTATTAAATTCATTCGGCCATTTTGGCCATTATAAATGTGCCTGATGACGGCAAAAGGCTTGCCCCCATATTACGTGGGACTAAAAATACTGGCAAATTGTGGGCGTGTAATGCACCTCTGCCTACCCCTTCGGGGATATAAAGAGTGATATATATGTATGTGTGTGTGTGTTCAAACTTTGTCAACAACCAACCAAATCTTATTCAGCAGGTTGATGCAGGAGAAAAAGATAACTGGACCTATTTTCTTTAATAACTTGCTATGACTAATTTGAACTAAAGAATCGACGAAGATCAAGCAAAGTGGCTATCCAATGTTTCTCAGGACCGGAATACTTACTTTCTAACTCTACGCAGAAGCAATGCCATTCAAAGTTTACTCTATGAGCTTATTACTAGGTGATGATGTAGGGAAATTTCGAATTTCAAAAAGAATTTCGACACATGTTTTCAAATTATTACTGAATAAATTTATGTCCGTTTAGATTGAGGAGCCACATTTCGTATCTTAATGAAATTTATATAGGTATATAGTAGTAAGTTTAAGTTTAAAAATTTTGTAGCCTCAATCCTCGAATTTGTAGTATAATACTTCAAAAGTTATAAGAACATAGAGGTGGCTCCTCAATCTAAATGTTTAGATTGAGGAGCCTCGTCAGAACTAGGAAAATCATGGATGAATATTTACCAAAATTAGGTATGATTTAGTAGCATTCGCGAGTATTTAGTAGACAAAATCTGAGTTTTGTAGTATTAAAATTAAAAAAGTTTTCATACATTATATGTGGCTCCTCAGAGCATTACTTACGAGTCGTCATTTTTCATAGAAGGAGTCGTACAATTAATGCGCAATTTCTTGGTCATTTAGTAGTAAGTATTTTAGTTTTGTAGGATAAGATTTAGTAAATAATTATGAGTGGATTAGGAGATATGGCACATTTTAACTAGCTCCTCAATCCAGACGTTCTACATAATGAATAATTGACTGTAGCTACCTGAGATCACAACAGAATCAAAAACTAGATACACTAACATTTAGTATAAATGTCTACTAAATACACATGTACACAACAACATTGTATCACTTGGTATTTAAAAGCTAAATTACTTTTAGATATTCCTTAAGAATTTGCTATTAAGGGTGACCATGTTATATGAATGAAAACAGGATGAATGATTTTAGAAATTTATTTTATCTAATCTCAGGTCGAAAAGTACGAATTATGATTTCAAAATTTGATGATATAAAGCCTATGGTTATGAGACAGTAATATAAAAAACTAAAAAGTTAAAATATCAACTAAGTTTACCTGACTTTGTTAAACAATATTAAATAATCAACAATTCATTACAGTAGTACTTATATTATTAATTATTACACACATATATATTTATAGGCAGCATGTATTTTTAATTCCGTGGCCCAAGGCTGCGGCCGCTTTTACGTCCGTTGCCGAGCGCCTTTGGTGCACACGCAGAAGATATTTCCAGTGGCGCCCGGCGTAGGCAGGATGTGAAGAATATTACCTATATATTTCCAGGCATCTCTGTCATCAATATAATCTTTATTAGAATAATACGCTTTCATTAGATACTTTTTAATAGTTGTTTTTATAAATATAAATATATTAGGACAATTCACACAACGCCATCTAGCCTCGAACTAAGCAGAGCTTGTGATATGAGTACTAGATAAACTGATATAAATACTTGTATACATTTTTTTTGTAAATACATACATAGGCGGTGAACGGTGGTAAATAAGCGATTATTATACATAGGAAACACCCAGACTTCGGTACAAACGTGTGTCATCATACAAAGTTTGTCCCGACCGGGAATCGAACCCGAGACTCCGGCGTCGAGGGCGGATGCACTACCGACCACACCACCGTAGTAGTCTGTCAGTTTTAAATTTGTATGTTTGTATTTATGTATGGATGATCATAAAATATCATCTAAGCCCATCGAATCTAATCACAGGAACTGAAATCGTCGCAATACATTTCCTTATACACGGTGATTTTATGGTCGTTTTGAACCCAGTATCGGAGTTACTCTGAATAATTTATTTTATTTAAACTTTTATTTCAGGCAACTTAGACTAGTTACAGATCTTATACACTAATCTACGGCCCATAGATATATACCTTAAAACTAAGAATAGATAATAATATAAATATTGATTAGGCAACAAGGCCCATAATAATAAATACCTAAACCTAAAATACATATCTATACATAAAACTTAAATCTATGTCGACACATTCCTTTGTGCCTTTTGTTCGGTGTTGTCTCTCGGCCTGCCCCGGAACCGCCGGAACACCACACCCCTCGGCCACAAGTCTTCTTTGGTGAAGGTTTCCAGAGCCGTCGACGGCACACGCACCACGAACGACTTGAAGTTCACGTTGTGACGCGACTCCAAAGGCTCCACCCTCCCGACGTACTTGGTCTTGGCTGTGATGTACTCCACGATGTCCTTGGTCTTTGTGGAGTGATGCAGGCGCGAGACATACAGCAGCGTGGTGGGTACAGCAGGTCTCAACAGGAAGTTGGGCCCTGTGAGTGCAGTACCACACTTGTTTCGGCAGGGTTGAGTCCTGCGTTTCTTCCGGACTCTAAGAAATCCATCAGCATCCGGATCCAGATGTTTAGCGGCGGGCAAACTCGCGGCAGCCGCATAGCTAACTCGTGGAGGTGACGTCAACGTGACACGTGCCTGCGCAGCGGGGATCGTGACGGGGCGCGCGGGGACAATGGGGTCACTGCGCGACGATGCAACTGCAAGCGACGAAGTTTCAAATTTCGCTGAATCAGTCGTCACCGGTGAACGTACTAATGCTTCATGTTTGTTGATATTGTTTGAAGCCTCGCTTGACCTCGATACCGATGTGGCATCCCGTAACTCTCTTACCTCGTTACGTAGGTCGGTGATGGTGGATTGTGAGGCTTCAAACTTGAGCATCACATCGGCCAGGCTTGCCTTTAGAGACACTATGTCTTTTAGGAGTCTGGTGACGTCGACGTGGTCAAACGTGACCGGTGGTAGTCGCCCCAACCTTTTAGCCACGAAAGTGGGCACGTCATCGGGGTCGGTCACCTTCAGCACGCTGATGATGTCCTGAAGGCTTCGGGCTCCTTTTTCGGAATATTACGGAACCCTTTTTTAATGTCAAAATTATTGTACTGGTAATAAATAGCTCGATCTAGAAATCTAAAGATTTGATGAAGTTGGTATTGCTCATTTTAGCTAAGTGGTCAGAGCATTCCCCTTGTTAAGCCACGGGTTCGAGTCCTGGGGATGACATTTAAGTTTTTGTGAGTTAAGTATACTTGCCTAAATACTTAACAGTAGTAGAAGAACTTATTGAAAATCAAAATATCTTTATTCATGTAGGTCACAAAGTAACACTTATGAACGTCAAAAAAAGAAAATGCTTCTACATTTACATTTACCGCCAGGTTCGCAAGGCAATAGGTAGAGCCTGTGAGGAAAGAACCTGGCAAGAAAAACTCACGGCCACTCTTTTTATTCGCCAGTAAATACAATGAGTCTGTCACAACAATAAAAAGAGGGCAAGGGCAGTACGTGACCATGTGTGGACCAAGTGAACTTAAAAATTATGAATCTCTGTTATTCACAAAAAAAGTCAAATACTAGTTAAAGGTGCCACATAATCTCAAAGTACCCATACCTTACAATATCATAATAATAATAATTTAACAATAATAAGTCAGTTTCAGCAATAAAACAACATTTCAAACAGAAGTAGCCCCTATGTAGCTCGAGTGCAAGCAACTCTCTGTATCGTTTAGATAATCTTTAATAGTATAATATGCCTTTTTTAGGAGGTGTGTCTTAACAGCCACTTTGAATTTATTCAAAGGAAGGTTCATAATGTTTAGAGGAATTTTGTTATAAAAACGCACACCAAATCCTGCAAAAGAGTCATGAACCTTCTGTAAACGATAATACGACCCAACCAATTTATGCTTATTTCTAGTATTTATTGCATGTATGTCACTGTTCATACTGTATAAATGTATATTCTGTTTAACGAACATAATATTCGCATATATATATTGTGATGCAACTGTTAAAATGCCTATTTCGTTAAATCTTTCTCTAAGAGAAACTCGTGCATTCAGTTTATAAATCGCACGTATAGCTCGCTTTTGGAGTATAAAAATGATCTCTATATCAGCTGCATTGCTTTCAAATACAGAAATATAATAATAAAAAAGTTGCCTATTTCCGTTAACCTTCTCACTTGTTTGAGTTGATTATTAGTATCGTACCGATACTACCGAAAAAATCCGTCTAATGCACAAACGACCTATGACTTCACTGTCCGTCTGTCTGTCTTGGGCTGTATCTCATGAACCGTGATAGTTACAAAGTTTAAACTTTAATAGACTCACACTTGGCCTTATTTTTATAAATAAATATTAATAATATTTCTGGACTAAAATATTCATGGACACCCTACGAAATAATTTGTAGGGAAATTATAGAATAGCTAATAAGTTCGTAAATATGTACTTTTTTATGGCAGAATTATAACGGGCATTTAGTATAAATTTATACTAAATATTGATGTGTTTGTTACAAATTTCGTTACAAGTATAAGTAGATTAGAGGCAAATATATTTTTTTAAACGTCTCAATTGAGGAGCCAGTTAAAATGTGCCATATCTCCTAATCCACTCAAAATTAATTACTGAATCTTATCCTACAAAACTAAAATACTTACTACTAAATGACCAAGAAATTGCGCATTAATTGTACGACTCCTTCTATGAAAAATGACGACTCGTAAGTAATGGTCTGAGGCACATATAATGTATGATAACTTTTTTAATTTTAATACTACAAAACTCAGATTTGTCTACTAACTAATCTCGAATGCTACTAAATCATACCTAATTTTGGTAAATATTCATCCATGATTTTCCTAGTTATGACGAGGCTCCTCAATCTAAACATTTAGATTGAGGAGCCACCTTTATGTTCTTATAACTTTTGAAGTATTTTACTACAAAATCGAGGATTGAGGCTACAAAATTTTTAAACTTACTACTAAATACCTATATAAATTTCATTATAATACGAAATGTGGCTCCTCAATCTAAACGGACATAATAAATTATATTTCTTTATATCAGACAGTTGTCAGTTCTCTCAAATCAATAGTAATCTTTGAAATTATAGCGGGGGTCGGAGCTAATACAGGCAACGAGCTAACCTTGTACTTTCTAATGCAAGGCTGCTACGTTAATTTAGAGCTGCATGACGTGTACATGACGTCATGCTGGTTTTGTGTACTCTGTGGGGTTTTGTAAGGACACTGGGTAGTGTGCGATGTGATGGAGTAAACACGTGTATGCTCCAAGTGTTTATATTCTCTTGGTAAGTACTTTTGTTGAAGGACTTTTGCATCAATGACATAAAACATTGAATACCTATTTGACATTATTAAAGAGCTGAAAGGTTTTTTTAAACGTATAACTCTCGGGGACTACTCGTTAGAATTGGGATGTATTTTGTGCTGAATAGTCCATACCGATAAAAGCTATTATAACATAACGTTACTTTTCTTGACCTTCAATAAGTGTATTAGTTACACTTTCTTAGGATTCCGTACCCAAAGGGTAAAATGGGAACCCTATTAACACAGAATAGTACTTACATACAGAACTTGCACTCCGAAGTTATTTAAAGCACATTCTTTTGTTTACAGAGAACATCATTCGAACGTTAGGGTTGTCCAGTAAAGTAAAATATATACCAGCATAATTTGACCAATAATAATGACGTTAATGCCTCAATATCAACGCTATGGTCAATACCGTGTCAAAAAAAAAGAGACAACCCTTACTGACTTACAACTTCAAGTTGTAGCTGACGTCACGTCGTATTTTTTGCGATTATTAGGCGAGTGACATAGCCCTGCTATTACTGAGACTTTGTTGTCCATCCATCCGTCCGTCTTTGGCTGTATCTCATGAACCGTGATAGTTAGAAAGTTGAAATTTTCACAGAGTAATGAAAAAAATTGTAAAAACCGGACAAATATATGTACCTATTCAGAGCTTCCGTTGGATGAGTCGAATTAAACGGTCAAATATACGCAATCATTCTCTACCACCGCCGGGTGCCACTGGAAATACGTTCTGCTTGTAACCAGAGACGCCCGGCAACGGACGTTAGAGCGGCCGCGGCCTTGGTCGCGGAACTAAAAAAAAAAAAAAAATCATTCTCTACCAAGCATGAACCATTACAGATATATTTATACTATGGGGGTAACCTTACGAGGGTGTACCCGGGACGCCCGGCAATGGGCAACGACAAGTGCTCTTTTTTGTATTAGGTTCTCCAAATTGACTTGATTAGTAGTAAGTCATCTCGACACGTCTAGCGATTGTGGGCCACTCTCACAGCACACAATACTATAGAGGCCTAACTGGGCCTAGAGATTGAAAAACTCTGGCATCAAATTGGCCACAAATCAAACTATAAGAAGATACATGAAAAAAAAAAGATAAAAGAAGACAATTTATTGCCGCGTAAAAAGACAAAAAAGCATTTAAGTTAACGATACACAAGATTTACGATTTAGAAATTTAATTGCAATCAATATGTTAAGTTTCGAAATAAACTCAGTCAACTTGTAACCAGTTAAACTTCCTAATGTATTTTATGAAGTATATAGGGGTTATGCCAAGATTATAGTGGCCCAAGTCAACCTCAACTGTGAGAGGTGCACCTGCCGATAAACGAATAAGGCTCTGACAATATAGGTTTACGGTTACGTGCTGGCAATAACCAGGGGGAGGTTATTACGATAGAGGGTAAAGTTACTGGAGAGATGTGGGTGCACTAAGCACTTATGGCTACCCTTACCTGGATAAAGACGTGATGTGTGTGTATGTGTGTATTCTTTCATTATGGTCCATAGGGATCACACCCATAATTTGGGGGCCTTAGTGTTAAGACCCGCGACTCCACCGGCCGCCACTGAAAAACGCCGGGCGTCTGAAAATTCTTCCTATTGCTAACCAGAGGCGCACGACAATGGACGTAGGTTCGGCCGCTGCCTTAAACAGCGGAATTGTTAAAGAAAAAATAGACCCGAGACTCTGGCAAACTATAAAAGTTCAGGATTACCTACAATAATCTTACTCCTATTACGCGGGAGGAAAGCGAATCCTGGCGAACCCTGGGTATATTTTGCTCCTCTGTCCATCCTTTTAGAGAAACAAGCGTGGTTATACGTATATATTGTTTTATGATTTCTCCAAAACAAATATCAGTTTTCCCGACATCCCTTGAGATGTGTTCAAAAAACATGAAACAAAAAATTCAAGAGCGATCAGTCTCCTCCAGTCGGTTTTGCAAAAACACCATCACTCACTTATGTGGTTGTTTCATTATTTTGTATATTTCTGACAATGATGGACCGACTTTGTTAGAAATTAAAGGTGTTGTACGTTGCGTTGAGAATTTTGAGTTTAAATCCGTTTGTCAAGTCATTATTCAAGGTGCAGTATAATTGTGCAGTACCGACACTCTTACGACACTCATCTAAATTGAAGATAGTTTTGGTATCTATTTACTTGATATATGTATATTATGTTACCTTTTCTCATATTGCACAAAAACATATATACTTTTCCACTGCTGTAATTTTATTTTTACTTACCGGTTTCAACTCACGGTATCATCAGAGATTTTAATATAGTTTCAATAAATCACATAATAATATCGTACTACATGATGTGAATATTTATTTACAATAAGAATTACAATTTACATAATTATATACTTATAATATTTACATTACAAAATATCGTTTAAAAAATCCTCCGCCTTATTGCCGACTGGGAATGTTCCCAGAATGCTGGCTGTGTTGCCACGTTGGATGGCGATACTTATTCTTTGGGCCAGAAAATAGCCAGCCTTCTGGTCCTGAGAAGCATCGATTAAGCGTTTAGCAATGTCTCTATAAAGGCGGCGAGCACTCGGACCCCATGACCCTGTCTCAACCCCAAACGGCTCAAATATGTAATCACCTGCTATGTTAGCATATTTACTCCATTTGAGGCCTTCAGCCGATGCAGCAGCAGCGCCGGCACATCCGGATGTGCTTGGAAGCTGTGAAGGTCCTAAGGTGTCAACGCATGTAGCGTCGCACACCAAAGGCCTTCCCATCTTACACGGTAGCAACGACATACCGTCCGGTCTCTTTCCATCGCTTCGTGCTAAACCATTTGGTTCGCGTACGGCCGGAAGACCTGCGGTGGAAAGAGCCCTACGAATTATGTCGTTTAGAATACGTGCCGAGGTATACGACCTGCGCTTCTGCTACAAGAAAGGCCATGGTGTCCCAGATTATCGACGGCTACTCCACAGGTGCAATGATGCGGAGATACACAAGATGTACACTACATATTACTATCGTACTATATTAAAATCTCTGATGAAGCCCTGAGGTGAAACCAGTCAGTAAAAATAAAATTACAACAGTGGAAAAGTATATGTGTTTTTGTGCAATTTGTGTTCCACCGAGTGCCGTCAATCGATGGTATAAATAGTAACCTCTTCCTCTTTTGTGGAAAACAGAAACTATAGGTGGGCAAGAGCATTGTAAATGGACCACAGTAAGGTAAGTAAATATTTTATAGGTTACCCATTCATAGTTTAAAGGTAAATAATTTAATAATGATCTGAAAATTTTCTTATGCACTTATAGCCCACTCTTTAGTTTGAAATTAGATAACGCAGTGTTTAAATTTCCTAAGATATTTATTAAGGACAATATGATCTATTATGAACAGGAAATTTGATTATTTGTTTGCATTTCCTGAACTGATTTTTAAAATTCTTTTACAAATAGAGTAGCTATGTAACTACATTATTGCTCATTGCTCTTCGCTTTTTATCCTGGTAATGTTACCGTGGGAGATTCGAGCAAGCAAAACTATATCACGTGCGTGGAACCGTGGACATCAGCTAGTTATTATAAATAATAAATAGAGAGATGACTTTTTTTTTAAATGCCGCGTGACCGCGGCCTCTCCTATGTTCATTGCTGCTGGCATAATCTCTGGTACACACCAAAAGGTATTTCCAGTGGCACCCGGCGGACCTTGACCATCTGTGTGGCCTCTTCGGGGGTTTGGTCGGAATGAAAATCCCGCGTCGTTGAGGTTAGGTTTTATCCCGCGTCGGTGAGTGAATCTGGTTGCGCGATCCTTCTAGCCTGCTTCTGTATGAACAATACAAACAATGTCTAAATACATTTAAAGTATTAAAATAAGTATTATTATTATGATGAAATAAGCTTCGAAATGAAACATTCTTAATCTATGCAAGCAGATAATGTTACAACAAAACAAATTTATAAAACGAATGCCACCAAGTAACAACCTTCCTTATTTCACTAGTTATAAGAGTTTATACGACGACAAACTCCAAGGTAGTCATAACCAATTCGAATGATCTCTAAACAACCACGGAATTTCATTTCTTTCATTATTGTTATATTAGTGAGAAGAGTACAGGGGAGGTCACTTAATTTTGGACGTTTCGCTTCAAATAGACTTAAAACAAAGCGTGGATTGTAAGAAAATCCCGACCGGGACCCGTACCTAGCGTTCTCTTTACGAAATTACTGAAATTTCATTCAGTCAACGGACTCTTGGGGAGGTGGAGGATGAGGTACGAAGAAAATGGGTAATTATCGTGGATATGGCTAATTCCAAATTAGGACTGTTGTCCTAATTTGGAATAAGCCATATCCACCCAGATGCGCACTCGGAAGTGTTCTTCCGAGTGCGCATCTGGGTGGCAATGGACAGTCAGTGGCCGCGGCCGCTCCTACGTCGGTTGCCGGGCGTCTCTGGTATGCACCAGAAGATATTTCCAGTGGCGCCCGGCAGAGTGCCCGGCGGACGTTGTCTGTAGATTGAAAAATGTTTTTGATTTGTTTTATGATTGGGTGAATTCGTGGCTGGCATAGAATGTTACAAATCTAAAAGACTTTTTGACGGCCTGTTTATAGGTATGTAAATAAGATAGGTACTTAGTCGCACCAATGCCCCCATTTCCCCCGAATCAAAAACTTTTTTTTTAAACAAGGAACGCTTGTGCCAAATTTCATGAAGATTGGATAAAAAATGTGGCTGCTACCCCAGAACACACCTACAGACAGACCAGGGACTGATGGACGAAAGCAAAATTGTTCAGTCTCAAAATGTAGTAGTTTCGCTAGCTTTTCCCACTCGGTAAATTATAATTTTTCATAAATTTTGCGTTATAACTACAGCATGCCGTATTTTTCTTATTATGCAAAAAAATTGTCTAAAAGTCATTTACAATATTGTAATGCCACATCCATGAATACTACATAATGTATTAACGTATTTTGTGTTGGAATTTACCCAGTTTTATAAAACCAAAGCGAGCGAAATGAGCTTAGTGGTGGATCGTGTAGCGCGCTCTGAGTGCTCGGCTACTTAGCGGGTATGGACCTCGCCGTACCTATCTACTTACTACCTACCTTTATACATTACAAGGGTACAGATAAAGACATAATAGTGTACTCTAAGGAACTGCTTGGGTGCTAAGGAGCCTTATTTACATCTCTCGATTCTAAGCCATCCTAACTTGCACACGTCAGTGCGACAGACAATCGAGGCTGCGGCAAATAATATACTCATAGTACCTTGAAATGGCAATAGGCTCGCCCCTTATTATAGGAACGGAGATTTTTTTTAGACATTCTCACAACGTCATTTAAGTTAAGCCCAAACTAAACTATATTATTATAAAGCTTGTACTATGGGATCTAGACAACTGATAAACATAGGTAAGTACCTAAATACATACAATATAATATACATAGAAAACACGCAAACTCAAAAGCAATAATTTGTGGATCACACAAATATTTGATTCGACTCAGGAATCGAGCCGGAGACTACGGAGTCGAAAGCCGATGCACTACCACGCCACTGAAGCAATGAAGATTGTTGTTATAAAATTGGTTCTGACTGTTGGATATTAGGTCCGTCTACAGCATTGTTACGAATTTTCTGTTCTACTTTAATAGGGTTCGGTAATAATAAAACCTTAGATGGGGCCAATAATACTACTAGCAAAACATGTGCAGTCCGCCTGTCCACCTCTGCCCCTAGGGATCTAGAAGTGTGCGTATATTATTTGGCAATCATTCTGATATACCACGTGAGCTTCGGAACACCGAAGTGGGTGCAGCGAGTAACACGAGACTTTTATTCACCTCACGCGAAGGTGCTCCAGTCAAAATGTCGTAAACCGTTCCCCATCCAATCTGCAATATTGATTGATTCTATTATAAGAAATATATTTGTAAATACCTTGTCGATTTCATTATACTCTTTGAAACAGATTTTTAAGAGATATAAAATTTTAGGTTATCTGTTTCGGAACAGGCAGTGATATTACATGTCACACATGTACAAGCGAAGCTTGCACCTTGTAATTTGAAACCTATTACGTAAAAACTATACCTAGTACCCCAAAATATACTAATCTAAAGAGTTTGATTGTTTTTTAGTTCAACGCGTTAAACATACAAACTGCTGGTTCAAAAAAAAAAAAAAAAGATTTGCAATTGACTGCCTTGGTGGCGCAGTGGTATGAGTATGCGACTGCCGTCCCTGAGGTCCCAGGTTCGATTCCGGGTCGAATCAAATTATTTGTGTGATCCACAAATGTTTGTTTCGGAGTTTGGGTGTCTTCTATGTATTATATGTATGTATTTAGAAATATATAAGTATGTTTATCAGTCGTCTAGACCCCATAGCTTATACATGGGGCACACTAAAAGTTTTGCACTTCTAGCTAATCGGAACTATTTGAATTTCGAATGTTATATTTTTTAAACGTTGCAACCTTCCTATTAATAAAAAAAAAATTGGCGGGAAATCATTTGTCATTGTTTTTTGTTCTACGTATGCAACGAAAATGGAATTAAGTCGAAAAGATTTTAGAGCGATGATTTTTTATGATTTTAAAAGTTCTCTTTCTCCGCAAGACTGTGCCGCTCGTCTTCAAAATGCTTTTGGGAGAGAAGCACCTTGTTTGAGCACCATGAGGCGATGGTTTGCTGAATTTGAGAGAGGTCGAGTTTCTTTACATGACGAATTTCATGAAGGGCGGCCTTCAACTGCCGTCAACGAAAATAATGTGGCTACTGTTAAGCGGTTAATTGAAGAAAACCCGCGGATCACCTGATGAGACAATTCGAGGACTATTGGGGATTGGTATGAGTCAAATCCAGAAAATTTTAGTCGAAGAATTGAAAGTTCGGAAACTTTGTTGTCGTTGGATCCCTCATGAACTGACAGCGGAGCAGAAGCGGGCTCGCGTAGAATGGTGCTCACAGATGCTACTGAAGTACGACCACGGACATTCTAATGCTGTTTATGACATTGTCACAGGAGACGAAACGTGGATTTATTGTTTTGAACCCGAAAAAAAACAGCAATCTTGTGAATGGGTGTTTGAAAATGAGAACAAGCCAACAAAAGTGAGGCAGGCGAGAAACGTTGGTAAAAAAATGATCGCGTTTTTTTTCTCAGCTACGGGTCCCATCTATACAATTCCACTTGAAGATCAAAAGAGTGTTAATGCCCAGTGGTATTCTACCATTTGTTTACCCAGGGTGTTAGAAAAAGTTCGCGAAAGACTACCCAAAAGCCGCGTTCTCCTACATCATGACAACGCTTCTTCACACATGGACAACAAAACAAAGTCATTTATAGCTTTTTTTTTTTTTTTTTTTTTTTAATTCCGCGACCCAAGGCCGCGGCCGCTCTAACGTCCGTTGCCGGGCGTCTCTGGTTACTAGTAGAGGGTATGTCCAGTGGCGCCCGGCGGACTTTGACCACCTCTGTGGTCTCTGCGGGTGTTTGGTCGGGACGAGAATCCCGCGTCATTGGGGTCGGGTTTTATCCCGCGTCAGTGAGTGAATCTGGTTGCGTGCTATGGGGCAAAGGCTCCGCAGCACGCAACCCTTCTAGCCTGCTTCTGTAAGGACGGTGGGTGGCGATCCCGCCGTCCTCAGGCCCCGATCATGGAGGACGATAGTCTTGGGCGTAGTCGCGTAGTCTGGGGCGGCCTGGCCGCCGACTACGGAACTCGGCGGGGAGGGTACGCTCACTCTCCCTCCCAGCCGCCTCCTTCGCGAGCATGACTTGCTCGCAGAAGGACACGGCCGCGTTCCACCTACTCCCGCTGGATACCATGGCTTGAAGCATGGTCCCCAGCGAGAGGGTATCCACGCCCAGACCCACTACGAGGTCCCGGCGCTGACTCGCCCACGCTGAGCACTCCACCAACGTGTGGAGTGCAGTGTCGTCGTCGGAAACCTCGCAGTGTTGACACCGGGGTGTGACCTCACGATGCATGCGAAAGGAATAGCTACCGAAGCATCCATGCCCGGCAACGATCTGCGTCGCACGGTACGTGAGGTCACCATGCTGCCTCTGCAGCCAATCGTCCATGATCGGTCTCACCGCCGCGATGATGGTGGTACCCCATTGGGTTGCTCAAGTCGCACCCTCCATGACTCCATGAGATCCTGGCGGAGTTGGGACCGCTGGTCCTCGATTTCTCGAGACGCAGGCCTGTGGTCCCGCTCCAGCGCCTCCTTGCGCCATTGGAACAATGACGCAAGGGCTCTCGCTTCCAGGTCCCATGGAGGGGTCCCGGCTAGGAGACATGCAGCCTCTCCGGAGATCGTGCGGTACCCCCGTATGGTTCTGACGGCCAAGGTTCGAAGTGGTCTGTTTAACAGAGTCACGTTCCCCTTGACCGCCAACCTATCCGCCCATACGGGAGCCCCGTATAGGGCCATACTCCGCACGATCCCCAGGTACAGTCTCCTGCAGGAAGCGTTGGGTCCCTTTAGGTTGGGCATCAGTCGCGAAAGCGCGGCCGATGCCTGCGTCACCTTGGGGACCAAACTTCGGAAATGTGGTCCGAAGTTCCATCGGCTATCAAGTACGATCCCTAGGTACTTCATCGAGGGCATGATGCCGATGCTAACGCCCCCCACATTTATGCTGGAACCTTCGGGTGGACCGTTCCGAGGTCTGTGAAAACACAGAACCTCGGACTTGTGCAAGGCCACCTCCAGTCCCAGCTGCCGTATCCGACCCACGACTCGAGCAACACCCGTCGTGACCTTGAGTGCTGCCTCCTGGTACGTTGCACCCCGCGCAGTGACGAGGGTATCGTCGGCGTAGCACGTTACGCCGACGCCCCTAGGCAACGCACCCCGCAGCACCCAGTCGTAGCCGATGTTCCACAGAAGCGGCCCCAGGACCGACCCCTGTGGGACACCGCACGACACATCTCGCCGAGCTGGCCCGAGCCAGCTGGGGAAAGCTATGGCCCTCTCCGAGAGATAGGCCCCGACAATACGACGGAGGTAGAGAGGCGTTTCGTGATACACGAGCGCCTCCCTAACGCAGCTCCATGGCAAGGTGTTGAACGCGTTGGCGATGTCAAGAGACACCGCCACCACCACCTTGCCCTGCGAGACTGCTTCCTCCGTCAGGCTCTTCACGCGCATGATCGCGCTCACGGTGGAGCGTCCCCGACGGAAACCGAACTGGTTATCCGCCAGGTCTGGCCCCACATTCGTGAGATGCTCGACGAGGCGTTCCGCGATAATTCGCTCAAAGAGCTTACACACCTCGTCGAGCAACACGATCGGCCGGTATCCGGACGGTGAGTCCACCGGCCGCCCCGCCTTACGGATCAGGAGCAGTTTCCCCGTCCTCCACACCTTGGGAAACTGGCCCCTTTCGAGGCATGCGTTAAAGAGCCCCATCAGTCGAGGCCCGAGTTCTTCGAGGGCCAGGACCCATGCACGGCCAGGAATGCCGTCGGGTCCGGGGGCAGTGATTTTCCGGCGTTTAAGCCGGAGTACTGCCGCACCTAGCTCCCCCACGCTGACTTCGGGTACTTCGTCTTCGCTGGTGCTATTCGCGTCGGGCAGAGACGGAGCCATGCGCGGAGGGACGTGCTCCTCCGCGTTCGTCGGAAACAGGGAGCCCATGACCCGCTCCAGCTGCTGCGGCTGGAGACTCTGGGTCAGTGGGGGCGCCCTAGGTCGGAGTTTCTCCCTGACCTGTAGGTACGGGCGCCCCCATGGGTTCTGCTGCAGGGTTTCCAGGAGCTCCTCGCGGGCCGCCGTCTTGGCCCGCTTTATCGTCTCCTGGAGATTACCTTTAGCCTCCCTGTATGCCTGAAAAAGCTCCGCCTCTCGGGCTGCCGCGTCGTCTGGGCGGCGATGCCTCCGGCGAAACCTGGTGTACCGGCGGCGGGCGGAGATGCATGCTGCGCGCAGCTCTGCAATCTCCGGCGACCACCAGTACACCTGCTTCCTGGCCGGTCTGGGTGTAACCCTAGGCATCGCCGCATCGCAGATTTGCGATATGGCTCTCCTGAACCACTCCGCCTCGGCATCCACATCGGCAGGCCGGTCCGGCGCCGGAATCCAGGCCTGCACGATGGATGCCTCCAGGAGAGCCTCCCGATCCAGATGGTGAAGTGCCCAACGCGGATCCGGGGGATTTGCAACCGGCTGTGGGAGGTCAGGTGGGACGACGACATCGAACCGGATGTACCGATGATCCGAGTGCGTCTCCTCACCCTCTTCCACGCGCCAGCCTGTAATACGGCAAGCGAGGTCAGGGGAAGCGAACGTTACGTCTACGATCGATTCCCTCCCCCGCCGCCAACAGGTGGCGATATTCCCCCGGTTGAGGACCTCCAGACCACGTGTCCTGGTGAAGTCCTCCAAAAGCCTCCCCTTGCCCCTAGTTTCCCGGGAGCCCCACGCAGTACTCCAGGCGTTGAAGTCTCCCAGGAGCAGGACAGGGCGAGGACGGCACGCAGCGAAGTCGACGTTGAGCTCAGTGAGCCATAGCTCAAACTGAGACTCGTCAATGTTCGGCGAGATGTAGGCCGACACGACCGCAAACCCTTCAAATTCCGCCGCAACACACCCCCGGCCGCTTGCAATCAATGCAAGGCGCGAGGTGTCCACGGCGGAACCCCCAAAAATGCAACAGGCCGAGCCGTCCTGGTCCACCGGGCTTCCCGGGTGGACATAATACGGCCAAGTTAATGGACCACTGCGCGATGCTCTGGTACAGATGATCCTGAGCAGCGCGGCAGTGGTTCAAGTTCACCTGCAGGATGCGGACATGGGCGCACATTAATGTACGTCCATGTCAGCATCCCGCTGCGAACCTGGCCGCGCAGAAGCGGCTCCCCCGCTGCCTACAGCGGACGGACGAGGTTTAGGCCTCGAGGCGGCGCAGGTACGGCTGCCGACCCGATGGTCCGCCGTTTTGCCCTCCGCCTCGCATCTATAACAGCGAGGCGGGGCCTCACAGCCATTGGCCTTATGACCGGGCCGGCTGCAGCGGAAGCACCGATCGCCCACGGTGTCTTCCGCTGTGCACTGCACTCCGACGTGCCCCACCACCATGCACCGGAAACACCTGGTTTCCCGGGCACGAAGGAGGTGCACCTGCGCCTTTAGGAAGCCCCCTACAAGGAGGCTTCGTCCGTCCGCCAATTTAAGTGCCGCCGCGACGGGGCACTGGACGACTGTCATCCCATGACCGGTGGAGCCGAAGGAGATATCTCCAGCTTTCACCTGGTCATGGGGGCAGCCGCCCGCCTCCACGACGGCGGAGATTACTTCCTCCGTCGTGGCCGCGTCATCCAGACCCGTGATGCGCAATGCGGCGCATTTGGTAGGTCTGGTGACGCGGAGTCATTTTTTTTTTTAGCTTCCGAAAAAGTACAACTCATCACCCAACCTACGCATAGCCCCGACCTAGCACCCTTTTTTTTTTTTTTTTTTTTTTTTTTTAATTCCGCGGCCCAAGGCCGCGGCCGCTCTAACGTCCGTTGCCGGGCGTCCCTGGTTACTAGCAGAGGGTATGTCCAGTGGCGCCCGGCGGACTTTGACCACCCCTGTGGTCTCTGCGGGTGTTTGGTCGGGACGAGAATCCCGCGTCATTGGGGTCGGGTTTTATCCCGCGTCAGTGAGTGAATCTGGTTGCGTGCTATGGGGCAAGAGGCCCCGCAGCACGCAACCCTTCTAGCCTGCTTCTGTAAGGACGGTGGGTGGCGATCCCGCCGTCCTCAGGCCCCGATCATGGAGGACGATAGTCTTGGGCGTAGTCGCGTAGTCTGGGGCGGCCTGGCCGCCGACTACGGAACTCGGCGGGGAGGGTACGCTCCCTCTCCCTCCCGGCCGCCTCCTTCGCGAGCATGACTTGCTCGCAGAAGGACACGGCCGCGTTCCACCTACTCCCGCTGGATACCATGGCTTGAAGCATGGTCCCCAGCGAGAGGGTATCCACGCCCAGACCCACTACGAGGTCCCGGCGCTGACTCGCCCACGCTGAGCACTCCACCAACGTGTGGAGTGCGGTGTCGTCGTCGGAAACCTCGCAGTGTTGACACCGGGGTGTGACCTCACGATGCATGCGAAACAGATAGCTACCGAAGCATCCATGCCCGGCAACCACCTGCGTCGCACGGTACGTGAGGTCACCATGCTGCCTCTGCAGCCAATCATCCATGATCGGTCTCACCGCCGCGATGAAGATGGCACCCCCCTTGGGTTGCTCAAGTCGCACCCTCCATGACTCCATGAGATCCTGGCGGAGTTGGGACCGCTGGTCCTCGATTTCTCGAGACGCAGGCCTGTGGTCCCGCTCCAGCGCCTCCTTGCGCCATTGGAACAATGACGCAAGGGCTCTCGCTTCCAGGTCCCATGGAGGGGTCCCGGCTAGGAGACATGCAGCCTCTCCGGAGATCGTGCGGTACCCCCGTACGGTTCTGACGGCCAAGGTTCTAAGTGGTCTGTTTAACAGAGTCACGTTCCCCTTGACCGCCAACCTATCCGCCCATACGGGAGCCCCGTATAGGGCCATACTCCGCACGATCCCCAGGTACAGTCTCCTGCAGGAGGCGTTGGGTCCCTTTAGGTTGGGCATCAGTCGCGAAAGCGCGACCGATGCCTGCGTCACCTTGGGGACCAAACTTCGGAAATGTGGTCCGAAGTTCCATCGGCTATCAAGTACGATCCCTAGGTACTTCATCGAGGGCTTGATGCCGATGCTAACGCCTCCCACATTTATGCTGGAACCTTCGGGTGGACCGTTCCGAGGTCTGTGAAAACACAGAACCTCGGACTTGTGCAAGGCCACCTCCAGTCCCAGCTGCCGTATCCGACCCACGACTCGAGCAACACCCGTCGTGACCTTGAGTGCTGCCTCCTGGTACGTTGCACCCCGCGCCGTGACGAGGGTATCGTCGGCGTAGCACGTTACGCCGACACCCCTAGGCAACGCACCCCGCAGCACCCAGTCGTAGCCGATGTTCCACAGAAGCGGCCCCAGGACCGACCCCTGCGGAACACCGCACGACACATCTCGCCGAGCTGGCCCGAGCCAGCTGGGGAAAGCTATGGCCCTCTCCGAGAGATAGGCCCCGACAATACGACGGAGGTAGAGAGGCGTTTCGTGATACACGAGCGCCTCCCTAACGCAGCTCCATGGCAAGGTGTTGAACGCGTTGGCGATGTCAAGAGACACCGCCACCACCACCTTGCCCTGCGAGACTGCTTCCTCCGTCAGGCTCTTCACGCGCATGATCGCGCTCACGGTGGAGCGTCCCCGACGGAAACCGAACTGGTTATCCGCCAGGTCTGGCCCCACACTCGTGAGATGCTCGACGAGGCGTTCCGCGATAATTCGCTCAAAGAGCTTACACACCTCGTCGAGCAACACGATCGGCCGGTATCCGGACGGTGAGTCCACCGGCCGCCCCGCCTTACGGATCAGGACCAGTTTCCCCGTCCTCCACACCTTGGGAAACTGGCCCCTTTCGAGGCATGCGCTAAAGAGCCCCATCAGTCGAGGCCCGAGTTCTTCGAGGGCCAGGACCCATGCACGGCCAGGAATGCCGTCGGGTCCGGGGGCAGTGATTTTCCGGCGTTTAAGCCGGAGTACTGCCGCACCTAGCTCCCCCACCCTGACTTCGGGTACGTCGTCTTCGCTGGTGCTATCCGCGTCGGGCAGAGACGGAGCCATGCGCGGAGGGACGTGCTCCTCCGCGCTCGTCGGAAACAGGGAGCCCATGACCCGCTCCAGCTGCTGCGGCTGGAGACTCTGGGTCAGTGGGGGCGCCCTAGGTCGGAGTTTCTCCCTGACCTGTAGGTACGGGCGCCCCCATGGGTTCTGCTGCAGGGTCTCCAGGAGCTCCTCGCGGGCCGCCGTCTTGGCCCGCTTTATCGTCTCCTGGAGATTACCTTTAGCCTCCCTGTATGCCTGAAAAAGCTCCGCCTCTCGGGCTGCCGCGTCGTCTGGGCGGCGACGCCTCCGGCGAAACCTGGTGTACCGGCGGCGGGCGGAGATGCATGCTGCGCGCAGCTCTGCAATCTCCGGCGACCACCAGTACACCTGCTTCCTGGCCGGTCTGGGTGTAACCCTAGGCATCGCCGCATCACAGATTTGCGACATGGCTCTCCTGAACCACTCCGCCTCGGCATCCACATCGGCAGGCCGGTCCGGCGCTGGAATCCAGGCCTGCACGATGGATGCCTCCAGGAGAGCCTCCCGATCCAGATGGTGAAGTGCCCAACGCGGATCCGGGGGATTTGCCACCGGCTGTGGGAGGTCAGGTGGGGGGACGACATCGAACCGGATGTACCGATGATCCGAGTGCGTCTCCTCACCCTCCTCCACGCGCCAGCCTGTAATACGGGCGGCGAGGTCAGGGGATGCGAACGTTACGTCCACGATCGATTCCCCCCCCCGCCGCCAAAAGGTGGCGACATTCCCCCGGTTGAGGACCTCCAGACCACGTGTTCTGGTCCAGTCCTCAAGAAGCCTCCCCCTGTCCCTGGTTTCCCGGGAGCCCCACGCCTCACTCCAGGCGTTGAAGTCTCCCAGGAGCAGGACAGGGCGAGGACGGCACGCAGCGAAGACGACGTCGAGCTCAGTGAGCCGTAGCTCAAACTGAGACTCGTCAATGTTCGGCGAGATGTAGGTGGCCACGACTGCCAACCCATCATAGTCCGCCGCAACACACCCGCGGCCCCTTGCAATGATCGCAAGGCGCGAGTTGTCTGCGGCGGACCCCCCAAAGATACAACAGGCCGAGCCGTCCTCGTCCACCGGGCTTCCCGGGTGGACGTAGTACGGCTCGGCGACCACGGCTAAGTTTATGGACCACTGCCGGATGCTCTGGTACAGAAGATCCTGAGCAGCACGGCAGTGGTTCAAATTCACTTGCAGGATACGGATACGGGCGTCAGACATTAATTGACGTCCATAACCGCATCCCGCCGCGAAACAACTGGCCGCGCAAGGGCGGCACCCCCACCGCTCTCAGCGGACGGACGAGGTTTTGGCCTCGAGGCGGCGCAGGTTGTGCTGCCGACCCGGTGATCCGCGGTCTTGCCCTCCGCCTCGCATCTAAAGCAGCGAGGCGGGGCGTCACAGGCACTTGCCTTGTGACCGGGCCGGCTGCAGCGGAAGCACCGATCGCCCACGGTGACTTCCGCTGTACACTGCACTCCTAAGTGCCCCACCACCATGCACCGGAAACATCTGGTTTCCCGGGCACGAAGGAGGTGCACCTGCGCCTTTAGGAAGCCCCCTACGAGGAGGCTTCGTCCGTCCGCCACTTTCAGTGCCGCCGCGACGGGGCACTGGACGACTGTCATCCCGTGACCAGTGGAGCCGAAGGAGATATCTCCAGCCTTCACCTGGTCACGGGGGCAGCCGCCCGCCTCCACGACGGCGGAGACAACTTCCTCCGTCGTGGCCGCGTCATCCAGACCCGTGATGCGCAATGCGGCGCATTTGGTGGGCCTGGTGACACGGACGGCTTCTTGGTCCAGAGCGTCCCTAAGCTGAGCCGCTAGGGCGTCAGCTTTAGGGCCGCTGGAGGCGCCGGAGACCTCGAGGAGGCGAGCCCCGGTGCGTGTCTTCTTGTACCGGAGCCCCCCCTGTATATCGAGGGCCGAAAGGTTGACTGAGGACTTCACAGTCCTCAGTACGTCGGCGTACCCCACCCCCTTCTCCACACCTACCGTCGTCACCGTCAGGACGACGGCGGTGGAGCGAGGAGGGCGGGGCCTCTTCGGCGCCTTCGCCGCGGCGGCTTTGGCCGCTTTCTTTGCGGCCTTCGTCTTCCTCTTCTTGGCTCCCACTACTTCCCATCCCTCCCGTCTGGAGGGGTGTAAGGAAGCAGCGGGAGCGACGATAGAGGAAGAGGAGGCGGCAGGGGTGCCACTCTTCTTGCCGCGCCCCTTGGCCTTCCGCGCCTGGGCCGCGGTCTCGGCCGGTATCCGGCTCACCGAAGCGGACGGGGGCGGAGCGGGGCGGCGGACAGCGGGTGTGCCGCTTGGACCCGGAGCGGGAGCACCGCCGACAGCCGCCGCGTATGAAAACGCGGGACGCGCTAGCGGAGGGCGGTACGCCCGGTCCTCCAGGACCGCGAGGCGCCTCTCGATCGCCGTCAGGACCTGCACCGTAGTCGGTACAGGCTTCGGCGGCGAGCCGGGCGCCATGGTGGGCGCGGTCCTAGGCGCCGTCTTCGGCGCTGGTCCAGCCGTCAGAGGAGGAGGCGGCATGGGACCTGGAGGTGTCTTGACCGCTTTGGTTAGCTCAGCGACCTCCCGACGGAGATCTTCCATCTCCTTTCGGGAGGCAGTGAGCTCCACCTCCAGGCTCGCAACCTGCTTGCGGAGCTTCGCCTCCTCCTCTGTGACGCTCCGCTCGAGGAGCTTGTCGAGGGAGGATTGGGCTTCATCCACCAGTGAAGCCACAATCTTCTTCCTCCCCGACATGTTTTTACTCCCCCGCATGGCCGCGTTCATGCGGGAGAAAATACTCATTATCTCCCGCGCGGGCGGCACACCGATATCCCTGCGACTGCGCAGGGACGGCACAGATGACGGGGGTGGTGTTGGCGGGCGCTTTCTGTAGGCGTCGAGACGCGTGCGCACCGTCTTCACCGGCACCTCCTCCTCCGAATCGCTGGAGAGGAGGGACCCCCACCCAGAGCAACTAGTGCTCCGGTCGCGCGGCAGCCCCCCCTTCTCGAGGGTCCTCTTCTGCGAAGAAGAAGGGCCCTTACCCCTCACACTACTGGGAGCTGACCCATCGTCAGTCCCAGCAGCAACATTTCCTTGGGGCGTCGACGTCGCGCTGCAACTAGGCGGCGCGACGCGAGCCCCCAAATCTAAAGGCATCGAAGTCCGTTGTTCGCGCAATATGTCGTCGGCTGAGACTGCCCGGGGAAGGGCAGTGTCAGGACCGGGGGTCTCTTCAGGCTTCATAGTAAGCACAATTCCTTCTGTGTTGGCCACTCAAGTTTTGATTTCGACGTTCGGTCACCCAACTTGCCACTGCGTTACCGTGGTCAAGTTGGGGTCCAGGGCGGACGGCGAGGACGTAGTCTAATCTCTTGGGGCCCCGCCCCCGACCTAGCACCCTGTGATTTCTGTATTTTTCCCAAAATTAAAGATTTGATGAGAGGTTTCACTTTTACCAACTCCGAAGAGGCAGTGATAGCGTTCAATCAGCACGTAGAAAACATGCCTTTAGATCTATGGTCCTCCTGTTTTAAAAAATGGTTCGAGAGTATTTTGAAATGCAATAAACATAATATTTTGGTTTTAACATGTTGTTTTTTTAAGTTACGCAAAACTTATAGTGTGACCTTAGCTTAATTTGGGCTAGATGATGTTGTGTGAGAATGTCCAAAAATATTTATTTATTTATTTAATTATTATTTTTTTATGTTAAAAATAAAAGACTGTATGTAAAGGTCTTTAGTTCGTTTGAAATACACAAAAGGAATCAATGATTGAATAATACATATATAAAACAGTATAGTGCTGGACACAACCGAGTGAAGTTCGCTAAAAAATTGCAGAATTTCGCCGAAATAACATATTCACAAAAGGGTATCGTTAAGCTTGTAAATGATAGGATTTCAATGCGAATATTTTTGGTATTTGCATGTATGTATTTCGTTGACATGTAGATTTTAATATTGCGATTTCAGACATTTTCAGATATTTTTGGAAAAAAATCAAATCTATTTTAAAGCTAGTTGCAAAAATGTTGTAGGTATTGTGCGAAGTTCAAGTATTCGAGTCGAGTGACGACTTTGCTGTACCTTTATTGATTTATTTGCTAATTGTACATCTTTATTGGCTTGCCTTTAATTAAATCCTTAACCTTTATTTTGATAATAGGTATTTTGTAAGTGGTTAAAAATACCTAAGATAAAAATATCGGCAGGCAAAACTATTTTTCATTAAAGTAAAACGGCGTAACAGGAATTCAAAAGTACAAAGACCAATGTGCTACATTGGATATTATACGTGTCTTATGCTAATTTGTGTCTTTCGCTAGTAATCAATTAACAATTAAAGTAGTGATAGCGTAGTGGATAAGCATCGCCATACACCGCCATGATGGCCACCCTTTTTACACTTTTTTTTATAATAGAATTTTTTAAAATTTAGTATTAATTTCATTTTCTATTGTACCTAGTTTCTAATTTAGTTTTAAGATTAGATTTTAGAATTAGATTTTGATTAGATAAGATTTATGACTGTATATTAATTGTAAATTAATAATTATTTAATACTTTAAAAATAATGTATTATATATATGGAGGATAGTTGTCTTAACAAACAAGCAAAGCTTCGTAAACTTCGGTTTTATAAATCAATAATTACAGCAAATTAAAACTTTGAAAGGCTCTCCTGTAAAGTAGTTTTTTGCACTTTGGCCCCTATACATGGGACCTATCGATTAACTAGTATATTAATCTTACAAAATCATAGTCTCTACTACATACTATCATAGTACGAATATAACAGAGATAATCATCCAATCTTTGCATAAATTGCCCGCTAATCCATTATTCAATGCAAAGGATTATTGTATGGTCAGTTAGTGCAGATACGTAATATCTAAATCCATGTTAATCGCTGTTTAATCCCGATAATTGACTGCGCAAGTAGTTGATTGGTTGACTGTACAAAGCCAAAGTTGTGTGCGATCATAATTAATAACGCCTCTTTATCACTGGGGTAGGTAGAGAGCACGGATTTCCAGTTGCTACGATCCTGTCATATTATCTACATTCAGTAACACGTGGTTTTGGGTACTTTTTTTTATATTTAACTCGACAAATTGACGCCAGTGCCTGATTGTAAGCTGTGGCGACGTCTGGTGATTGTGGGCGACTCTCATAGTACACAGAAATACTATAAAAAGTGGCCTTCAACTTGACGACCTAGTAATGTGCCTCTTCACGCTTTGCTTAAAGATCCCAGGGTTATATGTGGGAGGAAACACGTGCGCAGGCAGGGCGTTCTAAGCCACCATCGTTCGGCAGAGAAACGAACGTTTAAAACGCTCGGTTCTCGCGAAGACACGGTATGAGAGTGACATCTCTGCCCGGCACGCGTTGTTCGGGATCGGAAGGGAGAGTGTGGGATTAGGTTGAAGAGCTCTTCAGAACACTCAACTTTTCTCAAATAATTTTACACTTAAAATCGCAAAACCATTGAACTAGCGACTGTTCTTTTGTCAGGAGGAACGTTCTACCAACTGACTTAGACAACATTAGCCCAAGACTTAAGTAATTGCGATCACTGTATTGTATCAATATCGCGACTTACGACGTCACTAGAGCGCACTTTGCCAGCAGATGATGATGATCGACATTTTTTTTATTCTTTATTGTACATTAAAAATTTATACACAAGTTGGTACACCTTGTGTATCCACGCATCATTGCACCTGTGGAGTAGCCGTCGATATTCTGGGACACCATGGCCTTTCTTGCAGCAGAAGCGCAGGTCGTATACCTCGGCACGCTATTCTAAACGACATAATTCGTAGGGCTCTTTCCACCGCAGGTCTTCCAGCCGTACGCGAACCAAATGGTTTAGCACGAAGCGATGGAAAGAGACCGGACGGTATGTCGTTGCTACCGTGGAAGATGGGAAGGCCTTTGGTGTGGGACGCTACATGCGTTGACACCTTAGCACCTTCACACCTTCCAAGCACATCCGGATGTGCCGGCGCTGCTGCTGCATCGGCTGAAGGCTTTAAACGGCGTAAATATGCTAACCTAGCAGGTGATTACATATTTGAGCCGTTTGGGGTTGAGACACTGGGGTCATGGGGTCCGAGTGCTCGCCGCCTTTATAGAGACATTGCTAAACGTCTAATCGATGCTTCTCAGGACCAGAAGGCTGGCTATTTTCTGGCCCAAAGAATAAGTATCGCCATCCAACGTGGCAACACAGCCAGCATTCTGCGAACCTTCCCAGTCGGCAATGACGCGGAGGATTTTTTAAACGATATTTTGTAATGTAAATATTTTTAGTCTATCATTATAGTTGGTAATTATTAAAAACAATATGCACAAAGGCGTGCTTAAGTCAAAAAGATAATTTTTCTGCCAGCTGACCTTAGAGGTTCAGAGGAAATAGATGATTATTGTTTTTGACATCTATTTATATTCTACTTTTATCTACTCTTATTCTATCTTATCTATCTTTTTCTTATTCTATCTTACACTACTGTTATTCTTTTCTATCTTCTATTTTTATCTACTTTTATTTGACATCTATTCGAGACATCTGTGATTTCGTTGCAATATATTGATGGACATTATAATAACTGAGTAATTTTAAATTCAGAACTGTACTAACATAGGCTATAAGTTATCTGTAACCATCTATGGACATTGTCTGAAATAACATTATTTTATTTTAATATGTTCGTCTTGGTTCGCATAAGTGCTGGAAAGAGACAAAATTCTGGCTGGAATCCCCTAGAGAAACTATTAATTTTAAAAACAACAAGAAACTAAAAAGTTTTTGAATGTTTTGTACATTCACAAACTAAAAGAAAAATACAATTTCTCTAAAAACAAACTATCGAACGAAACGTGCACTATACCTCCAATAAATAATTTCCTCAGATAAACAGAAGGCATTGAAGACGAATTTATATTAGTTGGAAAACAATTTACCTCGGGCTTGCACCTCGGAAAAACTCTAAACAAATCGCGAGACTTGGTGAACTATCGTAAAGTGTCTTTTCATATAACACGGTACACAAATAGATTAAATAACATAAGTAAAAATATTTTTTTGATGATAAAATTAACAAAAAATTAATGGGAGCAACATAAACCACACGGGACCTTTTGGTACAAAAACCTAAGCCGAGGCGTTCCCGCCGGGCGCCACTGGACATACCCTCTGCTAGTAACCAGAGACGCCCGGCAACGGACGTTAGAGCGGCCTTAAAAAAAAAAAAAGCCGAGGCGTTCAGCAATGAGCTGCAGAATAAAAAAAAAATATTTTTGTAATTCTTGTATGTCTTCTACTTACTCGCTAATCGTAATAATAGGTATAGTACCTTATTGCTCCCCAACCTTTCGGTTGGGTTGCATCAATCGTGGTAAGTTTAATTATAAACTTACATTACTTAGAAAAACACCCAAACACCGAAACATGTACTTACAGATCGAGAGATTCATCCCCGACTAAGGTATGTACCTTAGTCGGGGATGAATCTCTCAATGAAATGGAAATAGGCTTGCTCCTTATTACAAAAGTTAATAAAATGATCGGCGAATATAGCAAGTATCTAATAAACGCGTTTGTCTACTCCTTCGTAAATAAAACCGTGATTTTATTTGTTACGATTTATGTGAAACTTTTTTAAATAATAAAATCTCATTGTTACTTAGCTAAATTAATACTTAGCTAAATAAATTTATAGCAGTCTAAATAGGTCCTCCATTTGGTCGCCCCAACTTGCGCACAGTTTATACGAAACTCGACCAATACCTGTAGTTGACAGTTTCGTTTGGTTGAAACTTTTCTTTGTTAAGCCGCGGTGTGGCGACGAAGTTGTCTCGTTAGTTCCCAAGATGCGACATTGGCCTCCTCAATGTTCTCCGTCTGTCGTACTATATGGGTAGGATGTGTGGAAACATTTGGCAATGGGTAAACTAGTTAAAATACATTGGATAGTGTAAATATTTTTGTGTCTAGGAGAACACGTGGTTGAAGCCCTAAAAATCCGAATGGTCTAACTACAGAACTTCGATAATGTCAATAGGTTTTGGAGTTAAGATAGCTGCTGTTTCTTGGAACATAATATCGAAGTACAGCCCCTTCGCGGATAGACTGGAAAGCCTGCAAGTGGTGCACCTGCCGATCAACTATAAAGACGATTAGCGGCAACAAGCTCGCCTTTATTACGCTTTGAGAAGATAAGAAGAAGATTGAGAAGATATTATGTGGGTGTATCTCATATCCCTTCGAGGAAAATGGTGTTATTCTTTGTATGGAGAGTAAATCTGCACCTACTAGACTATTGACCGACGACGAAGTAAAAATTGCTTGGTCTCGGTTGATGCAGGTCGCAGTCTGGATAGCCCATGTTCAGCAGTGGACAGAGATAAGCTGAAATGATGCTGATATTTTTTTTTATATCTGGTTCGCCAAATAGACGCCACCTGCCTGATGTATAGCCATTGCGACGTCTGGCGATTGAGGGCGACTCTCACAGTACGCTATATGTATTATTGAGAGTGGCCCTCAACTTAGCGACCTATACAGCGTGTTACATAAGGGTTATATCAACCCGAAGACACCCCTATCAGCTGGTCGACCAGAACCCCTTTCGATATGTGTCGACCATCAAACAAGAAAAAAAAATCATCCAATAAAAAAAACATTAATACCAAATAAAATACTCTTGTTTGAACAACACTAGCTAAAATCAGCTGATTCGGTCATCGACATCAAGTAGGTAGTACAATTAGTAACTATTAGTAGTTACGTCAAGCACTAGTGTTGGGACACGTTTGTTTTGATTTGAAATAACGCATATTTAACTTTTTGTTTTATGACCTTTTTTTCTTGTTTGGCGGTCGACACATATCGAAAGGGGTTCTGGACGATCAGCTGATGGGGGTGTATTGAGGTTGGTATAACCCTTATGTAACACCCTGTATAGTCATGTGCCTCTTCACGCTCCGCTTGAAGAACCCTGGGTTGTAAGTAGGAAATACGTGCGCGGATACATATATATACTATTGCTATTAAGATATTTTTTATGATTAATGACTGTGTTCCAGAACAAATTCGGAACGAGAAAGCATGTTAAAACAACCTAAGCAGGACGCAGCAGCAAACATACTATTCGATAATTAAATATTATCTTAACTAAGCCTTAGAATATAAAATACAAACACTTTGTTTATAATAACTTTTGTTGTATGTTTAAATTAACATAGCGTGTCACACATTTCAATGACAATACGTGTTTGAAATATTATATTAGTTTGTAGCAGGAGTTGACAGTTCTATGGCACATCCCTAACATATTGAACAAAATATTTGTATCCATAATAACTTTATCCTAATCATAATCTAAACTTAAGAAATAAGGATAAACTGGCTGTTCCTAAATTTAGGCTTCATAAAGTGAGTAATTCTTTTGCGGGGAACTTTATTCGAATGTACAATACATTGCCAACCGAAATAGCAAATTTATCTGTCAATAAATTTAAAAAACTAATAAAAAGTAAATTGTGCCATAAAGCTTATTATAGTATTAATGATTTCTTAGATGACAAGGCGGCCTGGTTGTAACAACGTAACGAATTGCTCCTTTCTAAATAACTCTGTATTAGATTTAAGATGAAATATTTTGAAAAAAGCCGAGCTGAGTTTCTTGAGGGCTCTTCTCAGTCTCGTTGCATTTTGGAACCCTCGGTAGAGTCACACCAACTTCTGACGAATCTAAATAATTTTCTGAAAATTTCAAAGATAATAAACGTTATTTTATTTTATTTTATTTTACTTTGTTTATAATAACTTTTGTTGTATGTTTAAATTAACATAGCGTGTCACACATTTCAATGACAATACGTGTTTGAAATATTATATTAGTTTGTAGCAGGAGTTGACAGTTCTATGGCACATCCCTAACATATTGAACAAAATATTTGCATCCATAATAACTTTAACTAAATAAACGTGACCAGTTTTGACTCTAAACTTTAAAGGTTGTATTATTGGCAAGCTATTATATAATACTAGTTACTAGTAGTCAATAATATAGGCTTTTAATTGTATTCTATTTTAATCGTATCGAAATAGAATCATAATCATAATAATATCTGCATTCAAATCTTACAATTTTCGTAGTCTACTATAATAACAGCAAACTAGATTTTAAATACCAGTTGTCATTCACACTATTATTGCATTCGATTGCTAATCTCTAACATGTAACGCCTTAAGTAAATGTTATGAAAAGTACAAATGTTTTGTGCAATGTCTATCAATCAACAGTACAAACGCACGAATTCCAAATAAATAAGACAACTATTAACTAGAGAGAGACATAACCTAATATTATTACGGTGGTATTAAACACGGTAATGCGCTTGAAATGGATATTCAGTAAGCCGGAAAGCGATCGCACGGTGAATTCAGATTCCCTATTAACATTAACAAGCATTGCAAATGCCAAAATGTGGGGTTTCAGTGGAAGCGACGAGTGGGGACTCAGCATACAAAGGGATACGAATCAAACGTCACGAACCCTGTCACATACTGTATTTGTCTATGTTTTTGTCTCTCTATAAAATGATAAGGTTTAGTATGTACGTCGTGTTTTGATGAAATTTTAAAAGTAGTTAGTAGTTCTGGGATAACATAGAAACTTTTAAATCTTAAATTGTATTTTATTTAGCTAACAAAATATATTTCGATATGAAGTCGTTTTTCCAATGATGGGTGCACTTTATGGATGCACAATTATCTTAGTGAACCAAGCCAATCTCATCTGAAAGTGGTGCACCTGTCTTTCAACAAACGAGGCTTTGACAACTGCCTGATTACTGACAATATTGTGTTTTCATTATTGAAAAGCCGGAGTGTGTATAATGCCCTACCTACCTCTTATGTTGGTATGTGCTATGTATAGTATATTTTAAGGATGTAGTAATTGTACATTCTAAGAATCATAGTAAGCGGTATACTCGTTATAACTCACACCTCAGCCCAATGTGGTTATTGTTGAGAGAGGCGGAGCGTACAGCGTATATAACTTAATTATATAATTGTACCAATGTCCGGCCATCGTGAAGCTACACATACTACCTCGAAAATAATCCAGTTATCATATAATATAAGAAGATTAGATCTGTTTGTTTCAGTTGTGCTGACATCGTGCAGTATGCTCAGATTTTGTTATTTCATTTATCTTCAAACGCAATCTAATTAATGTATAAGCGGTTATAATAACATGGTCCCTGTAGTCTTCTAATCTCTAATAATATTGTAAAGAGGCTCAATTTGATTATTATTAGAAAGTAATCTTTGAAAGCAGGTCACCGATTCAGAAATTCTTGAAATGTCTGTTTTGACTTCTGAATTAGTTAATACTTTTCATTAAATGCATATGAAAGTATATACAGTACATACATAATAGTACATAATAATGCTAGTTAATACGATATACCTACATAATGTAGAATGTATAATTGTGTATAATCATTCCGTTACCTTCTACCTTAGAGCTTTAAGCTTAATGCAGATGAGTAAAACATAATACAAGAATGTGGTTTGCTCCTCACACGCGGTTTTGCTACTGAGTGCTGTGGGTCCGATCCCTATCAAACAAACTATTTGTGTAATAGTAATTCACAGATAGTTGTTTCAATGATGGGGATGAGGGATCTTTGCGTAGTTTAATTATGTTTGCGCTGACCCTATCTGACATTGATCATAGCAATATGAAGGGTGAAATGTCAGGAATTTGCCCGAAGATTGGCTTTTACAAGATTACTAAGTAATTGAAGAATATTTTTGGGTTGCACTAGCAGCTTGAACTGAGATTTTAGATATATAAAATTGGTCTAGCTGTTGGAGTTTGGCTTTGAATTACATAATGGTCTATTGCATATGATACCCGGTAATTTCAATAAGGGCCGTGGGACCAACGAAATGATTAATTCTAGTATCTGAACGTAAATTCAAACAATCAGGACAAATACATACTTCTCTGCAGTCCGGGCTTTTTCTATGTAATAGAATAAATACGCAAAAAATAAAGACAAACAACGAACACGGGTGTTTGCACGTTTTGCAGAAATGCCCGTGTGAATAGTACTCTACAATGGTAGGATATGTTTTGACACGCCCGCATCAAGCTTATCTGTTCCGCTCTTTTTCATTTGTCTGATGAAATTCGCCTTTTGACAACAGAATTTTCTCACGAGTGAAACCTAAATAGAAATACTCTTGGACCTGTACATACCTTTACATAAACGTACCTTGATGATGAGTGAATTTCACCGTAAACTGAAAGTTATACTGATACCAGGCAGGATATGTGTGGTTAGAGATATTGAGTATATTTAATTTGGCCGTGTTTCTTTATTAAAATAATTAAGATTCCCGTGTGATCATAAGGTGGCGTAATTTTATGAAAGGATTAATTAATAATTAATTTAATAATTAATTTTACGTAATTTTACGTCGTGGTTTGATTGAATTCAATTTAATAATTATAGTAACAAATTGTCAGGAAAAGCTTATTTGAATACTATCGACCCACCCCACACAAGGCTTTAATACTCTTACACCATAAAGAGACAAATATGTCACACTTGCCATAAAAATAATAAAATAATGTACAGTAAGCGGCCTTACCGTTAAAGAGCAATCTCTTCCTAGTAACCCAGGATGGAAATAGATGATAGGGGTTGGGTACAGTGTAATTTTAAGGTTATAATTAAGTTAGTAAAACATCAACCCTGGTTGTAGGAATTTAAGTTTGGATTACACATTGATTATTGATTTTTAGGGTTCCGTACCCAAAGGGTAAAACGGGAACCCTATTACTGAGACTTCGCTGTCCGTCCGTCCGTCTGTCTCCACGCTGTAACTAATAATGAACGTTAGAAAGTTGAAATTATCGCAGATGATGTATTTCTGTTGCCTCTGTAACAGCAAATACGAGTACAAAAAGAAAACAGAATATAATAAATATTATAGGGGGCTCCCATACAACAAGCGTGATTTTTTTTTTTGCCATTTTGGTCGCAATACATGATGAACAAACACAGTTGTACATTATTCCCAATTTCCGTTTCAGTTTTTTTTTTATGTTTAATAGGCTTGAAGATATGTGTGGGGCTCGTGGTCTAGTGGATACCGACAATGTTAACACATTGCAAAGGTTAAGCAACATCTGGTCAGGTTCGTTTTGGATGGGTGACCATTTCTTAAGACAATGAGACCCCTCCATTCTTCGGAGAGCACGTTAAGCCGTCGGTCCCGGTTGTCGTACGAACATCTATGACAGTCGTTAGGGGTAGTTGGAGCCCTAAATCAAAAATCCTCGCGGTCTAACTACAGTCGCTTCACGGAAAATATCGAAGTTCAGCCGAATCGCAGTCAGACTGGAAAGCCGACCCCAACTGCGTTGGGAAAAGGCTCGGTGAATGATGATGGCTTGAAGATATGTTAGACAGTGAAGTAAAACACATTTGATAATGCTGAAAAGTGAAACGATCGGTAAAAATAAATCAAATAAAGTTGTGGAATAATGTACAAGTATGTATTACCGCCTAACAACCGCAAAAATACGTGACGTCAGCGACAACTTGAAGTTGTAAATCAGTAAGGGTTGTCTCTTGTTTGTGACACGGCATTGACCAAAGAGTTGATATTGAGGCATTAACGTCATAAATATTGGTCAAATTATGCTGGTATATATTTTACTTTACTGACAACCCTAACGTTCCAATTATGGGGTGCTTTGGTCAGTACCGCAGAGTTGTAGCTACTACGGCTAATTCTGGCCAAGGTGGGGGTTTTGCCGTCTCGCATGAGGAACGCAGACCCACCACGACGGGGGCCTAGTGCGGCCCAGGTCTCTCCGTCGACACTCTGCAGAGCAGAGTGCTGCTGTGTGGAGAAACCACCAGGGCGACGGGTCCGATATCACTGAGCTCATCAGCGGTGTCGGACACGGTCTCGCAGAGACCACCGTTCGGCCGAACCCCGCCTGACCTCAGGCGGGAAGTCAGTTTTTCGGAACCGTGAGGAAGAAAACCTCGTTAAAAAATCACCAACGGGGCGGGCGGAACGGTCTAGTAAAGACCCCCGCCCGGCCCAGCCGTAATCCTGAATTGACAGGACCGGTGGCCCCTCGGGGCCGCGAGGATGAACACCTCTATAAAAAATTAACCCAATCCCAAGCTCTGACACCCGGTGAGGGGATGAATCGTGCAGGAGAGCTGTCACGCCTAGGGTGTCGCCCGTCGAAGGACGTTAAACTAATTAAAAAATGGCTTTGCAAAGTACGAATAATAAGATTACCCAACGGGGAACTGGA
Source organism: Nudaria mundana (assembly GCA_963556515.1). NCBI lineage: Eukaryota > Metazoa > Arthropoda > Insecta > Lepidoptera > Erebidae > Nudaria > Nudaria mundana. The sequence continues at coordinate 18,553,144 of OY748301.1, forward strand.
GGTGAGGAATCCCTCCACGAACACCCGGCTGTGACTGATGCGGGGCTCAGGCCCGGCACCAGCCACAGAGAACCCCATCAGGTATTTGGGAGGGGTCAACAAAGCCCGACAGGCCAGGGGGTGTGCCTCAAAACCACCCCCCAAACCGACGCGGAGGTCGCGTCGACCGCTGCTAGGACAGACGTCGTTCCCAGCAGCATGGAGACGGAGGGTTCTTCCTTGTGGAAGACCCCAGTCAAAAGGACTCGGGAGAAGGTGGTCCCGAAGGCGGGGTCGTCGCGTGACCGGAGCACTAGTTGCTCTGGGGGGACCGCATCCAGCGAGACCGACGAAGTACCTGGCGATTACGACGTCCGGTAAATACCGAAAGTCGCCGGTATTTAAAGCCCCCGCCCCTACAGTGCCGTTCCTGCCCAGTGGCAGGGACAAGGAGGTGCCAGCCGCGCGGGAGCTCATGCTGGCTCTTACCCGAATTGCAGAAGCCATGAAGGGTGGCACCAAAAATCTAGAGGGTAAGAGGCAGGTGGTGAAGACGGCAGTGACACACGCCCAGTCTTCCCTGGATGAGCTCCTAGCGCGGAGCGTCCCCGCAGAGGAGCAGAAGCTACGGGGCCAGGTGGCCAGCCTGGAGGCAGAACTTGCCGCGTCCCGGCTACAGATGGAGGCCCTGCGACAGGAGGTCGCAAACCTGACCAAGCTGGTCAAGGGGCCTACCGGGACCCAGACGGAATAACCCACGCCGCCTTCCCCGAAGGCTGGGCCATCAAGGACGGCACCCAGGACCGCGCCCAATGCGGCGCCCGTTTCGCCGCAACAGCCTGTGCCGCCTACTCTTACCGAGCTCATGGCGGCGATCGAGAGGCGCCTTGGCGTCCTTGAGGACCGGGCGTACCGCCCTGCGCTGACGCAGCCCGCGTTGTCCTACGCGGCTGTTGCTGGCGCCGGCGTTGCGCCCCGTCCGAGAGGCCGGCCTCCTAGCCGCCGCCCCACCCTGCCCCCGTCCGCTGTCCCAGCGAGGCGGACGCCAGCCGAAGCTGCGGCCATTTCGCGGAAGGGCAAGGGTAAGGGCAAAAGGAGTGCCACCCCCGCTGCCTTCAGGGCCACTCCCGCTGCTGCTCCTGCTGCCTCCAGACGGGAGGGATGGGAAGTAGTGGGTGCCAAAAAGCAGCGCAAGAGGGCCAAAAAGAAAGCGGCCAGAGCCGCCGCGGCGAAGGCGCCGAAGAGGCCCCGCCCTCCTCGCTCCACCGCCGTCGTCCTGACCGTGACGCCGGCAGGTGTGGAGAAGGGTGTGGGGTACGCCGATGTCCTGAGGCAGGTTAAAGCCTCAGTGAACCTCTCGGCCCTCGATATTCAGGGGGGACTCCGGTGTAAAAACACCCGCACCGGTGCTCGCCTCCTCGAGGTCTCCGGCGCCTCCAGTGGTCCCAAAGCGGACGCCCTAGTGGCTCAACTTAGGGTCGCGCTGGACGCAGAAGCCGTCCGCGTCACCAGACCTACCAAATGCGCCGCATTGCGCATCACGGGTCTGGATGACGCGGCCACGACGGAGGAAATAATCTCCGCCGTCGTGGAGGCGGGCGGCTGCCCCCATGACCAGGTGAAAGCTGGAGATATCTCCTTCGGCTCCACCGGTCATGGGATGACAGTCGTCCAGTGCCCCGTCGCGGCGGCACTTAAATTGGCGGACGGACGAAGCCTCCTTGTAGGGGGCGGTGGACGGGTAACATAGGCTAAAATTGTGACTTATGTTACCTACCCACTTAAACGTGGGAGTTCCTCCCACCCACGTTTAGGTTGATGGGTTTGAGGGTAGTACTACAGTTACCATTATCCTCAAGCCAAGACTGGTCTGTTACCTTCGCGCGGTGCTGCCTGTTTTTGGTCTGGTTCCCTCTGAAACAGATGTAACCGAACTCGGCCAGTCGGGACCCTACCTCTTTCCTAATCCTCCCTCAAGTTCACCAGTCGCGTCTCCAGGCTGGCGATTTATCGCCGGACGGGGCGTGTCGGGAACAACCTTACACCCTGCACATACTTGCACCCTGTAGCATACCTATCCTATATACCTACCGGCCACCAGTCGCGTCTTCAGGCTAGCGATTTCGCTGGACTGGGCGTGTCGGGGCCATTACATCTGTACCCTCCCATTCCTCTTTTCCCTAACCGATTCTACTTCCTTCCTAGTTCCTTCCTGAAACGTCTTCAGGCTAACGAATTTCGTTTGGACTGGACGCAACAGGAAACTTCCCACTTCTACAGTGGTGTAAGCAGCCCAACCAATCCCATCCCACACCCACACCGGCTCCAATGCTCCCAACCGCCAACCACGCCTACAGGCTAACGATTGCATCGTTGGACTGGACGTGTTTGGTGCTCGCACATCCAAACTCTACCAACTCCAACACCCCTCACCCCCCCTCCTTCTTCCCCCTTTTCTCCTCACCCCACTCAAGTGGCAGGAGATAGTTCTGTCTGTATGAAGGGAGGGCGCAACCCTGGGAAGTGGAGCAGGAGGCGTCCAACCCTCCTCTCAGATGGACAACGTCGGGTCGTGACCAACTGGGTATCAAAGTCCAGTGGTCATTACCAGACGGTCTGCCTGCACAACGGTTGCACTGGTAGCTTGTGGACACTATCAGTGATCTACCCTTGTCCACCTGCGCTAGGGCCTGCGCCGTACGCGGGGATGAAGGAATCCTGGGGAGTTGAGACGGGGTGGGTCCCGTCAATACGCTCCCTTTGGTCCTGATTTCAAGCAAAACGGTGGACTCCATCTAGAGCCAAGATGGAGTAAACGGTCAAGTTTCCCGTCAGAGGGAAGCTGGCTAGAGCCGTGAGGATGCGGGGGAGGGTCATGCTGAAGGCTCGCGGGATGTGATCAGTCGGGGGGGGGCGTTTTACCCTTACGCCACGCCTCCGGCCACAGACCAAGATCCCGATGTCGCGCCTATAACCCCTCCTCGCGGTTCTATATCCTTTTGGTAGTCCTAACACGCATGGCGTGTTCCCAGTTTGCGGGCTCCAAGGAGGGTGGGAAGCCAAAAGGACGAACTAAAACAAGATACAAGACATGGAGAAAGGGAAATCAAAAATAAATTCAAAAAACAAAACAGGGGGGAGGGCTAAAACCCCCCCCTCCACTCAGTGTGCTGGGACAACCGCCTCGGCGGAGACTACGAGCCACATCACACCTGCAGCAGTGGTTAGCCAACCAGCAGCTCGCACCACCTCTACTTGGGAAGGGGCTAAACACCCTCACTCTCGTAGGAACGAGAACGCAGCGTCGTCTGCGTTTCCCAAGCGGCGCTTCACGCCCAAACCCAAACCTTACGAGGTGAGGGAACGCCCTCACCTCGTAGACCGTCGGCCTGCTCACTTCAGCGGCGGTGCCCCCACGAACTTCAACAACAAAACTACCGATACTTGCGTATCTCCCGTGCCGGGGACGTCAAGGTGTTATCAGGCCGAGGGCAAAGTCCCTCTTCCTGCTCGCACAATTGACGGTGCCCCCATGGGAGGCACGAAACACAATAGGAGACCGGGCCCCTACAAGGGCTACGGTCCCTTTACAAACACAGGTGTCCCTGACCAAAAGAAGGAGGAGAAGGGAGAAGGGACACCATCAAAACGCACACGTCACGAGGTGTCTTTCACACCCTGTGACGGAGAAAAACGGGCCAGGGTGAATGACCTAGACCCAGGCCAAGTAACTACATTCGCTACGATCGCCAAGAAGCCCATCTGCATGGCTCTGGCCACAGAAGGGCGGTGTCCTATGACACAATCGACGGCAGACGCGGCTACCCTCCTGCTCCAGCAGCAATTCATCGAGGGAGCCCTAAAACGTAAACCGGGCGAGGAAGGCCCAACCTTCACAGGCAGGCCGACGTTTTACGACGGCACTGTGAGGGTGTGGTGCGGAAACCAGGCAGCAGTAACCTGGCTGAAGTCGAACATCGAAGTTCGGACTCTTGACAACGGCGTGAAGCTGGTCGTGAAGAGTCCGAGCGAGATGCCCAGACGAGTCAGGTGCTGCCTTCGGATTCCCGACCCACTGGGTGGCTACAAGACGTATAGTGGGTGCCATACTCGCCTGGCAAAACCCGTGGGCTCTTGTAGACACATGGATCATCCATCACGCACAGCGGCGGGAGGATGGCTGGTACATGATAGCCTCCATTTCGGAGGCTCTCATACCTGTCATCCTGGAACACGGACACTGCTTGACCGCAGGGGCCGGAAGTGTATACATCCGGTTCCTGGGGCCAGGTGGCAAGTACTACGAAAAGCCGGGGGGACGGGGGGAAGTGACAGAGACCGCGGTGCGTGATGGGGGTCCATCTACGGAGCCCACACAACATCACACTCCTACCACTACTGCTGCACCTGCCTTGGCGTCGACACCCATTGTCGCCCAGGAAAACATCGACGTCAGCATGGGATCTCATCCTATACATTCAATAGGTAATGAGGGGGAGGACTCGTCCGACCACTCAGAGGATGAGATCTCTACGCTGCTCGCAGAACTCGAGACGGGGGAGAAGGGGAAATAGCCTCTGATGGCTGCTGTCCCTCAGACTCCCCTTAAATTACTCCAGATAAACCTCCAGCACAGCATGTCGGCAACGGCGACATTGCGCAAATGGCTGGAGGGAAACACCACAGCCGTTGTCCTGATCCAGGAACCATGGATCAGGGGTGGTCGCGTGCACGGACTCTTCAATCTAGGAGGTAAGTTATACGTGTCGGGCCCCCAAGACAGCGGACCACGTACCTGCATTTATGTCACTAGAGACATAAGTGCGCACCCACTCACTGAGTTCTGTTCCAGAGACCTATACGCCGTACGGATCTCTACAACTCAAAACACAACCGTGCCAGAATTGGTCATCGCTTCGGCTTACATTGAAGTGACAGTGAGGGACAGTGAAGAACTGCCAGCCCACAACCTTACGCAGCTCATCAGCCACTGCGATAGAACAGGCACGGAATTAATACTAGCGGCCGACACAAATGCCCACCACACTCTGTGGGGCATGAACAGGTGCAATGACAGAGGTAATGAATTAGTTAATTACTTATTTAGCACTAATCTAAACATCCTAAATATAGGATCAGAACCCACCTTCGTGACAAAAAGATGCCAAACCATCATCGACCTAACCCTGTCTACAGACAGGATTAAAGAACTAATCACAAACTGGCACGTCTCGAAGGAAGCATCTTGCTCCGACCATCGATGGATAAGATGCGATCTACAGATAAGTATACCTCAGCCCCCACCGGGCATAAACCCGCGGAAAACCAATATAGGTAAATACACAAGTTCACTACAAACGAGGTTGGCCGCACAAACTTTGTCAACGTCCATAACCAACATACAACAAATTGAATCACAGGTGAGTGCCATATCGGATATAATTACTGACAGCTACGAGTTAGCGTGCCCTCTGCACACCCCGAGAGTAGGCCCACCTGAAAACAAACAGAAATGGTGGGGACCTGAACTGAAGCGCCTGCGAAAGACCGTTAGGAGACGCTTCAATAGGGCCATGAACACCAGATCAGAAGAAGACTGGGACTCCTATAAGGAGGCCAAAGCCAAATACAAAAAACGAATTCGTTTTAGATCAACTGAATCGTGGAGAAACTTCACGAGTAACATAAACTCCGTTGACCAGGCCAACCGTGTCAGGAAGGTTTTGGCCTCCCAGCCACACCACGGTATAGGCAGCCTCCTCAAGCCTGACGGTAGCTACACCAACTCACCCAAGGAAGCGCAACAAGTTCTAATGAGCGCTCACTTCCCGGACTGCAGATATCTGCAAACCGTGGAGGTGCGCGAGGACCTGTCAGCACCAACGGATGAGAGCTGGCAATACGCCCAAACAGTAATAACGCCAGATAGATTATCGTGGGCAATAAATACCTTTAAACCTTTCAAATCAGCAGGCCCGGATGGCATCTTCCCGGCCCTGCTGCAATGGGGGGGATTAAGTTTGTTCACACCACTCTTACAAATCATGTGGGCGTGTCTGGCCTACAGATACATTCCTAAGAACTGGAGGAAGGTGAAGGTCATCTTCATACCCAAACCAGGCAAGAGTGACTACACTAATCCAAAATCATTTAGACCAATCAGCCTCACCTCTTTCCTCACAAAAACACTTGAAAGACTGTGTGAGAGGACTCTAAGAGAAGACGTGCTGAGCAATACTCCTTTACACATCAACCAGCACGCCTATACTGCTGGTAAATCAACAGAATCCGCCCTCCACCAGGTAGTAAGCCGAGCGGAGGAAGCGATACAAAACAAATGTATTTGCCTAGGCACCTTCATAGATATTGAGGGCGCTTTCGACAAAACCAACTTTAACAGCATCACCTCGGCACTGGAGCATCACGGTGCTAACCCAGTGCTCACGGGGTGGATCAAGAACATGCTTAGTAATAGGGTGATCATACTGGATAATGAAGCAGAGGTGGTAGAGGTGGCCAGGGGCTGTCCCCAGGGAGGTGTCCTATCTCCACTCCTGTGGAATCTAGTCATCAACAGTCTCATTACTACTCTCAACAAAAAACACCTTTTCACTGTCGGCTACGCTGACGACATCACCATACTAATCACTGGCAAAGAAGCCAGCATTGTCTGTGACCTCACTCAGATAGCACTCCGCACCGTCGAAAACTGGTGCAATCAATACGACCTCACCGTAAACCCAGGAAAAACGGAAATGGTTATGTTCACTAACAAGCGGGTGCTGGGCAGCTATAGGATGCCCAAGCTTTTTGGAACAAGTCTTACACTGTCCAAAGAGGTCAAATACCTAGGAGTAACCCTAGATGATAAACTAACCTGGAGTAAACATGTAGATGACAAAATTAACAAAGCCAGCATCACCTTTTGGCATTGTCGAAAGATGATAGGCAAGTCCTGGGGTCTTTCGCCAAAGGTGACGCTATGGCTATACAATATGGTCATAAGGCCCATGGTATGCTACGGTGCACTGGTCTGGTGGCCTAGATGCCAGCTTACAACCTGCATACAAAAACTGCAAAAGTTCCAAAGACTGGCCTGCATGGCAGTCACGGGAGCTATGAAAACTACACCTACTGCTGCAATGGAGGCCATGCTAAGCATCCCCCCGCTTCATCTATACATCACACAAGAAGCCGTGGCGTCCGCATTAAGGTTGAAGTCACTCCAGTTATGGAGAGACACAAATACAAAACACACTAGTATACTAACCGCGATCTTCAACGACTTTCCAATACTAATGGCAGGGTCGGACAGGATTCCGAAAACATTTATCTTCGACAAAAAATACAAGATCCAGTTATATGAAGACGACAACGTCGAAGGCCTCAACATCCATGAATTTAGAGTCTTCACCGACGGATCCAAAACTTCATCTGGGACAGGCAGCGGAGTATTTTCCGAAGACCTCCAGATTAGAATAGCAACTCCACTGGGATCTTATAACACGGTATTTCAAGCTGAAAGCCATGCGATTCTAGAAGCGGCCACGGCAATAGCTGCCAGAGAGGTAAGGTACTCTAGTATTCGAATTCTCTCAGACAGCAAGTCAGTGTTACAAGCCCTTGACAGCAACACTGTCAAATCAGGCCTCATCTACAACTGTCATCAGCGCTTGGCTGAGATAAGTAAGTCCAACCACGTCACACTACAGTGGATTAAAGGACACAGCGGCTCAAGAGGTAATGACGCAGCGGACGAGCTTGCCAGAAGGGGCTCGAGCCTAACGTCCATTGGCCCAGAGCCGATCCTACCAATTCCGGTAGGTACTATACGTACACTTCTGGCACACAAAACTTACACACAACACAACACACTGTGGACAGGTCTGTCGGACTGTCGGCAAGCGAGGGAGGCTTTGCCTGTACTCAATCGTCGACTAGCCGGCAGACTTGCGACGTTGAAAAAATCCCATCTCCGTCTATTCACAAGTGTCATTACGGGGCATTGCCTCCTAAACAAACACCTATACACTATCGGTGTTACAGACAGTCCCCTTTGCAGGGCTTGCATGGCTGAGGAAGAGACGGTCAGTCATCTAATCCTGCGCTGCGAGGAAGTCCAAAACTACAGGGCAAGGCATCTCGGGTCTCCAGGATCAATCCCTGAAGCTCTGCGCAACGTGCGGGGCCTGTTGGCGTTCCTGGAAGAGATCGGTTGGCTCGAGTGAGAGAGTCCCACCCACACGCAAAACCCGCGCAATAGACGTGGACTTGCGGAGATCAGCCCGTGACTACAAGTACAAGTACAAGTACAGGGGGCTTCCTAAAGGCGCAGGTGCACCTCCTTCGTGCCCGGGAAACCAGGTGTTTCCGGTGCATGGTGGTGGGGCACGTTGGAGTGCAGTGCACAGCGGAAGACACCGTGGGCGATCGGTTCTTCCGCTGCAGCCGGCCCGGTCATAAGGCCAATGGCTGTGAGGCCCCGCCTCGCTGTTATAGATGCGAGGCGGAGGGCAAAACGGCGGACCATCGGGTCGGCAGCCGTACCTGCGCCGCCTCGAGGCCTAAACCTCGTCCGTCCGCTGTAGGCAGCGGGGGAGCCGCTTCTGCGCGGCCAGGTTCGCAGCGGGATGCTGACATGGACGTACATTAATGTGCGCCCATGTCCGCATCCTGCAGGTGAACTTGAACCACTGCCGCGCTGCTCAGGATCTTCTGTACCAGAGCATCGCGCAGTGGTCCATTAACTTGGCCGTGGTCGCCGAGCCGTATTATGTCCACCCGGGAAGCCCGGTGGACCAGGACGGCTCGGCCTGTTGCATATTTGGGGGTTCCGCCGTGGACACCTCGCGCCTTGCATTGATTGCAAGCGGCCGGGGGTGTGTTGCGGCGGAATTTGAAGGGTTTGCGGTGGTGTCGGCCTACATCTCGCCGAACAAAAGCCCCCCAAGTAACCCAGCCCAGGCTGGGTTGCGTTAGGGGTTCAGCAGCTGCACCGCCGGGCCCGGGGCGATGTATGGTGCAGCAGGCATGAGACCAGTGGGGGCGAAACGGAGTCTAGTGTGGGTGGTGTGGGTCGATTCGCCGGCCAGGGAGACCCTTAGCAACGGCGTTGCCGCGGCCGCCCGCAACACAGTCATGGGGCCCGCCTGGGGCCAACCACCCCAGGAGGCTGCCCCACATGTTGCGCATAATCCTGATGTGGGATCGCCGCTCCGGGTGGTAACCGGTGTGGGGTAGCGGCGGCCTTGCATCAGGGGGGTTTGGGAGCCCTTCCGTCCGGCGAGTCGGCTCCGACCTAACCACACGGTTCTAGACAAAGCTAGCCCCTGCGCTTTGTCACTTACTGCTGCACCAAATATCGCCCTGTCTTCACGCTTCTTCTTCAAAATCTACAATGGCAGTGCAATAAAAAATAAATAAACGTTACACAGCGGCCCTAGGAAACCCCACAACTTCACATTTCGAGGTGGAGTTCACTAACGTCCGTGGACTCCATGCGAACCTCGATACCGTCCACCACCACCTTGAGACGGCACGGCCCGCTGTGATGTTCCTCACGGAGACATAAATACGCCGCCCTGACGACACGTCTTACCTGTGTTACCCCGGTTATGTCATCGAGGAACAATTTCGAGACAAAGCCGGGATGTGCGTGTTCGTTAGGGCGGATGTTTGCTGCCGCCGGTTGCGCTGCCTAGAGAACCCCTCCAATTCCGTCCTTTGGCTGCACGTAGACCATGGCTCTATGAGCCAGATCTACGTGTGCGTCTACCGATCCCACACAGGGGATTCTGAGACAACAAAGCTCTTCCAGTACCTCAGCGAGACGGCTGATGAAGCGCAGGTGCGGTTCCCGAACGCTGACCTAGTATTTCTGGGGGACTTCAATGGCCATCACATTGAATGGCTGGGGTCCCTCAAGACTGATCATGCGGGTAGAGCCGCCCATGCGTTCGCTCTCTCCCACGGTCTGACCCAGATGGTATGCGGGATCACCCGGATACCAGACAGGTCAGATCACGCGCCCGCTCTGCTGGATCTACTGCTGACGAGTCGCCCAGCCCAGTACAGTGTTTCGGTAGGAGCCCCACTGGGTAGTTCCGACCACTGTGTTGTTCACGCTGGCATGAAGGTGTCACCTCCTGCACGTCCTGTACAAACGTCACGACGACTATGGCACTACTCGTCAGCGGATTGGGACGGTCTACGCGATTATTATGCGTCCGTCCCCTGGAGCCAGCGCTGCTTTGTAGGAAAGGCTCCTTCGGATAGTGCTTCTGCTATTGCTGGCGAGATCAGTTTAGGGATGGATTATTACATCCCTTTCACTGATGTCGCCAGTATCCGCAGAGCCCGTCCCTGGTTCGGGCGAGATTGTGCCAAAGCTGTTCGACAAAAACAGTCGGCATATCGCGCCTGGATCAGGGCCCGGGCTGTGCGCGACCCAAACGTGGGCCACCTCAAAGCAGCGTACAACCGGGCCACAAAGACGAGTAAGAGGGCCTTTAAGAGAGCGGCTGCCCAGCGCGTCGCGCGGCTTGGTCAGGAGCTCACTTCCCATCCCACGGGCAGCCGTGGGTTCTGGCAACTGGCCAAAGCCGTGCAATCTAACTTTTGTCAGCCCTCGCTGCCACCGCTGCGTTACCCAGATGGAACACTGGCTCACAAAGCCCAAGAGAAAGCGGATATGCTCGCAGACCTCTTTGCGGCTAATTCCCGGGTCGACGACCGTGGCCTGCAGCCCCCCGCCATCACCAACTGTGGCCACACAATGCCTGATATTGTTATCAGGCAATGTGATGTACGGGCAGTGCTGCGGTCACTCGACACGCGGAAAGCTAGTGGCCCTGACGGCATTCCGGCGGTGGTGCTACGAAAATGTGCAGCTGAGTTGTCTCCAGTATTAACGCGTCTGTACCGCCTGTCATACTCTTCAGGGCTCGTGCCGGAGGTCTGGAAGGAGGCGAACGTACAACCGATCCCCAAGAAAGGGGATCGGTCCGATCCAGGCAACTATCGACCCATAGCTGTCACCTCAGTCATTTGCAAGGTGCTTGAGCTCCTTATAAATAAGCAGCTCATGCAATTCCTAGAGGATCACTCGCTAATCAATGATCGACAATACGGCTTCAGGCCAAAGCGATCAACGGGTGATCTTCTGGCATTCGTAACGCATGTCTGGGGTGGGGCTATGGAAAGGCACGGCGAGTCCTTGGCTATTAGCCTGGACATCGCCAAAGCCTTCGATATGGTCTGGCATGCTTCGCTCCTTTCCAAGCTTCCGGCATATGGTCTACCTCCTCAACTGTGCAGCTGGATTGCCAGTTTTTTAAACGAGCGCCGAGTGCGGGTCCTCTGCGATGGCCAGGCTTCTCGCTTCTTGCAAGTGAATGCCGGGGTACCGCAGGGGTCCGTACTATCACCAACTCTCTTTCTTCTGCATATCAATGATATGCTATCCCTCGGGAACATTCATTGCTATGCAGATGACAGCACACTGCACGGGAGTTACTCGGTTCGTCCGACGGCGGGGCGATCTGAGATTGAGGAGGAGAGACGACGACTCGTGGCTGATCTCGACCGTAACCTCGACAGTATCTCTCAATGGGGTACCGAGAACCTGGTCGAGTTCAATGCCCGCAAAACACAGGCGTGTGCATTTACTGCGAAGAAATCCCCTTTCCTTCCCCTACCCTCTCTTCAGAATGCATTATTACCAATGAAGGACAACCTTGATATCCTTGGCATAGACGTTCGTCGAGAGCTCAATAATAAAAACTACATCGAAAGATGTATAGGGCTAGCTTCGCGGAAACTAGGAATACTGAATAAGGTAAAGAGATTCTTTACACCGGACCAGAGGTGTCTGCTGTACAAGACGCAGATTAGACCCTGCGTCGAATACTGCTCTCACCTCTGGGACGGCTCCGCGAAGTATCTGCTGGACGCACTCGACGCTATGCAGCGACGGGCTATCCGTATTATAGGTTGTCCGGAGGTAACGGAAAGCCTTGAGCCGCTAGCTCAGCGCCGAACAATAGCTTCCTTGGCCGCATTCTACCGTATTTACCACGGCGAGTGTTCTGAAGAGCTCTTCAATCTGATCCCACCCTCTTCCTTCCGATCCCGAACGACTCGTGCCGGGCAGAGATGCCACCCCCACACAGTGGATAGCATGTACGCGAGAACCGAACGTTTTAAACGTTCGTTTCTCTGCCGAACGATAGTGGCCTGGAACGCCCTGCCTGTGCACGTGTTTCCTCCCACATATAATCCTGGGTTCTTTAAGCGGAGCGTGAAGAGGCACATCAGTAGGTCGTCAAGTTGAGGGCCACTCTCAATAGTAATGTGTGCTGTGAGAGTGGCCCACAATCGCTAGACGTCGTCACGACTTACCACCAGGCGGGCGGCGTCAATTTGGCGAACCAAATATAAAAAAAAAAAAAAAAAAAAAAGAACATTGACGAGTCTCAGTTAGAGCTATGGCTCACTGAGCTCGACGTCGTCTTCGCTGCGTGCCGCCCTCGCCCTGTCCTGCTCCTGGGAGACTTCAACGCCTGGAGTGAGGCGTGGGGCTCCCGGGAAACCAGGGACAAGGGGAGGCTTCTTGAGGACTGGACCAGAACACGTGGTCTGGAGGTCCTCAACCGGGGGAATGTCGTCACCTTTTGGCGGCGAGGGGGGGAATCGATCGTAGACGTAATGTTCGCATCCCCTGACCTCGCCCGCCGTATTACAGGCTGGCGCGTGGAGGAGGGTGAGGAGACGCACTCGGACCATCGGTACATCCGGTTCGATGTCGTCCCCCCACCTGACCTCCCACAGCCGGTAGCAAATCCCCCGGATCCGCGTTGGGCACTTCACCATCTTGATCGGGAAGCTCTCCTGGAGGCATCCATCGTGCAGGCCTGGATTCCGGCACCGGACCGGCCTGCCGATGTGGATGCCGAGGCGGAGTGGTTCAGGAGAGCCATGTCGCAAATCTGTGATGCGGCGATGCCTAGGGTTACACCCAGACCGGCCAGGAAGCAGGTGTACTGGTGGTCGCCGGAGATTGCAGAGCTGCGCGCAGCATGCATCTCCGCCCGCCGCCGGTACACCAGGTTTCGCCGGAGGCATCGCCGCCCAGACGACGCGGCAGCCCGAGAGGCGGAGCTTTATCAGGCATACAGGGAGGCCAAAGGTATTCTCCAGGAGACGATAAAGCGGGCCAAAACGGCGGCCCGCGAGGAGCTCCTGGAGACCCTGCAGCAGAACCCATGGGGGCGCCCGTACCTACAGGTCAGGGAGAAACTCCGACCTAGGGCGCCCCCACTGACCCAGAGTCTCCAGCCGCAGCAGCTGGAGCGGGTCATGGGCTCCCTGTTTCCGACGAGCGCGGAGGAGCACGTCCCTCCGCGCATAGCTCCGTCTCTGCCCGACGCGGATAGCACCAGCGAAGACGACGTACCCGAAGTCAGCGTGGGGGAGCTAGGTGCGGCAGTACTCCGGCTTAAACGCCGGAAAATCACTGCCCCCGGACCCGACGGCATTCCTGGCCGTGCATGGGTCCTGGCCCTCGAAGAACTCGGGCCTCGACTGATGGGTTTCCTGGCCAGTTTCCCAAGGTGTGGAGGACGGGGAAACTTGTCCTGATCCGTAAGGCGGGGCGGCCGGTGGACGCACCGTCCGGATACCGGCCGATCGTGTTGCTCGACGAGGTATGTAAGCTTTTTGAGCGAATTATCGCGGAACGCCTCGTCGAGCATCTCACGAGTGTGGGGCCAGACCTGGCGGATAACTAGTTCGGTTTCCGTCGGGGACGCTCCACCGTGAGCGCGATCATGCGCGTGAAGAGCCTGACGGAGGAAGCAGTCTCGCAGGGCAAGGTGGTGGTGGCGGTGTCTCTTGACATCGCCAACGCGTTCAACACCTTGCCATGGAGCTGCGTTAGGGCGCTCGTGTATCACGAAACGCCTCTCTAAATAAATAAATAAATAAATAATTTATTTATTTCGTAATAATAATTGTACAATAAAATTTTACATAGAATCTTAATTTTAATTGTGCGCTATTACATCATAGTTAGTGCATTAGTAGCTTAAGTATGTAGGTATAATAATACCTATTTACATTTATATGTTTCTAGATGTTTTATAAATAGGTAGTCTTATAAACGTAATTTGCACCTGAACTAGGTAGTCCTGTATTTCAGGCGCCAATTGCAGCTAAGTAAATTATATAACATTACACAAAAACAATTACGTAACATTATATGATTAGGTTATTCATAATATTATATAATAAGAGCTAGTACAATACCTAAGTGGCTCAATATTGATAACTATATTAGATATGTCTTAATTATTCAACTTATCACTATTTATTTTAATACAGATATTAACTCCTCTGTGTCATCGTAGGACATCCCTTGGAGGGCATTCTTTAGTATTTGCTTACAACGAGAATAATTAAGAGGATAAATATTTGCTGTAGCGTTTATCCTATTGTACAGAAGCGGTCCTAAGAACAAGTAAAATTTGCCTGTGTATTCGCGTTTTATCGCAGTTCTTTCAGTGCAAACAATATCTTTCCGTCTTTTGTAGGAAACTTGAGTGCTGTAGGGAAGTGATGCGTGCTGTTTTAGTACTGTACTGAGTATGAATAGCTGACGGACTGTTAATACTTCACAAGATTTGTATAGGAGGTTAGTGGGAAATAGGAAAGGGCGGAACGTTGATACCTTAAGGATTGCCCTCTGAGCTCGCTCGACGGGTAAAAGCAAGGTCTTGCCTGCTCCTCCCCATGACGTTATGCAATATGTTATTATTGATTGACAAAGTGCATAGTAGACTTGTTTAATCACCTATGAGTCACCTATATACCTTATTTTTTTGAAGACAAATATCAGCTTGCGCATTCGCTTAATTAGTGCTTCGCTATGTTTTTTAAACGAAAGCGTCTCATCTATTATAATACCCAGGTATTTTATAGTATCTGTTATGGCTATAACTGGGCAAGTGCACGTGTTATCTTTATTATCAGGTTCCCTACAATAGTGAGCGTACAGTGAGGGGTTGGGCTGGGTTGTATTCGGTCTCTTGCGCATCGAGAATGAAATATATTTGGTTTTATCTGCGTTTAATGTAAGTAAATTGTATTGAAGCCATTTATTTACGATGTTAAATCCTCGCTGCGCACGCCCGTACGCTTCTGACTCTGATTCAGCAGAAAAAAGGAGGGCAGTGTCGTCCGCGTATGATATGACCGTACCGTACTCGAGATTTATGTTACATAGTTCATTTATATAAATTAAGAACAAAGTGCTTCCTAATACGCTTCCCTGGGGAATGCCGAACGAGGTGTTCTCGAGATCTTCACTGATAATATTACAGATCTTTACACATTGAGTACGCTCTTTTAAGTAGCTTTTGAGGAGGTCCAATTGTACGCCTCTTATTCCCATGTTGTCAAGCTTTGTCAACAGCTTAGGAATAAAGACCGTGTCATAAGCTTTGGCAAGATCCAGGAAGATTCCCACTGTGTAGTTACCCTTGTCAAGCTCTTGTGCTATGTAATCCGTTAGTTGATGACCCCGCATCGGCTGTTGACCTATTAGCTCTAAAACCAAACTGGGTATTTGATAAAAGCGCATTGTCCTCTAAATATTTCGTCAACCTGTTGTTTATAATTTTCTCAAGTATTTTCGATATTGCAGGGAGTAAGGAAATAGGTCTGTAATTTGTTACCTGGTCTTTTCCTCCAGTCTTGTATACAGGGACAACAACAGCTTTTTTAAGGCACTTAGGGAAAATCTCTACCTCCGTCGTATTGTCGGGGCCTATCTCTCGGAGAGGGCCATAGCTTTCCCCAGCTGGCTCGGGCCAGCTCGGCGAGATGTGTCGTGCGGTGTTCCACAGGGGTCGGTCCTGGGGCCGCTTCTGTGGAACATCGGCTACGACTGGGTGCTGCGGGGTGCGTTGCCTAGGGGCGTCGGCGTAACGTGCTACGCCGACGATACCTTCGTCACGGCGCGGGGTGCAACGTACCAGGAGGTAGCACTCAAGGTCACGACGGGTGTTGCTCGAGTCGTGGGTCGGATACGGCAGCTGGGACTGGAGGTGGCCTTGCACAAGTCCGAGGTTCTGTGTTTTCACAGACCTCGGAACAGTCCACCCGAAGGTTCCAGCATAAATGTGGGAGGCGTTAGCATCGGCATCAAGCCCTCGATGAAGTACCTAGGGATCGTACTTGATAGCCGATGGAACTTCGGACCACATTTCCGAAGTTTGGTCCCCAAGGTGACGCAGGCATCGGTCGCGCTTTCGCGACTGATGCCCAACCTAAAGGGACCCAACGCTTCCTGCAGGAGACTGTACCTGGGGATCGTGCGGAATATGGCCCTATACGGGGCTCCCGTATGGGCGGACAGGTTGGCGGTCAAGGGGAACGTGACTCTGTTAAACAGACCACTTCGAACCTTGGCCGTCAGAACCATACGGGGGTACCGCACGATCTCCGGAGAGGCTGCATGTCTCCTAGCCGGGACCCCTCCATGGGACCTGGAAGCAAGAGCCCTTGCGTCATTGTTCCAATGGCGCAAGGAGGCGCTGGAGCGGGACCACAGGCCTGCGTCTCGACAAATCGAGGACCAGCGGTCCCAACTCCGCCAGGATCTCATGGAGTCATGGAGGGTGCGACTTGAGCAACCCAAGTGGGGTACCACCATCATCGCGGCGGTGAGACCGATCATGGACGATTGGCTGCAGAGGCAGCATGGTGACCTCACGTATCGTGCGACGCAGATCGTTGCCGGGCATGGATGCTTCGGTAGCTATCTGTTTCGCATGCATCGTGAGGTCACACCCCGGTGTCAACACTGCGAGGTTTCCGACGACGACACCGCACTCCACACGTTGGTGGAGTGCTCAGCGTGGGCGAGCCAGCGCCGGGACCTCGTAGTGGGTCTGGGCGTGGATACCCTCTCGCTGGAGACCATGCTTCAAGCCATGGTCTCCAGCTGGAGTAGGTGGAACGCGGCCGTGTCCTTCTGCGAGCAAGTCATGCTCGCGATGGAGGCGGCCGGGAGTGAGAGGGAGCGTACCCTCCCCGCCGAGTTCCGTAGTCGGCGGCCAGGGCGCCCCAGACTCCGCGACTACGCCCAAGACTATCGACCTCCATGATCGGGGCCTGAGGACGGCGGGATCGCCATCCGCCGTCCGTACAGAACGCCTCACTGACGCGGGATAAAACCCTTCCCCCAACGACGCGGGATTCTCGTCCCGACCCAACACCCGAAGAGACCACAGAGGTGGTCAAAGTCCGCCGGGCGCCACTGGACATACCCTCTGCTAGTAACCAGAGACGCCCGGCAACGGACGTTAGAGCGGCCGCGGCCTTGGGCCGCGGAATTAAAAAAAAAAAACGTTCCAATTATGTTCTCTGGAAATAAATGAATGTGCTTTAATTAACGTCGGAGTGCAAGTTCTGTATGTAAGTACTATTCCCTATTCTGGGCTATAGGTTCCACCAAGTGTCAACAATCGAAAGTATAACTACGTTTTGGTCGCAATAGGCCGGTATTTTTATATTGTATGCTAACAGGTGCATTCAGCTTCGCACACTGATTATTCTTTCCCTTCCTGTATGTACCCCTATAATGTGTTCCAGTCGTGTTATTATTGCAGAAGGGCGGACCCACGGGTATTAGCTAGTGCCAATAATATCAGTTTCACTTTTTCATATTGCTAGTAAACATACAGTAGGTACTTGTAACGATTGATGCGTATCTATCAATGGAGCATAATACGACGTAATTGCAGATTGGTATAAGGCTACGATTACACTGTTATGTTATTGCTTGGAATTTACTATATTTTTTTTTGCTTTCTGCTTAACATCTTATCAACATTTCCCGACCCCAAGTCATTATCACTTGCACGTGGTGCACCTTTTAACAGAAGAACAAGGTAACAGAAACTGTAATAGTCTCATACAAATAGGCATAGATACATACTTACAAATAGTATAAACACCTGTTTCCCGAAGGGTCCAAGGTCCCCATATTATTCGTCTAATTGTCGATTGTTACTTTGATGGTCTTATTTAATAAACAGACACACTTTTATGTTTGCCCGCTGTCCGTTGATCGGCAGGTGCACCATTTGCAGATACGATTGTTGTGGTGATACCTATAATTTGCACTCCTAAAAATCTAGCCCCGTGGGCATACAAATAGACTGGCTCAATATGGCTGTAGTAAGCAACTCTGATTACTCTTTTGGGGATACAGTTATGATTTCAAGGAGATATTGATAAAGTTGAAAAATTCTACAAATTATTATAACCCTACTAATACTATACTATAAAGATAATTTTATGAATTTATATGAAATCAAAATGAGGCAGTACCAAGAATATTTTACATAGGTACATTTTGTGTCCTACATATTGAGAACCCTCTTCTTAAAGTCAGTTAAAACAAACAAACCGTAACTAAGTACTAATTGAATATTTTCTCTTTTATTGTCATATATTTCAGAACCTTTTCTGCTCCCCTACAATTACTGATTCACAATTGACGTACCTACAATCCGCTCCAGTAATTACAGCAATTGGATCCGTCACACGGTAACAATTAACCCAATCCGCCCGATCCACCCAATCCGCCATTACATATCGTGTACTCTACGCCTAATATTCGGAGGTATATTGTATGGTGAAGTAACATAATCCGAAGCCGGCGGGGTCGTCCAATTATCTTTGGTTATGGCTCATAATTTAGCTAAATGTCTGTCTCTGATAATTGATACAGTCTGTAATGCCTCCACGGGGCTGTGGACTTTGATCGCTTGTAGTTTCATGATTCTGCAATAATATATCTGGAATTGTAACTGACGTCATAATAGCGTGATTGTAACTTTAGTTGTTATTGGAACGCTTTTGTAAGATTATGTGTGTATCACAATAGCAAAATTGAACAAAAAGAGGTTTCCACTTGTATTTATCTGACTCCAAAAAAGGAGGAGTTCTCAGTTCGTCTGTACCTATTTTTTTAACCGATTTAAAATAATCTTTATTAATTGAAAATTGGTGCTTCTCGTATGGCCCCTTTTTTTGGTCCCATTCCGACAATAATATGAAAACGGTTTTTTTGCTAATTCGGATTTATTTATATTTCGGAATTATACGGACAAAAGCCTTGAAAAAAAAATTGAAATGTTATTTTGTAAGACTGCCTATAAAATTAGATTTTAAAAATCGTGTTAGTAAAATAATAATGTTTATTATACTTATGTTAAAAAGGAGAACTATGCGGTAGATACCTCAAAGTTACGTGGTTACTTAAATTGTCTCGTGCATGATTTAACTACTGTTAGCACCTAGCGTTCCGTGCATTTTTATTTCTTCGTACATTATGGTGTCGTACAGTCAGGTATACAAGTATTTCGAAAAATTCTATATATAAATTAAATTTTTAGGGAAATTTTAAATCAACTGTTTCTTGTAAGTAACCTCAAAATATCGCGAAAAAGGTGATAAGCGCCTTTTTACGAGCTTTTATTTAACTTGCAATGTTGTATGTAATAGGTACATATGTTTGTTCGAGTGGAATCTTGCAACTTAATTTTGAAGCAGATTTCCTTAACTGACTAAGACTGAAATTTTGTATACACATTCTGTTTGGATGACAATACATGGTGACGACCTTGTGACGTCATTATAAATCCAACATGGCGGCTCATACAAGGTGGCGGACTAATTATATTTAATGCACTTCTACAATATGGGTATTAAATGAAAGCTTGTTTTTAAAAAGATATTTTTTTCTTTTAATTTATTGAAAAGTTATTTGAATAATGATATAGTAGTTTTTTAGCTCCACGGCTACGACTTCGGCCATTGCTAGGCGTCCCGGGTACTCCCTCGAAAAGATAACCTGAGGGTACAAAATATGGATATCACCTCTGTCAATACCTCCAGAGAAGAGTCTGCCGCTGTGTGTGTATTTTAATCTCTTTTCCGTAGTTCAAATCTCGGATTGTCACGTCTGTCTGTCAGTCCGTCTTTCCTTCTAACCGGTTAGTGCTAGAAATACGAGTATGAAACTTTGCATGGATATGTATATTTACTACGCCGACAAAGTACCAAAATATTTTTTTTAAGGTCACATAGTGTGGGGCTCTATTAGATGAGTACTTTAAAAACATTCAAAGGTCACTAAGATAATTATATAAGTAGCAGCCGAGCTAAGCATATTTTTAAGTGCACTTCACTTTACAAATATAATAAAACAGAAATGTCTGCGTTCAAAATATAGTACTCTTAAAATGTCTTACGCACAGGCCCTGTGCGTAAGGTAAAACAGCCGGACGCGCACTACGCACAAAGTCTGTGCACAGCTGTGAAGCGACGCCAGAGCCTTCATTAATCGTTGAAAAAAGTTTTTTTATGTTGCCAGTCGAATGACTTAGCTATATAATTAAATTAGTCGATTAATAATCGACTTATTCTAAAACTTTTGTAATGGCAATAATTTGAGATTGAACCATAAAGAATTAATTTAAACAAAACTTCATGTGAACAATCGTCAAAATTGTCATAATTATCATAGTATCGCTAGTTTAGATATGCGTTGTGTATGTTGAAAAACAAGTTAGAAAATTATTATTGCCAAACATTTACGAAAAGCCTACGTTATTAAAGATAAAACTGGCTAACATCCCGAGGCTAACACCGTTGGTATCGCCAGTACATTTACATACATTCGCCATATATTCGCCGCTCGGACATACATTACAGACTATCGCGTATAATATGACGATAAGTAACATTGTCCTGGCCATAATCTACAGTTGAATCTGAATAACGAAGGAGTTTTGGTAACTATGGATTTATGGAGCGTCCCTTGTTTTGATCGGGTTTGTATATAAAGGTTTTGTATGATATCGTGTTGAAAATGATTTAGTTATCTTTAAAAAAAATCATCGTAAATTGAAACAACAACCGACTTCAAATGACCGAAATTGGACCAAATAATTGTCGGCATGGGACTAAATTCTTCAGAAGTTGTAGCTTTCATTTCAAAAAAATAAATTCAAAATCGGTTCTCCCAGTTCAGAGATATGAGGTAACAAACATGAAAAAACATACAGTTAAATTGAGAACCTCTTTCTTTTTTGGAAGTCGGTTGAAAATGGTTCTGAAATTTGAGATAGATGTCGAAAGGGTAAACAGTGACGTTTATTATGCCTATATTTTGCCAATAACTTTGTTGGTCCCATGTAATAGGGGTCGAGCCTATCGCTGTTTCCGAGTACACATTATTTAGATAAACAGAGCCTCGTTCGTTTGTCAGCAAGTGTACCACGTTCGGTAATAAGTAAGGATGACTAAAAATAGGTAGTCTAGAAGTTACCACGCATAAATAACATGTTTAAGAAAAGAAATTCTAGTAGAGAAGTTATTCTTTTAAGAGTTAAAAATCGGTTTAGTCCGAGTCTTGGTCTTAGTCCGAGACGCCCAGGGCTTTAATTGGCTGTGCCATAGCGGTTGGCACGTAAGAATTTGTTGCCTTTCGTCAACATTTCATCGCAAGGCAACGAGTTTCAAATTTTTTCAAAATATAGCTGCTACTTTTTATTAAATTCATTCGGCCACTTTGGACATAACCCATTATAAATGTGCCCGGTGACGGCAATAGGCTTGCCCCCTATTACGTGGGACAAAAAATACTGTGAAATGTGTGTATGTTAAAATTCTGCAAAGTGGAATTGGGATTCTATTAACATCGCCAAAGCTCAAATTATGCTTACAGATGCTTGTATGTAACTAGTTGCTACCGCTTTACCTTTTTATGTCTAGTTCGTTAACGAAACAAGTTTAGAAAATGTATTTAATTTAAATTGTTAGGAAATACTGATGAAAAAATACTTAGGAAAAGTGAGGACTTTGACATTGACAACAAAAATACACTTCCTACTCTGAATTGGCTTCGTTAAAGTAAACAAGTTAGTGAAGTCGCAGTTTCGAACGGTCGCAATGATATTATCTTTAGGTTGCTAAGTACCTGGTCGTTGATGGTCCCATACCTGTTCAAATCCCCCCAATTCGTGAATCTCATTCTATAACCTATAGTCACTGTAGTCTGGGAGCAAACGAATAAACGGTATTTCCGAAGTTCATTTTTGTTCGTAAATCGACGGAACAAGTGGAAATATACGTCTTAATTAACCAAAAACAAATCTTTTGGGCAATAAAGTTGATTCATTAAACAATTTTAATTTGCAGTAAGTCATCGCTACTGGTCGAGGTTAACAGAACAATTCATAAGCGGTGGCGATTTATATCACTAAATACATACATAAATATAAAAACTACGCCGTATATCCCCAAGTAGGTAAGCATATCTCCGCTATTCCTTGGAAGGCTGATAATAAATAAAAGGTTACAGCTGAGGGGAGGCTCTTTCTTCTTATTCAGCGAAACAGAATATAATACAAATTCAATAAACGGAAGCCAGTTAAACCTTAAGTTTTACAAATGGCAGCCTTATCACCTAGAGTGATCACTTTACAGGAAACCGTTGGGTGGATGTACGTCGATAAAAGAGAAATGGAAAGTAGGTAGGTAGCTATTGGCGTATGAACTATAATCTTTATATATATAAAAGAAAGTCGTGTTTGTTACAACACTTATAACTCGAGAACGGCTGGACCGATTGCCATGGTTTTTGATTTGTTGGATTTGTTTCCTTCACGAATAGCAGAATACATCTTAAAAACAATGAAATAGATGCTGATTTGTTAATTACATGTAAAACATTAGTTGTACAATCCTGTCAAATAGTGTAACAACTACTTTTTTTTTTGGAGCTTATGGCCTGGTTGCTGAGAACTTTAAGCAAATTCTGAAGACATCATGTGTGCGTTCAGAAATTTATTTTTTGTGAAATGTCTACAAAGTTCAAGTAGTGTTATATTTGTTTGTTTTAGCCATTAATTTTCGAAAATTATTTATTAATTATTTAATTTTTAATTCCAGAAAATAATACCTAAGATTTATTCTACAGTAAAAACATAAAATCATCGGGAAGGAACAAAATAAAAAAGAATAAAAAATCAGTTGGTAAAGGTTATAAGAATAAGGAAAAAAAATCTACAGGTTAACAAAAGTGTAAATGTCTTTTTATAGGTTGTATATGATTTTTCTTGATAAGATATTCATACGTAGTGGTTATATACTCTTTGAGCTATTGTCTATGTCTCGAAAGTTGTCACTGTTATTATATTTGGTGGTTTTATGCGAGTGCACATTTTAATAACAATGCCGCGTCCTAGAAGATCTAATCTTTCCCAGTGAAGCCGTAATGCAATTAGGCAACGGAATATCGCGAGTCAATTATCTGATGGAGAACGAGAAATTGCACGAGAACAGCGCCGCGTTAGTATGGAGCAAAGAAGGGCCTTAATTCGTGCTTCTCAAACACAAGAGCAAAGAGAGGCAGCCCGTGAAACGGCTAGGTTAGAAACCAGAAATCGTCGAGCTTATCGTACAGATGAACAGAGGAATAATCTTCGAAGTGCAAGAAGAAATGGTTCAAGTATTGATTTGAATCGAGCAGCGTTTCTGTATGATTGCACCATCGACTACAGCTTGCATCGTTTAGTTTGCATTGGTCCAATGGACGTTGTTTGCCAGCATTGTGGAGCATTGAAGTTTGCTGGTGAAACGCCTGGTTTGTGCTGCCTTAGTGGTAAAGTGAAATTGCCATTATTGGTCCCGCCACCAGAGCCATTGTGCTCCCTGCTTTATGGCGAAACAATAGAATCACGACATTTTCTAGCGAACACTCAAAAATACAATGTCTGTTTCCAAATGACTTCATTTAGGGCGGAAATTATCGAAGAACACGGATATAATCCGACATTTAAGGTAATTTACGTTAAAAACTTTATTTTCTATCATTGTAAAAAAAAATCTGGAATGTAGTTTGTTAGATTTCTGTATTTGTCTCTGAAATAAAAATGGCATGTTATTATTTGAAAAAAAAAAGTGTTTGTAAATCTAACTATAACTATGGTTTTGACTTTACAGATTCAAGGCCAGATTTGCCATCGCATTGGATCATTGCAACCTATAGAAGATGCACAGCATAAATTCTTGCAAATATACTTCATGGGCAATATGGAAGTACAACTTAACCGGCGTCAAGGGATCAACACAGCTACGAAAAGAGCAATTCTCCAAGATCTACAGCAAATGCTTCATGAACATCATGCATTGGTCAGGCTGTTCAAGACTGCTTTAGAGCGCATGCCAAGTGATGACTATAAAGTTGTGATCAGAGCAGATAAAAGACCAGCTGGAACACATGAACGCACATTTAATGCTCCAACAATCGATGAAGTGGCAATCCTGATTGTTGGTGAAAACTTGGAAACACGTGATATTGTACTTACACGGCGCAATACTGGGCAACTACAAAGAATATATGAAACACACCGTTCATATGACGCGTTACAATACCCGCTGATGTTTTGGCAAGGAGACGATGGATATCACTTTAATATCAAAATGATTAATCCATTGAATGGTAAGATCAATATTGTTGTTTTTATTTTAACTTGATATACATTTTATTCTGTTTGCTTTTAGTACTCAAAAAAAGTTGTAATTTCTAATTTAGTAGAGAGTAGCTGTAAGAGTCGTCAACCTATTACGGGTTCTAAAATACAATTTTAACTGCATTTGTTTCAGGTGAGGAAACTACCAAAAAGGTTAGTTCGATGAATTATTACGCATATCGTTTGATGATTCGTGAAAATTCTGACAATTATTTGTTGCGATTTCGTCGACTGCTTCAACAATATTGCGATGACATGTACGTTAAAATCGAAACGGAGCGCCTGACTTTCATTCGGTTGAATCAAGCTAAATTGCGTTCGGAAGAGTACTGATAAAGGAGATTCAGAAAATGTTGGTCGATTGACTATTTTACCGGCGACATACATAGGTAGCCCGCGTCATTTGCATGAATATGCGCAAGATGCAATGACATATGTTCGTAATTATGGTCGGCCAGATCTATTCATTACATTTACATGTAATCCGAAATGGATAGAAATTATTCAATTGCTGCTTCCCGGACAAACATCAAGTGATCGACACGATATCACCGTACGTGTTTTCAGGCAAAAAATTCGCTCACTAATGAATTACATTGTTAAGCAACACGTCTTTGGGAATACTCGATGCTGGATGTATTCAATCGAATGGCAAAAACGAGGCCTAACGCATGCTCACATTCTGATTTGGTTAGTCGAAAGAATTCGGCCAGATCAAATAGATGACATCATATGTGCGGAGATTCCTGATCCTGAAACCGATCCAGACCTACATGATGTTGTAGTCACGAATATGATTCATAGACCGTGTGGCACTATCAACCGACAATCACCGTGCATGGTCGACGGCAAGTGTTCCAAACGGTATCCACGAAAATTGACGGCAGAGACCATTACAGGCAACGATGGTTATCCATTGTATCGGCGTCGATCGCCCGATGATAATGGTAGAACTATCACAACTAAAGTGAAAGGAAACGATTTCGTAGTTGACAACAGTTGGATTGTTCCATATTCGCCACTTCTTTCCAAAACATTCAAAGCACATTGTAATGTTGAGTATTGCAATTCGGTCAAGTCAATTAAATACATTTGTAAATATGTCACGAAAGGGAGCGACATGGCGGTTTTTGGTATCCAAACATCCAATAACAAAGATGAAATCACGCGCTATCAAGTTGGTAGATATGTGAACGGCAATGAAGCAATTTGGCGTAAATTTTCATTCCCTATTCACGAACGTCATCCCACTGTTTTACATTTGGGGGTGCATCTAGAGAACGGTCAGTGAGTATATTTCACAGCGTCGAATGCTGCTCAACGTGCCGAAACACCTCCAGCGACCACACTGACCAGTTTCTTTGCGATTTGTCAAAGCGATCCGTTCGCACGAACTTTGCTTTACTCAGAAATGCCACGTTATTACACTTGGAACGCTACATCGAAGAAATTTCAACGTCGGAAGCAAGGCGATGCAGTTCCTGGTCATCCAGATATGCGTTCTACTGATGCTCTTGGTCATATTTACACAGTTCATCCGAAGAATGATGAATGTTTCTATTTGCGGTTGTTGCTGGTACATGTTCGAGGGCCAACATCATTTGAATCACTACGAACTGTTAATGGTATCGTGTGCCCCACATTTCGTGCAGCATGTCAAGAGCTAAATTTGCTTGAAAACGATACTCATTGGGACACGACAATCGCTGAAGCAATTATTTCTGCATCTCCAAGTCAGATACGCACATTATTTGCTATCATCATTTCAACATGCTTCCCATCGAACCCACGTGACCTATGGAACAAATACAAAGATAACATGTCAGAAGATATTTTACATCGAATTCGCGTCAGCTCAAGAAATTCCGATCTCGAGGTGAATGAGGAGATCCATAACCAGACTTTGCTCTTGATCGAAGATATGTGTTACCTCATGTGCGGCAGTTTGTTAGTTAGGTTAGGAATGCCAGCGCCAGATCGCGGAATGAATGACGCATTTAATAGAGAATTGGAACGTGAACGTGAATATGATCCACATGAACTAATCGAATCAGTTCAAACGAATGTACCTCTGTTGAATCCTAAGCAGAGGGAAGTCTATGATACACTGATTAATGCAATTGATGATGGAAATGGCGGCTTGTTTTTTTTGGATGCCCCCGGTGGAACTGGGAAGACATTCCTCATTGGCCACTGTACGTGCGAGATCCGAAATTGTGGTAGCAATTGCTTCTTCTGGAATAGCGGCCACATTGTTAGACGGATGCTGTACGGCTCACTCAGCGTTAAAATTGCCATTAAACCTTCAAACTACTGAACAACCGACATGTAACATTTCGAAACCCTCCGCAATGGCCAAAGTTTTAGTAGCATCAAAAATCATCATACGGGACGAATGCACAATGGCGCACAAACGCGCATTGGAAGCACTAGACCGAACATTAAAAGATCTGCGCAATGACTCGAGATGTTTTGGTGGTGCAATGATTTTATTATCTGGCGATTTCCGACAAACACTACCAGTCATTCCAAGATCTACTGCTGCCGACGAAATAAACGCTTGCCTCAAAGCATCAAATCTGTGGCGATATGTAAAGAAACTTCAACTGTCTGTAAATATGAGAGTTGCATTGTTGAACGATCTATCTGCTGATGATTTCTCGAAGCAATTGCTGACTATCGGTAATGGCCGTGTTCCTGTTGACAAATCGAGCGGTTTGATTTCATTTCTTCCAAATTTTTGCAATTTCGTATCATCAAAAGACGAGCTTATCAACAAAGTATTCCCGGATATCATTGCTAACCACAAAAATACTAAATGGTTAAGTGAGCGAGCAATTTTGGCCGCTAAAAATAAAGATGTAGATGACCTCAATTTTATAATTCAAAATCAAATCGTAAGTACTCTGTATTCATTCAAATCTATCGACTGTGTAACAAACGAAGAAGAAGCCACTAATTATCCAACTGAATTTTTAAACTCCTTGGATGTCCCTGGTTTACCACCGCACAATTTAAAACTTAAAGTTGGCTCGGTAGTCATCATGCTTAGAAATTTAAACCAACCAAAACTGTGTAATGGAACGCGTTTGGTGCTAAGAAAACTGATGAGCAATGTGATTCACGCGTCGATACTTAAAGGAAAATTTAAAGATGAGTAAGTTCTTATTCCAAGGATTCCGATGATCCCAACGGATATGCCCTTTGAGTTTAAACGAATTCAATTCCCGATTCGTCTTGCCTTCGCCATGACGATCAACAAATCACAGGGCCAATCCTTGACTATTTGTGGCCTCAATCTAGAAAATGCATGTTTTTCTCATGGTCAATTGTACGTGGCATGCTCACGTGTCGGCAAACCATCCGCTTTATTTGTTCTTGCGCCTGACCAAAAAACAAAGAATGTCGTTTACCACAAAGTGCTTGAATGAAAATCCTATTAATGAATTAATCCGAGTTTTTTTTTTCCAATATGGACAACATAGTGTTCAATCATTTTTTTCTGACATGAGTTTGAAGTACTTAATTATTATTTTTTATTTTTATTCTCATTCTGTATGTATGTTTTCATCATCATTCATCATAATAAAATACTTTTTTGTTTCTATCTATATAAATATATTATTTTGTATCATTGTTTTACGTTCATCAAAGCCTAAATTAGTTCAGCTAAAAAGTAACACGACATTCATTGACTGTTAGGCGGTACGAAGTTCGCGGGGTCAGCTAGTATACTATATAAGAAACAAATAGAATTGTTTGCAGAGACTGTCGTTATGAAATGTCAGCCCTGGCAGTTATTGGTGGAATGTAGGTTTTCCGGATTACAGCATGGTTATTGATTTGCTATAGAACCTGGTAACGACAATGGGCTCCCTATTTCGTGGAAACATCAAAATAATTTAACAAAATGTAGGTGTAAACTTCACCACTGCCTAACCCCTCGGGAATTTAGGCGTAGGTATGTATGTCACAAGGGTGTTAATACACACATAATCATGTCCTTCAGATAATTGTACTCAGTCATTCTTTACAAGTAGGTCACACCAGGGGCGGGGCCCCAAGAGATTAGACTACGTCCTCGCCGTCCGCCCTGGACCCCAACTTGACCACGGTAACGCAGTGGCAAGTTGGGTGACCGAACGTCGACATCGAGAACTTGAGTGGCCAACACAGAAGAAATTGTGCTTATAATGAATAAGCCTGAAGAGACCCCCGGTCCTGACACTGCCCTTCCCCGGGCAGTCTCAGCCGACGACATGCATGAACAACGGACTTCGATGCCTTCTGATTTGGGGGCTCGCGTCGCGCCACCTAGTTGCAGCGCAACGTCGACGCCCCCAGAAAATGTTGCGGCTGGGACTGACGATGGGTCAGCTCCCAGTAGTGTGAAGAGTAAGGGCCGTTCTTCTTCGCAGAAGAGGACCCTCGAGAAGGAGGGGCCGCCGCGCGACCGGAGCACTAGTTGTTCTGGGTGGGGGTCCCTCCTCTCCAGCGATTCGGAGGAGGAGGTGCCGGTGAAGACGGTGCGCACGCGTCTCGGCGCCTACAGAGTGCGCCCGCCAACTCCACCGCCGTCCTCTGTACCGTCCCTGCGTAGTCGCAGGGATATTGGTGTGCCGCCCACGCGGGAGATCATGAGCATTCTCTCCCGCATGAATGCGGCCATGCGGGGGAGTAAGAATAGGTCGGGGAGGAAGAAGATTGTGGCTTCACTGGTGGATAAAGCCCAATCCACCCTTGACAAGCTCCTCGCGCGGAGCGTAATTAAGGAGGAGGCGAAGCTCTGCAAGCAGGTTGCGAGCCTGGAAGTGGAGCTCACTGCCTCCCGAAATCAGATGGAAGACCTGCGTCGGGAGGTTGCTGAGTTGACCAAGGTGGTCAAGGCGCCTCCAGGTCCTATGCCGCCTCCTCCTCCTCTGACGGCTGGACCAGCGCCGAAGACGGCGCCTAGGACCGCGCCCACCACGGCGCCCACCACGGCGCCCGGCTCGCCGCCACAGCCTGTGCCGACTAAGGTGCAGGTCCTGACGGCGATCGAGAGGCGCCTCGCGGTCCTGGAGGACCGGGCGTACCGCCCTCCGCTAGCGCGTCCCGCGTTTCCATACGCGGCGGTTGTCCCCGTGACCAGGTGAAGGCTGGAGATATCTCCTTCGGCTCCACTGGTCACGGGATGACAGTCGTCCAGTGCCCCGTCGCGGCGGCACTGAAAGTGGCGGACGGACGAAGCCTCCTCGTAGGGGGCTTCCTAAAGGCGCAGGTGCACCTCCTTCGTGCCCGGGAAATCAGATGTTTCCGGTGCATGGTGGTGGGGCACGTCGGAGTACAGTGTACAGCGGAAGTCACCGTAGGCGATCGGTGCTTCCGCTGCAGCCGGCCCGGTCACAAGGCAAGTGCCTGTGACGCCCCGCCTCACTGCTTTAGATGCGAGGCGGAGGGCAAGACCGCGGATCACCGGGTCGGCAGCACAACCTGCGCCGCCTCGAGGCCAAAACCTCGTCCGTCCGCTAAGAGCGGTGGGGGTGCCGCCCTTGCGCGGCTAGTTGTTTCGCGGCGGGATGCGGTTATGGAAGTCAATTAATGTCTGACGCCCGTATCCGTATCCTGCAAGTGAATTTGAACCACTGCCGTGCTGCTCAGGATCTTCTGTACCAGAGCATCCGGCAGTGGTCCATAAACTTGGCCGTGGTCGCCGAGCCGTACTACGTCCACCCGGGAAGCCCGGTGGACGAGGATGGCTCGGCCTGTTGTATCTTTGGGGGTCCGCCGCAGACAACTCGCGCCTTGCGATCATTGCAAGAGGCCGCGGGTGTGTTGCGGCGGACTATGATGGGTTGGCAGTCGTGGCCACCTACATCTCGCCGAACATTGACGAGTCTCAGTTTGAGCTATGGCTCACTGAGCTCGACGTCGTTTTCGATGCGTGCCGTCCTCGCCCTGTCCTGCTCCTGGGAGACTTCAACGCCTGGAGTGAGGCGTGGGGCTCCCGGGAAACCAGGGACAAGGGGAGGCTTCGTGAGGACTGGACCAGAACACGTGGTCTGGAGGTCCTCAACCGGGGGAATGTCGCCACCTTTTGGCGCGGGGGGGGGGAATCGATCGTGGACGTAACGTTCGCATCCCCTGACCTCGCCCGCCGTATTACAGGCTGGCGAGGTAGACGCAGGTAGAGGCAGACGCACTCAGATCATCGGTACATCCGGTTCGATGTCGTCCCCCCACCTGACCTCCCAGAGCCGGTAGCAAATCCCCCGGATCCGCGTTGGGCACTTCACCACCTGGATCGGGAGGCTCTCCTGGAGGCATCCATCGTGCAGGCCTGGATTCCGGCGCCGGACCGGCCTGCCGATGTGGATGCCGAGGCGGAGTGGTTCAGGAGAGCCATGTCGCAAATCTGTGATGCGGCGATGCCTAGGGTTACACCCAGACCGGCCAGGAAGCAGGTGTACTGGTGGTCGCCGGAGATTGCAGAGCTGCGCGCAGCATGCGTCTCCGCCCGCCGCCGGTACACCAGGTTTCGCCGGAGGCGTCGCCGCCCAGACGACGCGGCAGCCCGAGAGGCGGAGCTTTTTCAGGCATACAGGGAGGCTAAAGGTAATCTCCAGGAGACGATAAAGCGGGCCAAGACGGCGGCCCGCGAGGAGCTCCTGGAGACCCTGCAGCAGAACCCATGGGGGCACCCGTACCTACAGGTCAGGGAAAAACTCCGACCTAGGGCGCCCCCACTGACCCAGAGTCTGCAGCCGCAGCAGCTGGAGCGGGTCATGGGCTCCCTGTTTCCGACGAGCGCGGAGGATCATGTCCCTCCGCGCATGGCTCCGTCTCTGCTCGACGCGGATAGCACCAGCGAGGACGACGTACCCGAAGTCAGGGTGGGGGAGCTAGGTGCGGCGGTACTCTGGCTTAAACGCCGGGAAATCACTGCCCCCGGACCCGACGGCATTCCTGGCCGTGCATGGGTCCTGGCCCTCGAAGAACTCGGGCCTTGACTGATGGGGCTCTTTAGTGCATGCCTCGAAAGGGGCCAGTTTCCCAAGGTGTGGAGGACGGGGAATCTGGTCCTGATCCGTAAGGCGGGGCTGCCGGTGGACTCACCGTCCGGATACCGGCCGATCGTGTTGCTCGACGAGGTGTGTAAGCTCTTTGAGCGAATTATCGCGGAACGCCTCGTCGAGCATCTCACGAGTGTGGGGCCAGACCTGGCGGATAACCGAGGATAGCCAGGATAGCCAGGATAACCAGGATAACACGCTATTCTAGTTTCAGAGTCTTGGCTAAAACCTAGCATCCCTAGCATTCCATATACTCTGCCGGGTTTCAACCTAATCAGAAATGATCGCACACGCCCGGCTTGTGGCGGTGTTGCCGTTTATTTACGTAACAATATCTCTTTTAAAATCCTGGATCTCTCACCACAGCCGCCGCCATCAAATGGAGGCGAACACATATTTATGGAGATAGATCTATGCCACTGTAAAGTCTTGCTAGGTGTATACTATTGTCCCTCTTCCAAGATAAATTTCTTCTCATCCTTTGAAGGCATTCTTGAGTGCCTTATTCCATCTTACCAGCACACTATTATCATGGGTGATTTTAATACTTGCCTGTTGAAGAATGATTCCCGCTCCTCATCCTTCTCCGATATCATTGAATCCTGCAATATGTCCATCCTTCCTTTAAACGCTACTCATCACGTTCCTAACCGTATCCCATCCCTCCTTGACCTGATCTTAGTTTCCTCAGCTGATCATGTCGCTAAGCATGGGCAGTATGCAGCTGATCAATTCTCCTACCATGACCTTCTATACCTATCCTATAAGCTCCGCCCTCCCAAACCTAAATCCAAAATCCTTATGCAGCGCAATTTTGGTGGTATACAGATTGACAGGCTGCGCAGGGACGCTAGTGATATTGACTGGACTCCACTTGTTACAGCAGATTGCGTGGATAAAAAAGTTAATATCATGACTAACAAGCTAATAAATCTTTATGACATTCATGCTCCTGTTCGTGCTATAAAGTTCCGCCACTTGCCGGCCCCCTGGCTTACACCCGAAATTAAGGCCTTAATAGCCAAAAAAGCTTCAGCTAAATGTAAATATAAATATCGCCCTACCACTATAAACCACGAAAGATATGTGTCACTAAGAAATTTCTGCAGTAGGGAGTGTAGGAAAGCCCAACGCCAACACGTTCATTATACGGTCGAGAACGGCGACCCAGCCAAAATTTGGAAATTTCTTAAGACTTTGGGGGTTGGAAAATCAAATAAACTAGTTACTTCAAAAAATATTGATATCAATTTGTTAAATCGACACTTCTCTTCCTCGTCTACTTTTGATCAGACCCTAAAAGTTCGTACTTTACAATATCTTTCTTCACTTCCAGCACCCTCTTATCCACCGTTCTTTTTTGATCAACTATCTCCTTGTGATGTTAAGAAGTGCATTATGTCTATAACTTCCAATGCTGTTGGTAGTGACAGTGTCAGCCGTAACATGATTCTGCCGATCCTGGACGAAATTCTTCCTACATTGTGTCATATCCTTAATTACTCTCTTACCTGCACTGTATTCCCAAGGGCTTGGAAGGAGGCACAAATTATTCCTTTACCTAAGAAGTCCAACCCTGTCTCCTTTTCTGAGTACCGACCTATCTCCATCTTGCCGTTTCTATCTAAGGTGTTGGAACGGCTAGTGTATACCCAGGTAAGTTCCTTCCTAAACCAAAACTGTCTCTTTGACCCTTTTCAGTCAGGATTTCGTCCAGGACACAGCACGGCAAGTGGTTTGATTAATCTTACGGATGATATCAGAAGCGGTATGGAAAATGGGAATCTTACCGTACTCTCCTTACTTGATTTCAGCAATGCGTTTAATACGGTGGATTTCCATATCCTCTTGGGCATATTGCGCTCCATTAACATATCTCCAACAGTAGTTGATTGGTTTCAAAGTTACTTGTTGGGTCGCCGGCAGCGTGTAAGGTATAATGAATGCTCCTCGGATTGGTGTGATACTTCTGCCGGTGTACCACAAGGTGGCGTTCTTTCTCCGTTACTTTTCGCAATATTTATAAACTCTATCTCTAAATCATTACTTTCATCCTACCACCTAAATGCAGACGATTTGCAAATTTACATGCAAGCACCTGTGGAGGAGCTGAGTGAAGCATTATCCATCATCAATGATGACTTGGTGCAAATCTGCGAGTGGAGCAAGCGATATGGACTGAACGTGAATCCCTCCAAAACCCAGGTCATCGTTGTTGGCAGCTCCAGGATGATAGCTCGGGTTGATTGTGCTGCGCTGCCTGGCATTATATTTGACGGTATAACTTTACCTATAAGTACCAGTGTCAGAAATCTGGGTGTTCTGGTGGACAACACTTTGTCATGGGCTCCACAAATATGCGAGGTGAGTCGCAAGCTTTTTGCATCTATGGGTTCCTTACGTCGGTTGTGCAAGTTTTTACCAATAGCCACCAAAATTGCACTAGCGCAGTCTATCCTTCTTCCCATTCTCGACTACGCAGATGTCAGTTATCTCAACGTCACAGAGGAGCAACTTAATAAACTTGAGCGCCTCCAGAATCTATGTATCAGGTTCATATTTGGCTTGCGCAAATATGACCATGTATCTGAATATCGTACTAAGCTCAAGTGGCTTCCAATTCGCCTTCGCCGGAATACTCACATTCTCTCCGTCCTCTACAATATTCTGTTCAATCCATGTACCCCAACTTATTTAAAAGAACGCTTCACGTTCCTGAATGACACACATTCGAGATCCTTGCGGTCATCGGAGACACTGGTGCTAGCAATGCCGGAGCATGCAACAGGGTTCTACGACAAATCGTTTACTGTGCAGGCTGTTCGTCTGTGGAACTCCCTGCCTGTACCTATCAGGCGTGCACAATCGCTGCCTATTTTCAAGAAAATGGTCAAAGATCATTTCTTGAGTTCTTATTCTTAGACGTGTTTAAAAACTGCTGTCTCATATATATTGTTGTTTACCTTACTATCAGGTCTCCTATATAGCCATACATCGGTATTTATGTAAGTATAATGATATGGTATTTATTGTGTATATAGTTATATATAGGTACTATGTATTGTGTATGTTTGTATGTATTTGTGTGTAATGGTATACAGAATATCTATCTAATTCTACCTTGTTTCTTCTATTTACTATGTATTATACTAAGTAGTATTTTTGTGCCAAAAATCTATTTATGTCGTTCATTTACACCAATGTCTAACCCCTTTTTTCTTAAATTCTTTTCTTTCTATCTTTCCATCCAAAGGTTGCCTGTAAGATATTACTGTTTAGTGATAAGGCCGCCATTTGTACATATTCAATATGGATTGTTTTTATTATGTTATTTTTTGTATTGGTGTACAATAAAGTTAAATGTATTGTATTGTATTGTATTGTATAACCAGTTCGGTTTCCGTCGGGGACGCTCCACCGTGAGCGCGATCATGCGCGTGAAGAGCCTGACGGAGGAAGCAGTCTCGCAGGGCAAGGTGGTGGTGGCGGTGTCTCTTGACATCGCCAACGCGTTCAACACCTTGCCATGGAGCTGCGTTAGGGAGGCGCTCGTGTATCACGAAATGCCTCTCTACCTCCGTCGTATTGTCGGGGCCTATCTCTCGGAGAGGGCCATAGCTTTCCCCAGCTGGCTCGGGCCAGCTCGGCGAGATGTGTGGTGCGGTGTTCCGCAGGGGTCGGTCCTGGGGCCGCTTCTGTGGAACATCGGCTACGATTGGGTGCTGCGGGGTGCGTTGCCTAGGGGCGTCGG
Source organism: Nudaria mundana (assembly GCA_963556515.1). Lineage (NCBI taxonomy): Eukaryota > Metazoa > Arthropoda > Insecta > Lepidoptera > Erebidae > Nudaria > Nudaria mundana. Next base: position 18,588,534 of record OY748301.1, read on the forward strand.
CGTAACGTGCTACGCCGACGATACCCTCGTCACGGCGCGGGGTGCAACGTACCAGGAGGCAGCACTCAAGGTCACGACGGGTGTTGCTCGAGTCGTGGGTTGGATACGGCAGCTGGGACTGGAGGTGGCCTTGCACAAGTCCGAGGTTCTGTGTTTTCACAGACCTCGGAACGGTCCACCCGAAGGTTCCAGCATAAATGTGGGAGGCGTTAGCATCGGCATCAAGCCCTCGATGAAGTACCTAGGTATCGTACTTGATAGCCGATGGAACTTCGGACCACATTTCCGAAGTTTGGTCCCCAAGGTGATGCAGGCATCGGTAGCGCTTTCGCGACTGATGCCCAACCTAAAGGGACCCAACGCCTCCTGCAGGAGACTGTACCTGGGGATCGTGCGGAGTATGGCCCTATACGGGGCTCCCGTATGGGCGGATAGGTTGGCGGTCAAGGGGAACGTGACTCTGTTAAACAGACCACTTCGAACCTTGGCCGTCAGAACCATACGGGGGTACCGCACGATCTCCGTAAAGGCTGCATGTCTCCTAACCGGGACCCCTCCATGGGACCTGGAAGCGAGAGCCCTTGCGTCATTGTTCCAAAGGCGCTGGAGCGGGACCACAGGCCTGCGTCTCGAGAAATCGAGGACCAGCGGTCCCAACTCCGCCAGGATTTCATGGAGTCATGGAGGGTGCGACTTGAGCAACCCAAGGGGGGTGCCACCATCATCGCGGCGGTGAGACCGATCATGGACGATTGGCTGCAGAGGCAGCATGGTGACCTCACGTATGACCTGCGACGCAGATCGTTGCCGGGCATGGATGCTTCGGTAGCTATCTGTTTCGCATGCATCGTGAGGTCACACCCCGGTGTCAACACTGCGAGGTTTCCGACGACGACACCGCACTCCACACGTTGGTGGAGTGCTCAGCGTGGGCGAGTCAGCGCCGGGACCTCGTAGTGGGTCTGGGCGTGGATACCCTCTCGCTGGGGACCATGCTTCAAGCCATGGTATCCAGCGGGAGTAGGTGGAACGCGGCCGTGTCCTTCTGACGGACGTTAGAGCGGCCGCGGCCTTGGGCCGCGGAATTAAAAAAAAAAAAAAAAGTAGGTCACACCAAGTAATTCTACTGAGGTGATAGACTCGATGGACTACGATGGGTAAATAAAAAACCTACTTATTGACGCTGCAGTTTACAAACCAGTAACTTATAACCCGACGGCCAGAGTCACCAAACGTATACGTGAGTTATTAAGGACCACGAGGAACTGTTTGACAAGGATGTGTTTGAGCGTCTACATATACCTATGGCGGTCCAACCACCAAAGCTATATGGTTTGCCTAAAATCCATAAGGAGAATGTACCTTTGCGCCCTATTGTAAGTCTAATCAACTCACCAACGTATTATTTGGCGAAACACATAGCCAAGGTACTGCAACCATTAGTAGGTAACACCACATCCTTCGTTAAAGACTCTCGGCATTTTGTGGACATAATCAAGAGCGTGAAAGTGGAACCGGATGATGTGATGGTGAGTTTCGGCGTGGAGTCACTCTTCACCAACTTTCCCGTTCAAGATTGCCTTGAGGTCATCGAGAAGAAACTGAAGGACATGGTCTGTCCAACAAATACATTGTTCTACTTAGACATTGGAACACATTGAAGATTCCATAGACATGCAGTTAGCACAGGTGAAACTGTGGAAGCGATATGTGGATGATGTCTTCTGTATTATGAGGGGGCCCAATAGAAGTAGAACAATGTTTAAGCCACTTGAACTCCATACACCGGAACATCCGGTTTACTCATGAAATGGAGTTGGACAGATCATTGGCTTTTCTCGATGTCAAAGTAACATTGAGAGAGAGTGGTTCTCTCGGACACACTGTGTACCGCAAACCCACACACACGGACAAATACCTGAATGCCGGTTCACATCATCATCCGCGACACTTGAGATCTGTTGCGGTGTCGCTGGTAAGTCGGGATCTTTGCGACCCTGAACACTTACAGAAAGAGCTCGCTCATGTTCAGGAAGTGTTGAAGCAGAATGGGTATCAGGGACATACACAACACCGTGAAAGGAACAAGGTACAACCCTTGGGAGTAAGCAGAGCACCAGCATTTATGCCGTACGTGAAAGGAGTAACTGACAAAATTGGAACAGTACTACAAAGATACTCCATTAAGACTGTATATAGACCACACTCCAAAGTCGTAAACCACCTGCGAACCCCTAAAGATACCATTCCTCTACAGACACCGGGTGTTTATAAGGTAGACTGCAGCTGTGGTAGTTCATACATCGGACAGACCAAACGTACTATCGCTGATAGAGGGGATAGAGGGTCAAAGAATACATCACAGCTGTAAAAAACCGCCAAATAAACAAGTCTGCGATTGCCGAGCATTTGTTGGAATCGGGTCCCAACTACTGGATTGAACTCCACAAGCCACAAGTCCTATCCACTGACGGACACTATTACTCCAAGATATTGCGGGAAGCCGTCGAAATAAAAAAATATCCCAACTTTAACCGGGAAGATGGATATCGACTATCTACGTCATAGAATCCGGTGATCAGCAAATGTACTCGCCACCTCACCGAACGCCCGCTTGCTGATACTATCAGTGTGGTATGCCGTAGTGGCTCTCCGAACACAATAGTTAGTGACGACAAAGTGAGGGTAGTTGAACAAACCCGCAATTCACGAAGACGACGATGAGCTGAAGCCAGTCCACCCGTGACCACGGCTCTTGTAACAGGGCCGAAACGTCGGGTAATACAGAGGTATGTATATATCTCAATAATCGCGTATTATATCGATATCGAAGTATTAAAAAAACAACATGTTAAAACCAAAATTTTATGTTTTTTGCGTTTCAAAATACTCTCCTTTAAATTTTAAACATTTTTTTCATGCGATCGAACCATTTTTTAAAACAGGAGGACCACAGATCTGAAGGCATGTTTTCTACATGCTGATTGAACGCTATCACTGCCTCTTCGGAGTTGGTAAAAGTGAAACCTCTCATCAAATCTTTGATTTTGGGGAAAATACAGAAATCACAGGGTGCTAGGTCGGGGCTATGCACAGGATGGGTGACGAGTTGTACTTTTTCGGAAGCTAAAAATGACTTTGTTTTGTTGGCCGTGTGTGAAGAAGCGTTGTCATGATGTGTGACGCGGCTTTTGGGTCGTCTTTCGCGAACTTTTTCTAACACCCTGGATAAACAAATGGTAGAATACCACTCGGCATTAACACTCTTTTGATCTTCAAGTGGAATTGTACAGATGGGACCCGTAGCTGAGAAAAAAAACTGTTGCTGATTTTTTTTCGGGTTCAAAACAATAAATCCACGTTTCATCTCCTGTGACAATGTCTTAAACAGCATTAGAATGTCCGTGGTCGTACTTCAGTAGCATCTGTGAGCACCATTCCCCGCGAGCCCGCTTCTGCTGCTGTCAGTTCATGAGGGATCCAACGACAACAAAGTTTCCGAACTTTCAATTCTTTGTGTAAAATTTTCTGGATTTGACTCATACCAATCCCCAATAGTCATCAAATTGTCTCATAGGTAATCGGCGGGTTTTCTTCAATTAACCGCTTAACAGAAGCCACATTATTTTCGTTGACGGCAGTTGAAGGCCGCCCTTCACGAAATTCGTCATGTAAAGAAACTCGACCTCTCTCAAATTCAGCAAACCCGATGGTTTCTCGATCCTTATGGTGCTCAAAAAAGGTGCTTCTCTCCCAAAAGCATTTTGAAGACGAGCGGCACAGTCTTGCGGAGAGAGAGAACTTTTAAAATCATAAAAATCATCGCTCTAAAATCTTTTCGACTTAATTCCATTTTCTTTGCATACGTAGAACTTTGTTGTGTGATAAAAAACAATTGAGAAATGATTTCCCGCGAATTGTTTTTTGTTATTACTAAGGTTGCAACGTTTAAAAAAAATATAACATTTGAAATTCAAATAGTTCCGATTAGCTAGAAGTGCAAAATTTTTAGTGTGCCCCATGTAGTAGGAACTTAGTAGTCTTTTTATCTGTGCTCCAGTCAGCAATCGCCCATGACTTGTACTATCGGAAACAATACTCTGTTACATCATGGGAATATTAATTTTTGCCCTGGAAGCTTTCCATGATGAATTTTATTATCGGCCTGTTCCCCGCTGAATCCAAATTGGGCCATTAGTTTCGAATTGATAACACACTACGACGCTGAACAATCATTCTTCTTTGGTGAAAATATTTGATTACTTACAAGAATTTATTTTATTGAAAAAGTAAATGTAATTTGGGTGACCCTTGGTTCTTCTCGAATTGAATACCTGCTTTTGCCGCGTCTGGTACCGACATAGCGGCAACTATTGAGATGTAAAACCTAGAATCTGTAAAATCTATAGGTAGTCTTAAAGTTTTTTAACAAAATCACTGTCGTTTTTATTTGTCCTCGAATGCCCTTGAACACACGCTGTTAATTTCATTAAAATCGACTCAGTCTTTTAGGAGGAGTTCGGGGACAAACAAAAGAGACTAATTCTTTCTTTCTTCTTTCTTTCTTTAGCAACTGGATCAAACAGGCTGATTTTTTTAGAATCTATTATTATACTTATTACTAGCAGCCAACGGCTTTGCTCGTGTCAAATCAAACCTTTATCGAGAACCACTCTATCTATTAGTGAAAGCAGCATGAAAATCGGTGAAGTAGTTTTTGAGTTTATCGCGCACAGACAGACAGATACTGCGGAGGATTTTTTTATAATATGTAGTGATTTTGTTTGGTCCAGTGATAAGTGCCACTGCATAACGTTTTATTGAACGGCTGAATACATCTTGATGAAATTTGCTACGAGTAACTAAGATTAACCTGGACAGATTAAGTATTATCCTGTATTATCCCGTTATTTTAGAGAGATTGTCTAAAAACATGTAGCAATATAAAACTCTATGTAAGGGAACTGAACTCACTGATTCGTGAATATTGCATCCTTCCCGATCTTAAATAATAAATAAACCAAAATGTCCTTTGTATAGGACACCTGCGCCCGTCACAGACGTACAATTGAAACTAAATTAAATGTCGTCCTGTTACATGTGCTCGGTTAAGGACACTGGCCAATTGATTTATTGGGGTGTGGGACTTGCTTTGGTACTGAATTTTGGTGTAACAAGATTAGGTACTTAATAAGATTTACATACATTGAGTTTTATTGTGTGTTAGATTAGATATAGTTTGTATTTTGTAAAAAGTCGTAAAAATTCAAAGTCATCAGACACGGGATTGAACGAGATCGCAGTTCATTTTAATGCAGTTATTGCAGTTATTACTATGCCTTATCCAAATAGATTGATAAGCAAGATTATTGACACCGAAAGCAACCAATACAAAAAAAAAACAAAACTCAATGTTTTTAAAAACTCAGGACGCCTTAGTAAGTAATTGACAAAGGATAAAATAATTTAAAAGAATAGCCATCGGAGCCTTTTTACTTTCTTCAAAAATGGCAACATTGATTGACAAGAAATGTATGTTGCAGCACCCCTTGGTGTGTTGTCACCGTAATATCTAAGAACATACACCAATTAAACCTGTTAATTAAACCCATAACTGAAAATTGCATCAAAATCGGACCAGCAGTTTTGGAGAAAAATGGCAACATAGATTTACACAAACACACAAACCGTCTCCGTAACGTTCCAACGTGGGTGAAATGAGCGCGACCCTTCCCCCCCCTGCAGAGTCAGCTTGTTTAACACGTTTGTTCCACCGAGTCAATGTCATTTTATATAACAATCTATTTCGATTAGGTATAAAATAATAATATAGACTCGGATGATGTCATGAAACAAAACCTAAATTTTAATTCTGCGGCCCAAGGCCGCGGCCGCTCTTACGTCTGTTGCCGGGCGTCTCTGGTTCACACGCAGAAGGTATTTCCAGTGGCGCCCGGCGGACTTTGACCACCTGTGTGGTCTCTACGGGAACCTAAATATACCAAAGAAAATATAGAAGAAAAGTAAAGACTGCACATAACATTAAAATAAATAGTTAGTTTTTGTTGAATATGTGTACAAAGTTCCACCAATAAATTTTATCAATCAACCGAACGGCCGTATGTGAGCCAAATGGGTTAGCACGCAGCGATGGAAAGAGACCCGCCAGTATGTCTTTGCTACCATGGAAGATGGGAAGCCGAACCTTAGCAACTTCACACCTTCCAAGCACATCTGGATGTGCCGGCGCTGCTGCTGCATCGGCTGAAGGCAGGTGATTACATATTTGAGTCGTTTGGGTTTGAGACACTGGGGTCATGGGGTCCGAGCGCTCGCCGCCGCTACACATTGCTAAATGCATAATCGATGCTTCTCAGGACCAGAACGCTGGCTAGTTTCTGGCCCAAAGACTAAGTATCGTCATCCAACGTGGCAACACAGCCACCATTCTGGGAACATTCCCAGTCGGCAATGACGCGGAGGATTTTTTTAAACGATATTTTGTAGTGTAAATTTATAAGTACATACTTAATTATGTATTTTGTAATTCTTATTGTAACTATGGGTAGTGCTCGAGTTACTAGTAAAAGCAAAGCAATTCTTCACAGTAAAAAATCGTCAGAATAAATACCAAGTATCAGATAAGTTGTGCTGAAAGAATAGTGCACTTACAGTACCAATACCAGATTCGTTAAATTATTAAAACCCAAAAAGTCGTGTTGCCAAAGTCGAGGCACGTAGGGTGTGTTTGGAAAACAGAGACTGTCCCGAAGTATCAGAGCAGATGCGATTAAATTGGAAAACATTCACTCAATTTCCGGAGCGAGATCTGTACTGGTTGCAAAAGAGTGAACGAATGATAAAATTGATTGATTCGTTTTATTTTAATTTGAATTTATTTGTTGTTTATTTGATTTATGGAATTGAAAACGTCGTTTTGCCGTTGGAAACGGTCAAATTGATTGAAACAAATGCCCCCGGATGATTCAAAGATAAACTATATTATGGGTCATCAGGCAAATGGACTTAGAGAATCCTACCACGGAGTAATTGAGTTTAGGCCTTAATTTGAATGAAACATTTTATAAACCTAGATATTAATTATTAGTCTACTACTACCGCTTTTATTATGATGAGACCGCCTTAAGTTCAAACACTACCCTTATCATGCCTTATTTTTAGAAAGTTGTGGTAATTAATAAATTGATGTCCTAATTTAGTTACAAATACTATTTGCGGACGCTACAAAAGCGAGCACGTCGCTACGCTCGCCGGCTGCAGTCTGACAAATCCACGACGCGGTGAGTAGCCAATAGTAAGACGTATATATTTGCTGACTCTACTGTAGGGCTCCCACAATGAAGGAAGTACGGGATTTCTCATCATAGTTCTTAAAAATTAAATAAAAAAGGAATCGCTTACACTTTATTTAGATTTGTTCATATTACCAGATAAGCCTGTAAATTACAGTTTACTTCTGTTTCCCAAACACACTATTAAGCTATCTTTTGTCAGACTTCCAAAAAAGAAGGAGGTTCTCAATTCGGCTGTATTTTTTTTTGTTTGTTACCACATATTCTATATGTATATACTGCTTTTGGAGTGGTCCCATTTTAATTAGGTCCAATTCGGAAAATCATTTGACAGTTTTTGTGTCAATACCTGAGGTGTATTTTTAGAGAAAAACAATCACATGACAGACGCATTGCGTAGATTTTTAATATGCATTTTCTTAACTAATATACCAAAAATTAAGAAGATTTAACAAATTAGATCGTAATTTTGAACTTTCGTCGCGATCAGTCGGTCAGAACAAATCTTCTGAAGTGGAAATGTCACAAAATTTTATATAATTTAATGCGGTTTTGCGATTTACATAAAACAAACGTGTTAAATACTATTAAAAAAATACTATTAGTATACCTAACTATATCAGTAGGAGAAAATATCCCTTAGAATCATTATCTCATGGTGTCCCTACAATACGCCATCGAGCAATCTAAAGCACTACGTTTTTAAATTACTAACCGTAGTGCTGAGGTAGCGATCTGCTTAATACTTTCTCATCAGTTTTACTTTATGAGCCTGATTGATACCAGTTCTTGATTACTGCAAATCATTCTCGTTTGATGCTGTAAAAATACACACCGAAGATTTTCCTATTAACTTACTCTAAAGTGTATAAAGTTTACTCTTGGTGAATCGGATTCCATGCAAAAAATTATTAACCAACCTCATGACAGATAGTTATAAGTATTAGTGGAGTTGTGGTAGGAATATGGTGATGTTCTTCTTTTGGGTAGGGAATAAAAAGTAATACTAGGGATGGAGTTTCAAGCCGTACAAGCTAGAGTACCTAAGTATGTAGATTTAACTGAATCGTAGAATAAAACTAGGAGCTGCGGTCGCTGCCGTGGTACTGCGCTGCAGCATGCAATTGAGCGAAGCGACTATTGTCATATTTTTGGTCAGTAACTTTTTTTGAGGGTCCTAAATCAAAATTCGGTCTCGAACAAAACCTGTTCCTGAGAATGCTTGATTTTTGAGTGAAAAAATCATGAAAATCGGTTGTTGACCTATTTTTGGTCAATAACTTTTTTTGAGGGTCCTAAATCAAAATTCGGTTTCGAACAAAACCTAGTCCTGAGAATGCTTGATTTTTGAGTGAAAAATTATGAAAATCGTTTGGGTAGTTGTCGAGAAACAATTTCACATCGCGTTGCATTTGAGTCACCTGATAAGGAGCTCCGCGCGCTACGCTCGCTTTGCTCAATAATTGCACACTGATTTCTTTCCATTTCCATACTATTAAAACTTTAGTAATCTTATTGCATAGTTCGTTACCTAGCCAATTTTAAATTAAAAATAAATAAAAATAAGAAGCATTATTGACACCAATACAATTATACAAAGGAAATTGTTAGAATAAGACGTGAATGTTGGTGCTAGAGCAGTTCCATACTAACAACATAAACCCTGCCTCCCAAACTAGGTATTCCTGTATCTTGGGAGTCAGTGCTCAGCCCCTACCATTACATAAACACAAAACTGATCATCTTTTTTGGTTGTGTGTCTTACAGTTTGATCATAATATGTAATGGTGTAATACTATATTAATGTGTGTGTGTGTGTGTGTGTGTGTGTGTGTGTGTGTGTGTGTGTGTATTCGTGTGTGCGTGTGTGTGTGTGTGTGTGTGTATGTGTGTGCGTGTGTGTGTGTGTGTGCGTGTGCGTGTATATGTGTGCGTGTGTGTGTGTGCGTGTGTGTGTGTGTGTGCGTGTGTGTGTGTGTGTGTGTATGTGTATGTGTGTGTGTGTGTATGTGTATGTGTGTGTGTGTATGTGTATGTTTGTATGTGTGTGTGTGTGTGTTTTTAATGTAATTGGAGAAGTACGGGTTACATTATTACATATTATAAAACAAAGTCGCCCGTTCTGTATGTATGCGTAGATCTTTACAACTACGCAACGGATTTTCATGCGGTTTTCACCAATATATAAGGTGGTTCTCGAGGAAGGTTTTTAGTTTACTTATAATTAGTCAACCGGGTGAAGCTGTAGGCATCCGCTAGGAAATTATAATTGTAAGCTCCAGGAGGCTCAAAAATTCATTTATGTACAATTATTATTTATTTTATTATTATTTATCATTATTATTGTGTGTGTGTGATAAATAAATAGTTGCCGCTTTCTAGGAATTTATATGGTGATTTGATTGAGACCACGGATCTTAAGATTAGGATTGGACTTCACTAAAAAATAGTGATGTCATTTAGATGTTCCGGTGTTTGCTATAATACATTTGATAGGCGTTCAAACTTATATTGGTACCGAACGTTTAGAATGAGATATCGTGGAATAGCTTTCTCGTTCCCAATTTCCATTCCATTCCCACATATTACGCGCACACACGCACACACACCCAATCATGACCCTGGATTCTAGGGGTAGAAGACAAAGGCATTTTGCGTCCACATTTCGTAAGCCTCTTCGTACGTTGGTCACTTTGCCGTTGCCTCGTCACGTCAACAATGCGTCAACATCATGCGATTACCTACATAAATCCATTTCTTACTAAACAGCATCGAAAACACCAAAAAAAAATACTTTTGCTGAGTATGGCTAGCATTCAACATGTTAACGTCCTTTAGCACCTTCATATTATCGGATTAAAAAGCAGTCAATATTGTGTCAATTCCCAAAGGATCTTATCTTTGTGCTAGTTTTCATCAAAATTGGTTTCACGTAGTTACACGTAATTAAACCACTCATTGGAGACCATGATTAAAGCCATGGGCTTCAGCGGGAGTAGGTGAAACAGGTTATGCTCGCGTAGGAGGCGGTCGATTGGGAGAGGGAGCGTACCCTCCCCGTTGTGTTCCGAGGTTGGCGACCAGGGCACCGCAAACTCATCTACGCCTAAGATCACCAACCTCCGTGATCGGGGCCTGAGGAAGGCGGGCTAGCTCCTAGGCTAGGTTACACAGGTGGCCAAACTCCGCCGGGCGTCACTGGAAATATCTCCTGATACGTAATTGAAATAAGCATCCCTGAATCTCTTAAAATGAACGCCCGCAACTTTTCCATTTTCCGTCATAAAACTGTGCTAAACTAAACAGTGTAAAAGCATGGTTTACATTATACTATGAAATATTCAGTGCGGAGTCGATTGCTCACACGTTAGCGCAATTACCTGGATACATCATGCATGATGGACCGGGTTTACGCGGCGCCTTGTGTGTTAAAGTGTGCTAAAATCCATAAACACTGAATTTACGGGCTTTGTAATAATAATAAAGTGTTGGCTCGTAGCTGTGAGGCCCAAGACCACAGTATGTTTAAGTAAGCGCAGCTCATCTATTACTCGCAGCTCATCCTAATGATATTATAAAGTAGGTAAGTAAGTTTCAAATTAATATCAAGTATCTTCGTGGCGTAGGGAACCAGCGGGAGACTATGTAAAGGTTTTTTAGTAACCACTTCTCGCGGGACCACATTCCCGGGATAAGAAATAGTCTAAGTAGTAGGTACGTTAGCCTACTTTTTGTCCCGAGAATTCCGCTAAAATTCGTTCAGCCGTTTCAGAGATTCGCTGTAACGCATTAGACAGAGATAAAAAAAAAGTATATTTGCATTCATATGTATAATAAAGTCTCAGACTTCCAAGACTTTAATTGGCTGTGCCATAGAGGCTGGCACGTTAGATTTTAGACACAAGGCAACGTTAAATTTTTTTCAAAATTACAGTATAGCTGCTTCTTTTTAATAAATTCATTCGGCCATTTTGGACATGACCCTTTATATGTGTGCCCGGTGACGGCAATAGGCTTGCCTCCTATTACATGGGACTATAAATACTGGCAAATTGTGGGTGTGTAATTCACATCTGCCTAACCCTTCGGGATATAGGCGTGATATGTGTGTGTGCATAATTATAGTAAAAAACTGTTAATTTGGAATTACAAACTGACATTTCAATTTTATTTATCTGTATATATAACGTATATACCTACATATATTTCACATGCAATTGCATGTAACTATGTTTATAAAACAGTATTTCTTATTTGTATACATAGTTATTATATCTTTATTTGTATAAATATTTTCCGATCTGATAAAACTATGAGTTGGATATGTACCCAACAAGCCAGTACAGTCAACAAGCATATTTTTCAACCAATTTATATGTTTACACAAAAGCATACCGGTGACGTTTGTTTGAACATTTATTATTAACAACCGACTGAACTTGTCACGCTAACTTTTTTACCTAAGTACTTATCAGTGGGGGACAAACACAATTAATTTGCTGACTCTACTATAATTGGTTCGAGCTTTCGCGCAAACAATGAAGATAGGGTTGTGTTGCATAATTACTGCAGTCTTAGTATTCAGTAGAAGTCTTGTAGTACCTCTGCCCAGACTGCAGACATGGTAGATACGTAATATCGGTCTTGGCTATTGGACCAGAGCCGATCGGTAGGTACATCATTTGTGAGGTTAGGTCGTCATGGGTCCTGAAGGTCTTAATGGAACCCCCTTTCCATCTTGTATCATAATTTTCATCATAATCATAATAATAACATACTATAAAACAAAGTCACTTCCGTCCGTAAATGCTTAGAATTTTAAAACTACGTAACGGATTTTGATGCAGTTTTCACCAATGAATAGAGTGATTCTCGAGGAAGAGGAGGTACGGAATGCGGGAAAAACTTGCACAAAATTAGGAAAATTTAACTGTTCATCAAAAAAAAATTCGTTTTGTACTAAAAAACATCCCTTTCCTAAGCAACTACTGATTGCGCAACAAATAATTACCTCAAAACATATTAATTTTAGCAGCAATTTAAGTTCGTGACGCATAGCTGTTTATTTAAAAATACTTAGCTAACTTTCCAAGTCGGTTTGATCTAACAATAAGTATCGCCATCCAACGTGGCAACACAGCCAGTATTCTGGGAACCTTCCCAGTCGGCAATGACGCGGAGGATTTTTTAAACGATATTTTTAATGTAAATATTTTTAGTCTATAATTATGTATATTTTAATAAAATAAATAATAAAATATCTAAGACCATTTCTAGGTATAAATAAAAATAACCACGAAGAGGCTTCTCTTGTAATTTAATCTATCCGATTGTTCTAAGACTTTTGTAGGTTTTGCTGTGCAATAATAAATAAATAAATAAATATCAATCAGTATATTTTGATGAGCAAATCATATTTTTTGTGTGCCAAAAATCTTTTTTTCACGTATAATTAATGCGTTCGATTGTCGGCGCTTTATGAACATATGACTCACTTGTACAGATATTCCACATTTTTCCAAAATTGTGAAATATCTGTACAAGTGAGTCATTTCATAATGTATTACTTTTTTGACGCATTTCAAGAAAAAATCCAATACACTACGTATTGGTGTCTATTTTTGAATTATTTCTAGTACTAGTATTGTTTTGCAATTGGTTTATTTGCATGAAAAAAAATTTTGCTGTAAAAAAAGTTTATCTGATGCTTATACATTGAGCTGCGCGTTTTAATTTATCCCTTAAATGTATACAAACACTACTTACTTATGTAAGTTCCCGTACAGTTTAATAACCCTAATTTCATACAGCATGTGCAATATTAAACTTTGTAATACATTCGTTTCATACGTTTAATTTAAACGTATATAAAACGAGTTTAATTTACAGCCGCATGTCGCCGCAAATGTAGGAGCGGTGAAAAAAAACACTACCGCACAAACTTGGTAATGGGATACCAGCATGCTAACTCCCTTGAATGTGGGAAAGTTAATTATTACAGAATGTAGGAAAGGACCATCATGAAATGGTCGAGAATAATTAAAAGATCTCCTATGATGTTGTGGAGGCAGTTTAGGAAATCTATAGAAGTTATATTTGGGTGTTTGTTACTTAATTAGCTGAAAACGGGCTTCGAAGTTAATCTAGTCATCTTTTCAACCGACTTTCAAAAAGGAGGAGGTTCTATTCGACTGTATGTTTTTAGGGTCGTTTTAAAGAGTAAAACGGGGACCCTATTACTGAGACTTCACTGTCCGTCCGTCCTTCCGTATGTCTTGTGCTGTATCTCATGAACCGTAATTAGATACAGATGATGTATTTCTGTTGCTTCTATATTAACAAATACTAAAACAAAATATAATTAAATATTTAAGGGGGCTCCCTTGCAACCCTATGTGCACGAGTCCGACTCGCACTTGGCCGCGTTTTTAGGGTTCTGTAGTAAAAGTCTCGGAACTCTTATGAAGAAACATGAATGATATTATTTTTCTTCCATCTACATCATCGTATGGGATATCATTAGATAGATCTTTTAAAACATTGAGAGATTTCTAATATGTTTTTTTTTGATTTAAGCATTTGTTTGCAAGATTTAGCTTTGAAGAGCACATTTATGTGAAAACTGGGCGTTCCCTCTACCTCTAAAATTTAAACAGCTGGCGTGAAGAACCTGAAAAAATTCACACTCGACACGCATTTGGCTGGTTTTTTTAATGTTTGTTAACCTCATACCTTTTGACTGGGTGAACACATTTTGAATTATTTCTTAATTGAAAGCTTTCCCAAGTTCCCTTATTTGGTCCCATTTCCGTAATTTGAAGTCGCTTTTTGTGTCTGTTATTTATGACATGTTTTTTTCTTTATATTTAAAACCAAAATACTAAAATTAAGGGAGACTGTAATTTAAGTATGGCAACCCAGTCGCGTCAACCACGTTCGTTCAAATGAGTAATGTAGAACGTGGCCAGTGTACGAATTGATTCAGAGTGTTAATACTACACACCTTTTGGCTAAAGAAATGCATTGAAATTATTGTCTAGTTCGAAATGTGTAGGTACAAAGTTACAGTAAAATACTACACTAGAACCTCAAAACTTCCTCAGACAGTAAATAATCTATTTAGGGTTCCTATATAGCATCTGTCCTGGATGTTGTAATGTTGGTTTGAATTACAGAGTGGTAATGGATTATCTATAGTAAGGCGCTGTCTCCACGAGCGAGAGAATCGCGGCGATATTGTCGTCGTGCCACGTATTTCTATACACTCTCTATGAACGCGTCTCCACACGGCGATGTTATCGCGGCGATAGAAGTACAGACTCGTCGCGATTCTCTCGCTCGTGAAGACAGCGTCTTAGGTAAGGCTATCGTCTAGCCAACGTGTGGGTGGGCAACTTTTGGGGCTATAGGTAGGCGCGAGAGCCCAAGTCACCGTGCAAGTTCACCTTCCGCATCGTGTTCTCGTGAGGATTGGGAACGAGCAAAGTATTTCAGACGGGTGGAGCCGCGTGGGTGTGTAGGTACTTGGTATTTATAAAAATGCATTCAATGAATATGAACGACGTTGATCCAGCCCATCTTGGACTATGCGGATGCCTGCTACCTGGATGCCACCGAGGAGCTCCTAATTTCTTTCTTTTTTTTTTCTCCGTGATATTTTCTTTTTCTCTGTGTAGGTCACACCTTCAATACCGCTTAACCTGTCCTTCACACAAATCCGACTTCTACTCCTACTCCTTTACTGTTCATGCAGTCAGGCTGTGGGACTCGCTCCCGTCGAACATACAACGCTGCAACACCATCTTCATCTTTAAGAGGAAAGTGAAAGAACACTATCTCTCCTCTCTGTCGTAATTTCAGTATACATAATAATATATATATATTATTAGGTATGTATTTATTCTATTGTAACTATAAGTTGCTTGCCCCCTATTACGTGGGATTAAAAATGCTGGCAAATTGTGGGTGTGTAATGCACCTCTGCCTACCCCTTCGGGGATATAGGCGTGATATGTGCGTGTGTGTTTATATGTAAGTATCAAACTATGTATTATTGTAATTGTTAATGTTTTAATTAGGCATGTCTATGTAGTATAAGTAGATATGTATGTATGTTAGCTTAAAAAAAATTAACCTACGCACACAACAAACTGATTCAACCAAACATTTCCTTCCTGGCCACTGGAAGAGATTTCTTTTGAAATAAGTGGTGCCTTTGTACGACGACCGCGTTGGTCTATGCTTTGTACTGTAAATCTATCCTGTTTGTTATTCTTCTCGCTCTATTATCTTCTTGTGTGTACATAAATAAATAAAATAAATAAAAATGATTTTTTGTGTAGGTAATTCCCCTAATCATATCGGACTGCTGTACTGCCCTAAGATTCTTAGGATACAGACAGACTAAAGCTAACATAAGAGGCTTACATGCACCAGGTGACTTCAATAAAATAGTATTAACTATCAGTCGACGATCAGGCTTTCACGTGAAATGCGCTCAACGGAAATCCTGTTCCTTCAGTAAATATTTATTAAATAATTTTGCATTAGCCCCGACTTAGTTTGCAGTGAAGTACCGTAATCCGCTTACGTTGACGGTGTTGAGGCACAGACCAATAAATAATGTAGACGGGACACATCCTATAAACCCATATTGTATAATTTCTATATTCTAGAGCAGAGTTGGTTTGCAAAAATACGTCTTAATCCTCCCTCGTGGATATAGACATCGTTGGGGTATTGTGCCATAGCATTGTCCTTCTGTGAGCAGCTGAATCGCATCCAGGTGAGGATAACTTATTGGGCTCTTCGGATTGTTGTCGTTGACGTTGATTGGGTCTCTTAGTGACGGATTATACTCAATACACTTTTCAACAGTAGATAGAAATTCAAGAGATGAGCTTGTCTATGGCAAATAGTCTGGGGTAATGAGCGTTTTAGGTATCTTGTCTAACCATAACAGATCTATTATATCGATGTACAAAGGTCCTACATACATAAAATCCCTCGTCTGTGCAGGTCTTTAGGATTCCGCTCACTTCACTCGGTTTAGCGTGGTTTAAAAAAATCCCTACGCCTTTCTTCGTAAATTGACAAGACATTAACTCGTCTAACCTTATAAAGAAACCAGTTAGTTTTATAATTAAATATATCTAGGTACCTATAGTATCAGATAAATGGCAGATCTGTTCCAATTACACAATCTATAGAGAGATTCACCAGTGTGCAAGTGTACAGTACAACATACATATTGACATAGTCTCCTATACTTTGGTACACAAGATTTTATAACTATCAAAGTTTCTCGAGTACGTCCGTCAATTCGAGAGAGTTGTGAGCGGGTACAGATTGAATTGGGGATTATGTTATGTTACTGGAGTTTACGGAAAAGTATTATTTGATACTAGCTGTTGCCCGCAGCTCCGCCTGCGTGTTATAGCTTTCTTGATCACCAGTTACTGATTTATTATGTATAGCTGTTGAGCGATATTGTACCTTAAGATAAAATATTATAGTATCTTAGCCGTGTGCAGCGCCCCTTAGTGAACTCCACTGCGGGTGACGTAACTTACGACAAACTTATTATTTTCGGTTGGTACAGTAATCGGGTCTAGGGATCGAACCGCAAAATTAAGTATGTTTTTTATTGTATTTACTTTTTCGGGATAAAAGTACCCAGCGTGGTGCCCAGGATATTAAAGAATAATTATACCAAGTTTAATCGTAATCGAACCGGTAGTTATTGCGTGATGCCTGAACAAACAGACAGACAGACAAAATTTTTTTAATCACATTTTTGGGTTCGGTTTCGGTCTAGTAACACCCCCTGCCATTAATTTTTTTGATATTTCACAATGTACACAATTTTCACTTCTACAGATTTATTATAAGTATAGATTAGAATAGATAAATCATCATCATCTTAGCCCATTAGACGCCTACTGCTGGGCAGAGGTCTCCGCCAAAGAGAGGGGAATTCACCCTACGTATACCATGCTGGCCAGACGGGTTGGTATAGGGTTTTGTGTTGAGTTTTCCTAAGATTTGCAGAATAGATATACTAATACTGTACATTATAAAGCTGCCTACTAAATATTAAAAAGCTGAAGAGTATGTTTGGGTAAAGATATATTATATTATAATTATCGTAGCAGCAATTAAAATTGTTGCGTAGAAGTAGGTAGCTAGGTACCTCTGCTAGGTGTAGGGGTGCTATTGAGTACGGGAAAGAGGCGTCTTCTAGCGACATGGTTACCTACAAAGCAAAGATTTAAATAGTGAATTTAAAATAGTTCATGTGGTTTAAGGTATAGGGGTTAAAATGTCCATTTAAGACAAATACCTCAAAATAAATGAAGAAAAAACGTTGAATTGAAATTTATGTGTGGTGGTAAGTGTAGCTGTTATTAAGCTAATAACACCGATTGTCACCCAAAAATAACGTAAGAATACATTATCGCATAAATTTTGCGTATTTTACATTTTACGTCCAGGATATTAATGGCACACGTCTGACACTAAATCAGCCACAAAAGGCACAAAAAAGTAACACTTTGATCTCATAATGATGGATCGCCAAAGTGGCGGTTTTCCACCAATGTTTCGTAATTCTAAATACTTTGAATTTCAGTGGGTGGACAGTTTAATGTTATCATTGATCTTGGTCTCGTTATTTGGTCTGTCAGATCGATTATTAATAATACACCTTATTCTCCTCATCATAATTCTCATAATTTTACAATTATTTTTACCAGACAGCCACAAATCTATATCACTTTCTTTTCATCTCTATTGTGATAGACGAATAAGACTTTGCTAAATTTACCCAAAGTGCCCTGAAACAGCAATAGGCTTGCTCCCAATTTTGTGACAACAACATATACTTACTGGTGTTTGGGCGTAACTAAGGGCCTCTGTAGGTATATCCTTTCGGAGATTAGGTAGCGATTTCGTTTTTTCTTTCTTTTTTTTTTTAATTCTGCGGTTTGAGGCCGCGGCCGCTCTAACGTCCATTGCCGGGCGTCTCTGGTTACTAGCAGAGGGTATGTCCAGTGGCGCCCGGTGGACTTTGACCATCTGTGGTCTCTGCAGGTGTTTGGTCGGGACGAGAATCCCGCGTCGTTGGGGTAGGGTTTTATCCCGCGTCAGTGAGTGAATCTGGTTGCGTGCTATGGGGCAAAGGCCCCGCAGCACGCAACCCTTCTAGCCTGCTTCTGTAAGGACGGCGGGTGGCGATCTCGCCGTCCTCAGGCCCCGATCATGGAGGTCGATAGTCTTGGGCGTATTCGCGGAGTCTGGGGTGCCCTGGCCGCCGACTACGGAACTCGGCGGGGAGGGTACGCTCCCTCTCCCTCCCGACCGCCTCCTTCGCGAGCATGACTTGCTCGCAGAAGGACACGGCCGCGTTCCACTAGCGATTTAGTGTTTACCAATACGTCTCGTCTGGCCTCGTTGCCTATGTGAGTGCCATATAAATACTTGGATATTAAAAAAAAGTAATTTTAACAATCTGAGGATTCAACTATTTGAACATTTCGACATTCTCACACAACGTCATCTAGCCCAAACAGGTCTATGTCACTCGCGTAACAATCGCAAAAAATACGTGACGTCAGCGACAACTTGAAGTTGTAAGTAAGTAAGGGTTGTCACTTGTTTGTGACACGGCATTGACCATAGAGTTGATATTGAGGCATTAACGTCATAATTATTGGTCAAATTATGCTGGTACTTTCCTGACAACCTTAACGTTCGAATTATGTTCTATGTAAACGAAAGAATGTGCTTTAATTAATGTCGGAGTGCAAGTTCTGTATGTAAGTACTATTCCCTATTCTGTGCCCAAACTAAGCTTTTAGCTTGTGCTATATATACAACTGATAAACATACTTAAAACAAACAAAAATTGGGGACCTCCAAACGGCAGTCGCATTCACATACTATTGCGCTATCGAGGCAGTCTATAGATTTATGATAGGTATATGAGTCTTTACACAACAAAAACCGAAACTCAACAAAGCAAAAATACATTAATTCAAATGTAATATGAGCCAATTCACAGAATCAACAATTACAAAACTATCAGAGACTCTCCAACCGTGAAAAGCAAATCAGTTACATGTGAAATCTTTCGTGATAATATTATTTAACTCGAACTTCTTGGAAATACAGTAACTACCACGAGTTTTTCGGTCATCGATATTGAATTTATGAGAGTAGCCAACTAAAGTTGATCGATATAATTATTCAACATATGATATCGATGTAAAGGCTCGTGGTCTAGTGGTAACCGACAATGTTAACACATTGCAAAGGTTAACCAACATCGACTCAGGCCGGTCTTAGGATGGGTGACCATTTCTTAAGACATTGAGACCCCTCCGTGCCTCGGAGAGCACGTTAAGCCGTCGGTCCCGGTTGTCATACTAACATCTATGGCAGTCGTTAGGGGTAGTTGGAGCCCTAAATCAAAAATCCGACCGGTCTAACTATAGAACTTCGATATCGCCCATGGGTTGTGAAGGTCAGATGGCAGTCGCTTCACGGAAAATATCGAAGTTCAGCCGAATCGCAGTTAGACTGGAAAGCCGACCCCAACTGAGTTGGGAAAAGGCTCGGTGAATGATGATATCGACGTAAATATTGGTCAATTTAGGTAAAACGTTTTTGAAAATTTTTACGACATATAAAAATCCGGCCAAGTGTAAGTTGGACTCGCGCACGATTGGTTCCGTACCATTATCTCTAAAAACAGTAAAAACTCACGTTCGTTATATTGGAGCCCCCTTAAATATTTAAGTTAGTATTTGTTGTTATAGCGGCAACAGCAATACATCATCGTTATTTGCCTGGGAACCATTGATTTATAATTTTTTTGTAAATCAATTGCTAGAACTTTCCAATGGATAGGGTAAGGAACGAGTATATTAGAGAAAGTTTGAAAATTACACCAGTGAATGAAAAATTGAGAAGCAAGCGGCTGTCATGGTATGGACATGTTATGAGAAGAGAGGAAAGCAATGTCGTTCGAAAGGTGCAAAGTATGACTGTAGAGGGTTTAAGAAGTAGAGGTAAGCTAAAGAAAAGATGGATGGAATGTGTGAAAGAGGATATGACAAGGAGAGGAGTGACTGAAGAGATGACGTCTGACAGGGATGTGTGGAGGAGAAAGACTTGTTGCGCCGACCTCAAATAATTGGAATAAGGGCAGGTAGATGATGATGCTAGAACTTTCCAAGTGATCCCATTTCGGTAAATTGAAGTCGTTCTTTGTGTCAATTTTTAACATGTTTTTATGGCACTCAAAAATTGATCATTACTAATTGCCAAATTACCTCTAGTTACTATCGAGTTGTAAACTGTAGCATCTCGTAGTAGTACCTATACACATCTAATTTCACGCTCAGTTGAGTTTGTTGAACGCCTACTAACATGTATTCCAAGTCGAGTTTCAAAGTTTTCCTCGAATCCCTCTGAAATTTGAGGTTTAAAAATTTTAAATACCTAAAAATCTGAATCTAATTTGTAATTTTCTCGGAATTTTTCACGTCGAGTGCTTTATCGTGTCAATATTAAATCCTCTTTTAGATGATTCATCAGAAACTGTAATTAAGAAATGAGTATAATAACGCGTAATTACATAAAATATTCATATTGTGTTAAGTTATTCAAGATTTACTTCAGAATGTGATTATGAGTCAATATTAAAAAGAAACTCTTTCAAAACTATAAGCAACTATCTTGAAGAAATCTCCCTGGCCTCCTTTTTTACTACTTTTGCGATTTGTTTTTCATAAACTAGCTTCACGAATCATAAACCAACACCGAACAATATTGATTGTGTAAGTAAATATATATAGGTACATGTATATACATAACATTTGACACTACCCAGGAGACGAAACTAAGATCTCTGTAGGTAGCAGTAGTTTGTAGGTCATACCTTTAACTTTTTTTTTCAGTAAATTGCGTTATAATAGAATAGTGCAACTAATTTATATAAAAGCAACAAACTTAATTAGAAATGAAATAAAATATGCAAAAACTGTTTGGCTGGCCACGCTCTGTACTAATTACTGCACCTCGAGGCGCTTTGCTACAAGTCATAAGTTATAGCGGTTTCAGAATCCACTAGTTGTTGCCCACTGAGAGGGTGTCCTCTCAAAAACATTCACCTATTTCCATGTTTAACAAAGACAGAATTACAGTATATCTAGTTATTTCATTATCCACAATAATAAAATATTTGCTTCGTACATGTCCGTTAATAGAAGTCAGAATATTATTACGAGGGTGGATTGAAAAGTAATCGGCCTAACCAAGAAAATAAATATATAATAAATGAAATATATTTTTATTTTTCAATGTAATCAACATCAAGTTCAATGCACTTTTGCCATTTTCCCTTCCATTTAGCCCGTTGAAAAAAAAAAATTCTTCCTCAGAGTCAAAATATGCGTCTACTGCTGCTTTGACCTCGTCATTTGTCAAAAATCTTTGACCTCCCAAGTGCTTTTTTAGGTAAGGGAAACAGAAGAAAGTCTGACGGTGCCAGATCAGGTGAATAAGGTAGATGCGGTAACAGTTCAAAGCCACAGTTGTCAATTTCTGCCATTGATTGGACAGACGTGTGAACACGAGCGTTATCTTGATGACACAGGACTTTTCTTCTGATCATTCCTGGACGTTTTTCTTTTATTTCCTCTCGTAAACCACGTAGTTTTTAGTTTTCGACGGATGTATATGAAAGAGCGCAATCCCCTAATGTACTGGCTATATCATCAAGGATGGCTTTTGATGACAGCCCCTTGTTATGGAGGTACTTAATGAAGGCACGCTGCTCGATTTGCTCCATTTGCGGAAATGATGTCAGATTGCTTTGTTAATAAATATATACAATTAAAACTAATTATCACACACGTTTCAAACTTCACACAATTAACAGGTCTGAACTGAACTAAATAATGTGGGTAGATTTGATTTTTAGAACTAAATGGATTAGTGTTAGGCCGACTACTTTTCAATCCGCCATCGTGCAATAGCAACAACTTTACCAGTCTCATATCTGTCTATTCCTTAGAACGAACTGCCGTAATTTTATGTAGATGGTAAACCTTAGAGTTGCGATATTGTAAAGGTCGCAGGACGCAATGTTATGACGTTTGTTGGGGGAGGTCTATGCCCAGTAGCGACCGTTGTTTGATGATGATAAATACATAATTATCCGAATGATCACAAAATCGCTACCACTTATGTATTAGTCCACTAACCAAAAACCCGTGACTCACAAAATACGCCGTTATCAAAAAGCCCTTTGTTAAACATTGCACATTAAAATGTGGTGCAACAGACTTAGCACAAAGCATTGCACTGGACCAAATATTTGCACAGTTGGTTATCAAACGAAGTAAATTGATAGACAATTACTTTTTTCATGCGTTTATTGTAAGTGTATTGAACTTTATTTTGTTAGGTCATCCAATGACGGTGGATACGTCCTGTTTGTACTACACACGCCTATATCCCTGAGGGGGTAGGCAGACGGGCATTACTTATCCACAATTTGGCTGTAGTTTCGTTGGTTCTACGTTTTAACTTATTGCTTATCATAATATAGTATAAAACAAAGTCGCTTCCGCTGCTGCCAGTCCCTTTGTATGCTTAGATCTTTAAAACTCCACAACGGATTTTTTGCGGTTTTTGCCAATGGATAGAGAGGTTTTCGAGGCAGGTTTTTGTATATTTATTTGACAAGCGGGTGAAGCCGTGGGCGTCTGCTATTGCGGTATAAATTCTACATTCCATACATAAACATACAAAGGCTTTTAGACATCATATATCTACAATCTCTGCAGTCCGGGCTAGTTTTATTAAAAGTAACATCTATGTATACGTAGGTATACATAGCCTCTTATTTCTTTCTTTGCTGAAGGATAAAATTAGTTTTTATCACTTATTAGGAAAAATATAGTCACTCGATTATAGTATTTTTATTAAAATAATAATAACAATATGGATACCTCCATCCCCTATATTTGTCGCATGTAAATCTATAACTGTATAAATAAGAACCTCCCCCAGAGTTTACTGAAAATATCATGAAAGATACAAACGTATTATAAATAACTAATAAAATACGTGTACATGAAAAAAATACTCGGTCGCCATGATTTAGGAGCGCCCATGAAAATATTATGTTTAGGAGGAATTGATGTTATGTAACGAACGTTTTATGTTGGCCGAATGCTGGGTACGTGTCATCTTTATGGTTATATCGGTGAATAATTCATATATGGAATCGGTAGGGTCATGCTGAATGTTGGGTGGATGGACTTGTGTCGTCACACGGTGAAAGGTTTCCATTCATTTTCTGTACACTAGTCTGAGGCTGAGACAACACGAGACTGTGACGTCTTATTATCTGGTTAGCTGAAGGCTCACACTTTTATACTCGTAACCTGGCTTGGGAGTGACAAAGTAATTACGAAATGTGGGAAACCAACACAATTACCTAGTAATTTCTGCTTACCTCATTAAAAACACTGGCGTGAAACGTAAATTTTAACTACTTCAAATTATACTCCTAAAATTTAATTTACCGAATTTGATTGAGATTAGCATTTCTTTGGGAAAATCTGTGATCACATTCTTTATACCTACCAGAGGGGTTTTTTTTTAATTCCGCGCCTCCGCGGCCTCTCCCATGTCCATTGCTGCGAGTGTCTCTGGTGACACTGGAAGGAATTCCAGTGGCGCCCGGCGGACTTAGGCCAGTTGTGTGGCCTCTTCGGGGGTTTGGTCGGAATGAAAATCCCGCGTCGTTGGGGTTGGGTGAGTGAATCTGGTTGCTTGCTGTGGGGAAAAGGCACCGCAGCACGCAACCCTTCTAGCCTGCTTCTGGAAGGACGGCGGGTGGCTATACCGCCGACCTCAGGCCCCGATCATGGAGGTCGATGGTCCTGGGCGTAGATGAGTCTGCGGCACCCTGGCCGCTGACTGCGAAATTCAGCGGGGAGGATACGCTCCCTCTCCCTCTCGGCAGCCTCCTTCGCGAGCATGACTTGCTCGTAGAAGGACAATACCAGAGGGGGTAAGGGGTAAATAGATGCGTTTATTACGACTAATATTCGCCAATCACTGTTAGTCCCACGTAATAAGGGGCGAGCATATTGCCGTTTTCGGGAACTATAAGTAGCTATATTTGCCAGAGTCTGGCTTTCCAGTCTAACTTCCAGATAACGAAGTTATGTTGTTAGATTTTTAGGGCTCCAACTACTCGTAACGACTGCCATAGATGTTTGTATGGCAACATAGATGGCTGAAAGTGCTCATCGAGGTAAGTAGGGGTCACTGTCTTAGGAAAGGGTTACCCATCCTAAGAACGACCTGGTTAATCTTGATTTACTTGTATAAATGTGAACTTTGTAACATTTTATGATGTTCTTGATTCGGTAAGATGGTAAGATTATGTATTCAGAAATTTTACTCCTGATTGAGCCACCTACTAAAATTGCATGCATAGTATTTTGGTAAAATATGGTAAATCTATAAATTACTGCTGTAACATCTGATGTAACCCATGTTTGCAATGATTTATAAATAAATAAATAATATGTTGCTAAACCTTTCCAATAACCTAACCTAACCAGGGATCACTAGCCACGACCCCTTCTAAAATTATGATTATTGTCTTATTATTTTTGACCCTTAGCCCTCTACATCATTTCACAAGGCAAGCACTCTAACAGATTGCACTGCCACCGTTATTTAAATCAATTCATATAAAACCGGTTTAGTCATTTTTTACCCTATATCACAGTAGATACCCTATGACACATAAAATACAATAAACCGAATGGTCACATTCGTAATAGGGTAAAACGAAAATATTTTATTAGAAATTATTTTTGTCAATCTTAGGGAAAGATCCTCATGAAAATGAGGCTTTGACCGCGTGAATTAGATAGTTGTGACCGTTTTTCTTCTAGAGAAACTGGGTTTTGGAGGAAACCTGATAGATTCATGAACTTTAACAAGTGCCTATGAGTGTTAAATTGAGATAATTATAGTATTTAAAAAAATTCTCTGGATTTTAATGGAAGGTTCACTATTTGAAAGTACAGTTTGCAAGGGATAAGCGGAGCTTTACATTTGTGACCTCTTTTACATACACGTGTTGTAGACACAGCTACACAAAGAGTTTTTACTCTACTGTTCGTGGTTACTCACACAAATGCAAAGCTCCGCTTATCCCTTGCGAACTGTACTTGTAGGTAAGTACATAAATAATAACAAAAAAAAAAGAAGATTGTGCAGTCAACAACAGTGACTCATAATCATAAGTGTTCATTAACGATAATTATATCCAAGTGTATTTCGACGCTTAATTATTAATGCTCAGTGGTGTACTGTCGACTCATGAGTCACGTGACAATGAGTGAGTAACCCAACGATGGTCTATTTTAATCGGCACGTGTTTAAACGGCAACTGGCATTATAAGTCGATGACATGATTTTCTATTAAAATTTTACAATATAAATCTTAACCAGACCTTACCACTGTTACCTGACCTTACTACTGTTAACTTTCCAAAGGAACGTTCAAAGGGAACAGTTACCGGTTCAAATCTAGCCCAAGATTTATAGTTCTTGCGATTTATAATGTACAATCTATATATAGAAATGGGGAATGTTAGCCCCCCTTAGCTCTCGAGAACTGCTAATGCTCCAATGATGGTTGACCCCCCTATGGATAGCCCTCGATCTGGAGGCAAGCCAAAAATCGTAAATTTGACCTAGCCCTAAGGGGTCAAAAGTGATAGGCCAAAACTTATGGCGTGGTGCGACGTGAAGCACGCAATTTACAGAGTGCAATAGGCTTACGTTCTATTAGTAACAACATAACACACTTTGCCAGTAATTTTGTCACGGTTTGTCGGTAAAACATCACCCTTATATCCCCTAAAGGGCAGGCAGAGGTTGGCCTCTGCCTGCCCTTTAGGGGATATAAGCGTGATGTTTTTCTATATTGTGTAACTATCACACATTATTTCAAGATAAAAGTTAGTCATATCGGTCCACTATTCTAGATGTTTTACCGAGATAAACAAACTGTTCGTTTCTTTCTCGAAAAGTTACTGGCGAAAATTGAGCGCTTGCAATAGGCTCTGCCTACCCCTTCGCCTGCGTGATATAGTTTTCTCGTTACCTATTCACGTGGGAAAACATTACCGGGATAAAAAATAGTCGAAGTTACTCAGGGCAGGCCTATGTCACTCGCCTAATCGCAAAAAATACGTGATGTATGATGTGTGCACAGATTAATAAATAGTTACTACGTAACAGATACATCACTCCCATACAAAAGCGAAAATACCTACTCTATATTAACCTACAAAATTTTAATAATAATACCTGCTGCACAGAACCAGGAGAATTGTACCTTAAACACGCGTTCATAGAGTCGAGACTGTGTTGCCCGCCGTGCGAGTGACGCCATCGTAAGAATGCGCTAGGGTTGTACCTATGATGATTATTTTAATAAAACGAATGTTACGAATCAACCATTTTTTTTAGTCAATTCAATATGTTTTAGTTTTATATAACGATTTATATTTTTTTATATAAATAAATAAATAAAAACGGCAAAAAAATCACGTTCGTTGTATGGGTTGTACCCTAAAATATTAATTTTATTCTGGTTTTTAGTATTTGTTGTTATAGTGGCAGCATAAATACATTATTTACTATGTCACGGTTCAAGGTATACTAATTATCACGGTTCATGAAATACAGCCTGGTGACAGACGGACGGACGGACAGACAGACAGACAGACAGACAGACAGACGGACAGTGAAGTCTTAGTAATAGGGTTCTGTATTTCCCCTTTGGGTACGGAGCCCTAAAAAGAAAATAAATAATATCTATGGGGTATCAAAAATTATATTGAGGTTTCTAATATAATTTTTTTTCTAAACTGAATAGTTTGCGCGAGAGACCCTTCTAAAGTGGTAAAATGTGTCCCCCCACCTCTAACTTCTAAAATAAGAGAGTGATAAAACAAAAAATATATATGTTGTACATTACCATGTAAACTTCTACCGAAAATTGGTTTGAACGAGATCTAGTAAGTAGTTTTTTTTAATACGCCATAAATCGTAAAAATTAAAATATTATGTTACTTGCTGCTACGGAACCCTTCATGGGCGAGTCCGACTCGCACTTGGCCGCTTTTTTTGTTAGGCAAACATAACGTAGTCCCGGTGCACGAAAAACAAAAGGAAATGTAAGTAAATGAAACCCAAGTTAAAAATGCATTTTATTAATATTAAAATAGTACATACCATTTGCATACCTACTATAATCCGCACAATAATTACGTGGTTTCTGCATTTCGAAGCGTAAGCGCGGGAAACGTGCAGTGCGGTGCGATGCAAACGCTCAGGCGGGCGTTCGGCAGCCCTCTGCCAGTTTGTACTCTTGAAGGTACGCCGAGCGGTAGGTATATAGCGCGCGGTCTTGAGCGAGTGACGGAGGCCTGACGTCAGCGACAATTTGAAGTTGTAAGTCAGAAGGGTTGTCTCTTGTTTGTGATATGGCATTGACCATAGAGTTGATATTGAGGTATTAACGTCATAATTATTGGTCAAATTATACTGGCAGGTTCCTGACAACCCTAATGTTCGAATGATGTTCTCTGTAAACAAAAGAATGTGCTTTAATTAACGTCGGAGTGCAAGTTCTGTATGTAAGTACTATTCCATTTTCTGTGCTCAGTGGCGATGTAGCTACATATCAGTGAAAGAATTTTCAAATTCGGATCTATTCGCTTCAAACAAACAATCAATCAAATCTTACTAAGATTTTATTTTTTAATGTGGATAATTCTAGAACCTAAACTATAATAATGATGACTAACACATTCAAGAAGGAAGCTTGTTGTATCTAACATAAATCTATGGTTAAAAGCGTGACTCAATGATGTCGTTTACTATTTAAAATTCAAACCAGCTATATACTTTTTAAATGGTTACACATTGCGTGACTCAGATTGTTTCAGATTGACAGGTTTAATGGATTATGTACCTATAACTCTATTTTTCTAAAATACCTTGTTCTCTACATAAATTAACTAGGTATGCAATGCATACTGCTGTTGCAAAAAACTGAGCGAAGTGTTAAATTGATGACATCAGTTATTGTGATCTATTTATAATTTCTTTCTTAATATTTTAAGAATAGTTTAAGCAAACTCATTGCTTTGAAATACAAAAATATATGGATTTGGTAAGGACTCATCTAAAAATTCAGTGTTTAAAAAATATCATTGTAACACGATACACTGTAACTGTCAGTTCGGCAGAACTGCGGTAGGTGGATCCAACGCTAACCTTAATAGCGCGATATGAAGCAAAAATTCGATGTCGTCGGTAGTGGTCAGCGTAGCTCAGTTGGTCAGAGCAGTCCCCTGTTAGGGAAAGGCCGTGGGTTCGAGTCCCGTCGATGACATCAGTTTTTTGTGATCTATTTATAATTTCTTTCTTAATATTTTAAGTGTTAAATTTTCGAACGACAACGATTTATTTTTTTATGTCCGATTTTCAATATTTTTTGTTCTAAACCACCCTCACACCACACGTTATCACTGTGGTAAGTTTGAAGGAGATCGGTTCAGGCGTTTAGGAGGAGTATGCGGACAAACGAAATACATGAGTCGCTTAATCTTAAAGCTTCGCTCGTTTCGCTCACTTCGCTCAGTAAAAATTTAGGCGATGATATTTCTAGAAAGCCTATGCTTTACCGCTAGCTGCCTGGGCCTTTCGAGGGCGTAACCAGGTTGCTCGGCAAAGGATGGTAAGGTAGAATTAATAAAAAATCGGCCAAGTGCGTGTCGAGCCACACATAATATAGGGTTCCGTAGTTACCCATTATAGGATATAACTCCTAAACTAACAAAGTTATTTGGTCCGTTATAGTTTTTCTTCAAAGTTCATTTTGATTATCATCACGATTTTTTTCAGATTCTTCGAGCTAACCGTTTAGGTTTAGAGGAGAACGCTTTGTTTTAACAAAACAATGCGCTTTAACGTTAAATATCTCGCAAACGGACAAATTAATCAAAAAACTGGGATCCTGCCGTTTGGCAAAATATGTTTCGTCAAATTACACTTCCCAAAAAACTTATCGCATAGTTTCATTTCCCAAAAGAATCTTTAGCAAATTTATATTTCGCATTTTAATCACTTCGTCAAATATTCATTTGGCAACTTTTTACTTGCTCAATTTTTATTAAGTCATACATCAAGCCAATGCTTTATTTTGTAAAAAATTATATTCCAAAAGTATGTTCGTTCATGTAATTATTGTGTGTAATTATTAAAGTGGGTTAGGTTAGGTTAGAACTGTGGCCCCAACAGAGCGCGAGCCGAGCGAGCGAAGCGCCGGAATTGATTTGTATAATAGCAATATAATTATTATAGAAGTTAATGTTATGCCAAACCATATTTGCCACGTAATTATTTGTTAAACAATAAATTGCCAAAAATAGTATTGCTAACTGTAAAATTGCGAAAAGTTGTTTTGCCAAATGAAAATTTGGGAAACATACTTGGCATGTGACACTTTGGGGAACGTTTTTTGCCAAACACTAGTAAACCTATAAAACTACCTAAGCAACCTCTCAATGTTTTAAAAATACCTATCTAATGATATCCAACACGATAAGGTTGACGCGAGAAAAAAACAATCCTCCCCACTTTACTTATAGGGGAGGTACCTCAGAAGAAAATAAATATTTTCTTATGTGGAATAGTAAATACACATATCCGTGCAAAATTTCATCTTTCTAGCACTAACAGAGGACGGACGGACGTACGGACATGACGAAACTATAAGGGTTCAGAAACTTTTACTACGGACTCCTAAAAAAGCGGTAAAACTGGTGACACGTAATAGGAGCGAGTCTATTGCTGTATTAGGGCTCTTTGGTTATTTTTGCCAGAGCCTTCTCTATGTATCAGCAGGTGCACCGCGTGCAGATAAAATTTCTTGGGCCCAAGAGATGTGGATAAGGTGAAAGGCCCCTTAGCACACACCCGCAGCAGACAGTATGAAATGGATAGAGAACATGAGCGCTGGACTCTAGCCTCATTCTGACACACACACACACATATATCACGCCTATATCCTCGATGGGGTAGGCAGAGGTGCATTACACACCCACAATTTGCCAGTATTTTTAGTCCCACGTAATAGGGAGAAGCCTATTGCTGTCACCGGGCACATTTATAATGGCTTATGTCCAAAATGGCCGAATGAAAAAAAAATCAAAAGTAGCAGCTATATTGTAATTTTGACAAAAAAATATTGAAACCTTGCGATGAAATGTTGATGAAAGGCAACAAAATCTTACGTGGCAGCCGCTATGGCACAGCCAATTAATGTCCTGGGCGTCTCGGA
Organism: Nudaria mundana; assembly: GCA_963556515.1. NCBI lineage: Eukaryota > Metazoa > Arthropoda > Insecta > Lepidoptera > Erebidae > Nudaria > Nudaria mundana. Next base: position 18,619,305 of record OY748301.1, read on the forward strand.
CTATAGTCTCATTCTGATACCTAATTAAGCATAGTACCTAAGTACTCTATGCTTACATTTAATTTTAGAAAATTACTTCAAAGTAAGTAAGCTTTACAGTTAGAAAAGAACATCCAGTTAAAGTATTAAATGAAAAGTACCAATTGGAACAGCTCAGTGAATAAAAAAACTATCGAAAATTATTATCTGCACAGAGCTGAGTATTCCAAGTTTGAATGTGAACTGGCCAACTAAACAATTCTCGAGTGACCAGCTCAATGTTGGCAGCCTTGCCAAGCTTGCAACTTTTTGTAAACCATTAAAACACTGCTGCCAACCAAACTAGTACCATTCAAATCTAAACTCTAATTATACACGTTTAAGCGTCAGATGTTTTGAAAAGGATCATATTGGCGGGCACATCAAAGTTGGTTACGAAGTAATATACAAAACTGGACAGTGTTAATAGTTAGTATCCTTCGAATTGTTATTATATACTTTTTGTTTTGGAGCCAAATGGAGGACGTGAGGTGGAATTTTCGGCATCGTTATAGCATCGATAATTTTGTCTCTAAACAAACATATTATGGATAAGGCAACATTTTCTTAATAGCATATAGAGACTTCATTAGATGGTGCTATAACGTCTGCTTACTAGACATCTTCAATATCTTGTAGGCGGGCGTTTTATTAATGTCTTGGGTGTGGGTCAGAAGACCTAGTCTTGGTTTAACGGTCAATACGAGTACAATACCCTGGTAATGCACAAACGAATTAATTCTCTAATGATTCACTATTTTTTCATTTCAGTTTTAACATTTTTTAGAAGCTAAAAATAATTTTGTGCTTTAATAAGCGATGAACGATTGACCTTAAACAGAAATGTTGACTTCTTATTATAAAAACGCCAAACTATATTTTTATTGACCAATAAGCGAACATTTATCAAAGTGAGGCTATAAAACCACATAAAGATTTACTCTGAATTTCACCCATCGGTTAAAGGCCATTGGGATGTTATTCTGGCAATACCTTTTTCTTTTATACCACATTTCCACCTAAATTTCTTTTGAACCCCATCTATACATCAACTTTAGTTCCACCTAGTAATCTGTACTAACCTCAAAGTTGTTTAGTTGGTCCGACACGGATCCGATACGATACTACGATACTATTCTTAAAATATTAAGAAAGAAAGCAATGGTAAGTAAAATATTAAAAAAAAATGTTTTAAACTTATTTTAAATTTTTTTTTAATAGCACTATTTTTCGCAGGATTAAAAAGACAACAAAACGTCGACAATTGTTTCGCCTCTAAACGAAGCATTATCAAGACTGTCTCAGAGAGAACAGCAAAATTTGTGGTTAGAACATATTTGCTTATAAGTAAACGTGTGCAAATTTCATTATCGCGATGTAGGATTTTTTCACAATAACTAACGTGGGTAGAAACCTCAGATCATGCTAACTAAGTACCCAAAAATAGGTATTCACCAATACAAGACTTTATCTTCTTAATTTTTAATAAATTGTGTAGAAATGCCAAATGACACATACAAACCAACAACCAACTAATGTATCTGTCTGTTTACAACCAGATTAAGTAAGGGAGACGTGTAAAAATCTATTTGTTCATTGAGTAAGGTGTCCGCATCTCTTCTATTACTATTTCTAGCCTTTCCCAAACACTCAGCTTGAACCCTTTCTCACATAAACGTAAAACTTTAAAGGTGTTACTATTGTTCAAGGGGTGACCAGTGTCAAGGAGGTGCTTCGCGAAGAGGGACTTCTCGGGACAACCGTTGCGGAACGCCGCCATATGCTCCCTGTATCTGATCTCAAAGGACCTGCCCGTCTGCCCTCATACTTCATATCACATCCATCACAACTCAGCAAATAAACACCCGATCTGCGTGAAACCGACACCGAGTCCTTGCCATTACACAGCTCCCTCAAGGTGTTCTGTGTTCTAAAAGCCACGAATATCCTATTTTCCCTCATGATCTTAGCTATACTCAACGAAACGGGACCCACGAACGGCAAACAGGCAGTGTACTTCCTAGGTGGATCTTGAGTTGGATGCAATAAATGAAAACTAGCATTTCTGCGTTTCCTGCGAAAAATAGTGCTATTAAAAAAAAAAATTAAAATAAGTTTAAAACTTTTTTTTTAAATATTTTACTTACCATTGCTTTGTCATGGATTTTCGCCAAGTAACGCCTGGTTCCATCCAATAATTAAGAAAGAAATTATAAATAGATAAAAAAAAACACCGCTAACCTTAATAGCGCGATGTAGAAATTATGAATATGATAGCAAAAATTTCGATGTTGTCGGCAGTGGTCATCGTAGCTCAGCTGGTCAGAGCACTCCCCCTGTTAGAGAAAGGCAGTGGGTTCGAGTCCCGCCGATTACATCAGTTTTTGTGATCTATTTATAATTTCTTTCTTAATATTTTAAGAATAGTTTAAGCAAACTCATTGCTTTGAAATACAAAAATATATGGATTTGGTAAGGATTCATCTAAAAATTCAGTGTTTAAATATCGTTGTAACACGATATACTGGTACCGTTAGTTCGTTAGAACTGCGGTAGGTGGATCCACCGCTAACCTTAATAGCACGATGTAGAAATTATGAATATGATATGAAGCAAAAAATTCGATGTTGTCGGTAGTGGTCATCGTAGCTCAGTTGGTCAGAGCACTCCCCCTGTTAGGGAAAGGCCGTGGGTTCGAGTCCCGCCGATGACATCAGTTTTTGTGATCTATTTATAATTTTTTTCTTAAGAGATTCCGTCGTTTTGCAATTTTTTCTCGATAATAATGTGTTATAGATATTGGTGCGGAATCCTTCGACTGCAAGTTCAACTCTTTTTGACTATTGTTTTCCTTAGTTCTGTAGCAGATAATTTTTTTACATTATCCGCGGCTACGCCCTGGATAATGATGTGAAGATTTTATTAATGTTTAAAGTACTTTAAAGTTAATTAAAATTATATAGCTCATTTATTGCTACTATTAGCGACGGTTTTCACGGGATTCTCTTTAAGCATATCGAGATTTTTTATAATGTGCTAATGACTGTACGATATTGTTTCAATAAATCGTATACTCTAACTGTCCCGTACTTGCGGGTAACTTAGCTTCACCGACCACGCCCATCAATCTATGCTATCCACAATGAATGTACAGACTCCGTACGTTACCAGATTTTATAACAACTTATTCCAGAAAATTAGACCTTATTGTAACGAAATAACGATTGTGATAACTGTATTATTGTGTTGGATAAGGCGGAGCGTTGTTAGAAATTGATTGTGGAACTCTTTATCGTGCTTAATGAAAGAATTGAAACAGATAGAATGCATTTGGACTGGACTCAGTTCGGTTAGTTCGATTTGTGTTTCCTTTGAACAATATTCTTGATATTTATTACGATTTTAAAGTATCTACGATGGGTTCTATCAGCTCTATGACTTTATCAAACGTTACAAATATGAAATCTTTCATAGTTTGTAAACACAAGCAACAGGGTACATTTCTCTAGTTTTTAGATCGAAACTAGATGACGCCCGCGGCATCACCCGCGTGAAATAGTTTTAAGGTTCCTAATTCCCGGGATAAAAAGCCTATATTACATCTTATTACATCAGCTATCTGTCAGTGAAAGTCCCGTTGAAATCAGTCCAGCCGTTCCAGAGACTAGCGGGAACAAATAGACAACAATTTTTAAAGTTGTATTTTTATGTCAGTATCCTGTGTATGCACCGAGTAAAAACCTGGTAATTTGAAATTACAAACAGACACTTTAACTTTATTAATCTGTATGGATTCATAGAATAGTTTAATCCTACCTAATTCCCACGGGAAATTCAGGAAATTGTCTTTTTATGGCGTAATTATCATTCAGATCTACATACATTTAGTAATTGAGTGTTAAACACCTTCCCTCAAAATTTAACGCACTAATTAATTAAAAGGCACGAACTTGAACTTTTTATATCTGCTTTGTCTTTTGCACATTATGCTCAAAAGAGTTAAAATTGTGTAATGAAAACATTACCAGTACTTACTAAAATCAATATTTTATACAACTTTATCAATGATTGAATTTTCTAGGAAAAGATTTTAGAGAATATTAAAGGGAAAAGCAAAGCAAATCCATCGCCACATAAACCTGAATTATGACTATGTTATGCTCCTACTTATTTAAAGCTCAACAGATTCTTAACAATAATAACATAATCCCTCCATACGCTTAAAAGGAAACCTTACCCTTTAGACTACAAAGCGTGATGCAATAAATCCTCTCTTTGAACCATAATATTGAAATTATTTAAGACGAGCTTATTCACATTTTCATTCAAATCTACTCCTTAATAATTCATTGGAATAATCCAAGACGTTTAATGTCCTCTTCTTACTCCCACTTTCAAGAGAACTTAGATGATTGTAAAGGAACAATAAGTTTCTTAAGCGGCATCTATTTGTTAAGACAAATCGCCGAAATCAGCTGGCTATAAGCCCTCGTCAGCGAAATCAAATAGCTACGACGAATTTCAATACAGTAATGACATCATACATTTTCAGACAGAAGTTTTGTACAAAAAACAAAGATATTTGTTCTTTTTGTTCTCCATGTCCATTAAATCAAGGCATGAATAAGGGAGGAATTCCCCCTACCTATAGTTGATCACAATGACAATCTTCACCTTAAAGTTGCTGCTAGTGCAACAGCTTTCAAGAACTATAAGCAAAGATGATACCTCAATGATCAGTGGAGGCATTCCGCGATTAGCGAGCAACTCCTTGGAGCCGCCATGTATGAAAACAAACGATACTAAATGACGTCTTTAAAGGAGTATAATTTTAAGTAACTGTGCAGACTTTAACTTCTGTCTTGTGTTTACTGTCGGTGATTTCGTATTCTTGTCACGCGCATCGCTCGTAGGTCGATATGACAGCTCCAGTCTCCAAAATTGAATTGATTTTTAGCAAGCTCCGGGCAAACTCTGCTATTTTTTAGATGATTCACCCCATTTTATTATTTGAACCAGAATGGTAATTTTTATTTCAACTTGTGAATTGAATATCAATGATACTGAGTGTCGGTTTGATATGGTTTAAATTGTTTGTTGTACACAGTATAAACAACACACAGTGTATCCAATATCTACATTAAACTGGTTGTAGCGTGATGTTGTATGTCTATAACCTTCCCCAATAAATTAATACTCTACCATGTTGTGTCCTAAATCAAATCACCTGGGTGAACAAATTCCACTCGAACACAAATAGAATATTTTAATTCAAAGTAGTCGTTCCCTTGGTTCCTAAGATTAACGCGTTCGACCAAACAAATTTGTCAGCTTTATAGACCCAAGTTTTACTCATTTGCAAACGAAGCTCTGAGAAATAAACTTACTCAAGGTGCTCCAAAACATCAATAGGATTCCGTTTCTTACTACGTGTGGGGGACAACAAAGCGACTGCGCAAACGACGGCGTAATAAACACTTTTGTCTACCACTATGATAATATAGACGTGATTATTGACCAAGCGAGCGAAGCGTCTACATTTCGAGATTGGACAATTTTGCTTTTGTCCGTCTGTCTGTCGGTATGTATTCCGGGCTAGCAGCCACAGTTTTCATCCGATCTTCACGAAACTTGGCACATGTGTTCCTTGATTTTTTACAAATTTTTCGTCGTGAGCTTTTTGGTATGGGGGAAATGGGACCTGTTTGACCATAGGGCGATCACTAGTAGTAAACTTAGTCAAAAAACTATTGAAGCCTTCTGATTATTGAACACCATGTGCATGGTCTACCAGTTGCGGTCACCTCACTGTAGGCGCATTATAAATTGTGTATGAGAAATTATTGCAAGAGTATTTGTTTGTCTTCTAAAGCATATATCAATGAAGGGGTAGGCAGAGGTGAATTAGTATTACTAACCTACATTTTGTTAGTAGTCCCACGTAATAGACCTCGTTCGACTGTTAATGTGAAGATGACGATAAATTGGACCTCTTCGATCTTGGACCCCTATGCAGCTAATCCTACAAATATAATATAAACACATATATAATACCAATAATTTAATCATGGTTATTGGTGTTCTGAGTATGGATATCTTGAGGATGGAGTCGCGGGCGTTGGAACTATATGTTGTAATGAAATAAACAGTTTTATTTTAAACTAAATTATTGAGTTTCGTTCCCTTAAACGAAATACTAGTTATTTCAAATAAGCAAAGACGGTACAAAATATATAATCTGTCTGAAATCTAACAATCACAATTCAAAATGATTAAGTCACAGCACGTACAGACGACCAAGTAAGTTTACAAGTTCGTCTGGACCGTGCCTTATCACAAACTTCAAACTCTGATTGGTTGTTGAGTATTTGAAAGTGTTAAAATAATGGGGTGTTCAGACTTCGTTAGATAAGCATAATAGTAACATTAAAAAAGAGACAGGTGTAAAAGTCCACTAACAACATCCCCAGGGCCCAAGACATCCTGATCTGCACGCGGTGCTCCTGCTGACAGACGGACGAGGCTTCGGCAAATATTTAAGGTGCCCAGACACGGCTCATTCCCTATTTTGGGAACTCTGTCTACTGCTTCGGAAATGGAGATGATGATTTTGTATGTGCGTGTGTGAGAGAAAGATATACCTAAGGTACCAATTTGCAAATAGACACAAAATCCGTTTTGACTCTTTCACTTAAAAAATTAATAGGTAACTAAATGTTGTCTTTAATAGCACTAGTTTTTTAGGGATCAGTCATGTCCTTCCGTCCTTCTGTCCATCTGTCCCATGGATGGAACCTCAATAGGACTACTGTCGGAATGTGGGTGTGTGTTCTGTGCCTAGGCTCTTCGGGGATGTAGACGTGATTATGTGTGTGACTCATCGCCAAACTATGCAGCCAAAAAATAATAATAAAAAAAGATATCTTTAATAAAATGTTCGTAATGTTGTAGCTAAATAGAAAATTGTTGTAACAAAATTCAGTATCTAGTAGCATTTAGGCGAGTAGTCAGTTCGATCGATCACTAGTCAGTGCTCGGTTGAGTGATTTCTGATTACATATCGATGCTCTGTGCTTCCGAGCACGTTTCGATGTCGATTTCAGATGTCATACCAATTGCGAAGTTACATATAATCTGTATCATATTAATCTACACTTCCCTACGCATTTAGTGATAACATAGAATTTCTCTTTTTGTTATAATTTTTAAATTTAAAAGCACGCAAAAAAAAAGTTTTTTCGTTAAAGTCCTTTGAACTACATACTATTTGGTTCTCTCTCTACTGTTTGGTTCTTTGGCTCTTCACTGAGGGAGAACGTACACATACACGTTTCCACGCACTTTAGGATATCCTCGACCATTATATCATCAGGTGTACTACGTGCAAGTGAAAAGGGCTCGTCCATAAAGATGCGTAGCATAGCTGCAGCTCTGCTAAGGGGCCATTATGTAGCCAATTACTCATCTCATCATAACTTAAACTGAAAATGGAAATTATCGACCTAATTTAAACTATTTTCATTGAACGAATATTTTTTTTTTTTTTTACATTGGGTTCGTCAAATTGACTCCGCCCGCCTGGTGGTAAGTCGTGACGACGTCTAGCGATTGTGGGCCACTCTCACAGCGCACAATACTATAGAGAGTGGCCCTCAACTTGACAACCTACTGATGTGCCTCTTCACGCTCCGCTTAAAGAACCCAGGGTTATATGTGGGAGGAAACACGTGCACAGGCAGTGCGTTCCAGGCCACTATCGTTCGGCAGAGAAACGAATATTTAAAACGTTCGGTGCTCGCGAACATGCTATCCACTGTGTGGGGGTGGCATCTCTGCCCGGCACGCGTTGTTCGGGATCGGAAGGAAGAGGGTGGGATTAGATTGAAGAGCTCTTCAGAACACTCGCCGTGGTAAATACGGTAGAATGCGGCCAAGGAAGCTATTGTTCGGCGCTGAGCTAGCGGCTCAATGCTTCCCGTTACCTCCGGACCATCTATAATACGGATAGCCCGTCGCTGCATAGCGTCGAGAGCGTCCAGCAAATACTTCGCGGAGTCGTCCCTTTCCTACAAAGCAGCGCTGGCTCCAGGGGACGGACGCATAATAATTGCGTAGACCGTCCCAATCCGCTGACGAGTAGTGCCATAGACGTCGTGCCATTTCTACAGCACGTGCAGAAGGTGACACCTTCATGCCAGCGTGTACCACACAGTGGTCGGAACTACCCAATGGGGCTCCTACCGAAACACTGTACTGGGCTGGGCGACTCGTCAGCTGTAGATCCAGCAGAGCGGGCGCGTGATCTGACCTGTCTGGTATCCGGGTGATCCCGCATACCATCTGGGTCAGACCGTGGGAGAGAGCGAACGCGTGGGCGGTCCTACCCACATGATCAGTCCTGAGGGACCCCAGCCATTCAATGTGATGGCCATTGAAGTCCCCCAGAAACACTAGGTCAGCGTTCGGGAACCGCACCTGCGCATCATCAGCCGTCTCGCTGAGGTACTGGAAGAGCTTTGTTGTCTCAGAATCCCCTGTATGGGAACGGTAGACGCACACGTAGATCTGGCTCATAGAGCCATGGTATACGTGCAGCCAGAGGACGGAGTTGGAGGGGTTCTCTAGGCAGCGCAACCGGCGACAGCAAACATCCGTCCTAACGAACACGCAAACCCCGGCTTTATCTCGAAATTGTTCCTCGATGACATAGCCAGGGTAACAAAGGTAAGACGTGTCGTCAGGGCGGCGTATTTGTGTCTCCGTGAGGAACATCACAGCGGGTCGTGCCGTCTCTAGGTGATGGTGGACGGCATCGAGGTTCGCATGGAGTCCACGGATGTTGGTGAACTCCACCTCGAAAAGTGAAGTTGTGGGGTTTCCTGGGACCGCTGTGGAACGTTTTCTTTTTTTATGTTGCACTGCCATAAAAAATTTAAAGTAGAAGCGTGAAGACAGGGGCTAGCTTCGTCTGGAACCGTGTGGTTAGGTCGGAGCCGACCCGCCGGACGGAAGGGCTCCCAAACCCCCCTGATGCAAGGCCGCCGCTACCCCACACCGGTTACCACCCGGAGCGGCGATCCCACATCAGGATTATGTGCAACATGTGGGGCAGCCTCCTGGGGTGGTTGGTCCCAGGTGGGCCGCGGCAACGCCGTTGCTAAGGGTCTCCCTGGCCGGCGAATCGACCCACACCACCCACACTAGACTCCGCTTCGTCCCCACTGGTCCCATGCCTGCTGCACCATACATCGCCCCGGGCCCGGGGCGGTGCAGCTGCTGAACCCCTAACGCAACCCAGCCTGGGCTGGGTTACTTGGGGGGATTTAGCACAGCTGCAAGGTGGTACCCCCCGGACCAACACTGTTGTACCACCTGGTACCCACGTAGGGGCCGAAGCCACTCCATGGGTACCGTAAATTAACGCACCTCGTCCGTTGAGCAGCAGGTGCGCCACTAGCAGGTCAGGTCGCTGGGGCCCTAAAGATGTTGGTAGAGCCCCTTTGCACCCAAAGGCTAATATTACATAAACTATTAGGCTAATAGTGTCTTCACAAGGAAACACCATGTGGCAGTAAGTTTACCGATAGTTCACGGTGGCGGGTGGCATCGTAAAGTCAAAAAAGTTATCGATATAAAAACACGGTCTTGACGCAGAACGTCAATTTCGCAAAATGTCATCGTGAAAAATTTGGTCACTTTAGCACAATGTCACTTTCGCAAAAATGTCACTTTCTTAGAAAGTCAGTTGTCAAAAATGTCACTTTCTTTGAAAGTCACTTTCGCAAAAATGTCACTTTCTTAAAATGACACTTTCAAAAATGTCCCTTCAAATATTGACATAAAAATCGACTTCAAATAACCGAAATTAGACTGTAGTGGTTGTTGGGAGGTATATTGGGACGTTTACAGTAACACAGTATGTGGATGAATGAATATTTATTGTTGACATGCATTCGTTTTTATAATAATGTGTACAAGTACCTACAGTACTAAAATATTCCCGATGATACAAAACTGGTTTAGGTCTGTGTGGCTTACACAATATGAACAAGTTTAAATACCTATACTTATGTTGTTCCTACGAGTTGTTTACTTGCTGAAGGGCGTGTGCGCATCTAGCTATTGGTGGAATATTATGGTAGGTACTCGAAAGTTCTGGGCGCGTCTTCTTGTAGTATCTAGACGTATGACGTCAGAGATAAGGTATTCGCCACACTACTCCCCCGGTGAGACCGTATCTACGGGCGATAGTAATCTGGAAATCGCACTCTGCGTCCACTTCTTGTTTTCCTTGTGAGGTCATCTGCGGGCTGGTAGCTCTGGACCTGTAGCTGGTCGTGTGTCTCGTCAGGGAGTTCTCTGGCCAAGAAAGCTGGCTTTAAACGGTCTATAGTGACCTTTTGTGTCTTGCCTTGCACGTCAATATCGTATGTCTTCTCGTCGCGCCGTAATACTCTGTATGGTCCAGAGTATGGAGCCTCGAATTGTTTTTTTAATGGACCTTGGCGTAAGAAGACATGAGTAGCTGTTGGCAAGTTCTTGGGGACGTAGAAGGTTCTACTTGAGCTGGGTGCCATGAAGTTGGTTGTGGAGTCAGCTTTGCCATATGTAGGCGAAGTCTGCCGACTAGCTCTGTCATGTCCACTGGATCTTGAGGGCTGGTAGTAAGGAACTGTCCAGGCAAGCGTAGTGTCTCACCGTAGACAAGTTCTGCTGCTGAAGTCTGCAAGTCTTCTTTACATGAGCTTCGTATGCCTAGAAGAACCCATGGAAGTGCTTCAGTCCAGCTTGCTGTAGCGTGACATGATATGGCCGATTTGAGCGTCCGATGCATTCGTTCCACGATTCCATTGGCTGCTGGATGATAACTAATGGGTAGCATCTAGAAGCGACACCAGGTCTCTGAAGACTTTTGACACGAACTGCCGTCCGCAGTCTGTGGTGATGTGCTCAGGGCATCCATAGCGTGCTATCCATCCTTATATTAAAGCGTTCACAACGGTCTCAGCTGTAATATCGTGCAGCGGATATGCCTCAGGCCAGCGTGTTGCGCGGTCGACTATAGTGAGGCAGTATCTGTAGTTGGACGACAAGGGTAGCGGACCTATGAGATCCAGGTGTATACGTCGGAAGCGACCTGATGGAGTGTCGAAGGCACGTAGTGGAGCTGATTTATGACGAACTACTTTGCTTCGCTGGCACGCCTCACACTGCGTGGCCCATAGTCTGCAAACGCGTTTTATGCCTGGCCAAACAAATCTTTGCGTCACTAGTTGTACACTAGCTTTCGCACCGGGATGGCTCAGGTTGTGCAGAGACGATTTCGTGACGAATAGCCTTGTCGTTGAAGATACGTCACAATAGACTTCGGTGTTGCAGCCTGGCAGTCTGAGTTTCTTCAGCTGCAGGGACGAACCGTTTTCAAGATAGTCACGTAGCTCGGAGTCTGTTAGCTGTTCTTTAGCTAAGGCATTGTAGTCTAACGGCTGTGCTAGACTATGTATCTAGACGTATGACGTCAGAGATAAGGTATTCGCCACTTTTGGGAAGTAGTAACTTTGAATTAAAAAAATAATTCAAAATCGGTTCACACAGTCCAACAAAAAAAACATACAGGCGAGTTGAGGACCTCCTCCTTTTTTGGAAGTCGGTTGAAAACGGGTTACCATGGCTCAGTGGCTTACTTAAGTAGTTCTAACTTTCTCTAACAACTAGGTTTTAAACATAACAACCTATTTAAAAGAAAATTTGAGTTGGAATGATTTTATTAGAACAGGTTCCACTATAATTGTTCAGTACGAGCAATTTTCTTATTAAACGCCATCACGCTATCACACAAACAGGGTGACCCGCATGTACAGTATGTAGTAGGGTTGCTACGTACTTCTATAAGATATTTTTAATTGATAAAGAAATAAAAACATATATTTCTCAAAATTTTAGTTATAATTCGACAGCATTTTTATGGGGCTCATAATTTAAAAGTAATCCGTTAAACTTATATGATTCTAAATTTAATATTTTTGTTCAGTACTAACAGATCATAATGTCAAAATTGTGAAGTTAAGAATATAAATCACTAAACACAATCATTTTTTCTCAACTAGGAGTCCCGGCGAACTTCGTACCTCTTAATATTTTACTTTTAACCCTTCCCTGATTCTCTACAAATATTTTAAGACCAAAATTAGGTCTAGCAGTTATCAAGTTTTAGCGAGACAAACGAACGGCTATTAATTGTTTTTGTATATAGAAGAAGGAAGATTTTTCATTAGGTTGACAAAGAATTAGTCACAGAGACACGCATAAACTAGGTACCTATCTTATGTACCTATCCATGACCGCATTCTCAAGAACGAAATATTAAAATTTTTTTAGTCCAAATAAATATTATTGCCATTTAATGTGGCTGCCAGTCTTCTAGAAATATTTACAGTCAGCGGCGATGTGGATATTTTTTCGACACATGTTTGTAAATATTCAATTTTAGATGAAGTTTCAGTCCATCGTTATATAAATTGTATATAAATATATTAAAGAAATAACGTTTAAAAAATATTTTTGAAATAATAAACAGATTGTCATCGGCTAGGCTATAATTTGTGGGAGCCCTGTCATAGCTGCCGAGTATAGTGACAAACTAACGGCTTAGTGAGGTTAGATGCAGTGTGCGTGTGCTTTGTGATATCGATATGTACTGTTTACATTGATGGTTGACTGACAGGTATTAAAAAATCAATAAACTCTTTACCCATTCTTGATGGCTAAAAGGCATTTTAACTGTAGTATCTATACCTAATTTATTACCTATTTCAAACGACTGGTGTTAAGAATAATATTATTATTATTATGGTATATATGTTATGGCTAATACCCGAAGTGCGGCTGTACCTAGTTTTAGCCGGTTACAACTAGGTGTAGCCACCTACTCTTGGTTAAACCTAGTACGAGCCGATTGTTTTCGGGTAAAACTAGGTCTAGCCTTCATCATGCCGGCTACAACTAGGTCCAGTTGTCACTTTCACCTGGGAGAAATCTCTTTTTTTTATTAATGCAAGTCGCAGGTAAGTGGTCACAGTTTTAACCTAACCTAACCTACCCATACTAGGTTTAACCAAGAGTAAGTGGCTACACCTAGTTCTAACCGTGCAGCCGCACTTCGGGTATTAGCCGTAACATATACAAACTCTTCTTTTGTCTCTTAAGCTCATACGTATCATATTTGTGTATTCTCGAAGGCCATGTAACTACAGGAGCAAAAGAATGATTTAATTATATACTTTGGAATACATTGAGTGAGACAGTTAGGATTTATAGGGCAAACCCGTTTGTTGTACGAGTATACTTTGTTTTCATAGCACAAGTGATGCTATAATTTGAGGTTATCGAGTTGCGTATAATAAATAAAAATTGAAGTGTCTGTTTGTAATTCCAACAGCTATTAATAAATGCATATGAAACGTACCCTCAAAAAATACACAATTAAAAAAAATATCTCTGTCTGTTTGTTTTTTATTTTTTTAGTTCCGCGGCCTCTCTAACGTCCGTTGCCGGGCGTCTCTGGTTACAAGCAGAACGTATTTCCAGTGGCGCCCGGCGCATTTTGACCACCTCTGTGGTCTCTGCGGGGGTTGGGTCGGAATGAGAATCCCGCGTCGTTGGGGTAGGGTTTTATCCCGCGTCAGTGAGTGAATCTGGTTGCGTGCTATGGGGCAAAGGCCCCGCAGCACGCAACCCTTGACGACGGGTGGCGATCCGGCCGTCCTCAGGCCCTTTCATGGAGGTCGATGGTCTTGGGCGTAGATGAGTCTGCGGCAAAAATAAATAGCTTGATGAGGTTATACTTAGTAACACACTACTTTTTACGACGGGTATGTGTTCCCGTGGGATTCAGGAACTAGAAAACTATTCATCAGATAATTCCTTATAAATTATTTAATAATTATTGTTTCTGTATAAGTTAATTAATTCAATAAGGTATATTATTTTAACATTAAATATGAGATCGATATGTTTTCATAACTATTTTTGTCGCGATAAACGCAATGTACGCTATCCAATACAAAACTTTCACAAACCAGAAACGAAAGTCCAAGCGCCGGCGCAGACGATCTAATGATCAGTGGCGCCGCCTAGCGGCATATAACGGAGCCTTGATTGGTTAATTAATGTTTACACCTTTATTGCGTCTATAATTTGTGCAGATGCTCCTGTATTGTGGCGGAAAGTTGTATTGCACCTTCTATTGTCTTATTATAGGTACTATAGATGCAGATCGGCAATTTATATTATCTGAAACAGTTAGTACAAGTCAGCCAGTGGGCCGGTTACACGGACTAATTGAAACTGCCATTGATAACTGCTCAAGCATTTGGTATTAACTGATCGAGCAATTGGTACATATCAACTGCTCAAGCAGTTGAAAATATTGGAAGGAGGACTGTGCGCTAGTAGTCGATGGCTCTAGCAGTCAGTCTATGCCTTGCATTTGCTTGATGCCGAGGATTACGTGTATGGATGTATATAGAAGGTTATAGTTCACTATGCAGTCGTAGCTTGAAGCAGTAGGTACTGCTTTAAACAGTGTAAGAAAAATACTCAATTTTTAAATTTATTTGGTAGTTACAATATCGAAAATATTTTCTGTGAGCCGACTAGAGTCACAGAAACAGCAGCCAATTGCCTGGATAATTTTTTTACGGATTGTGAGTGCTTAAGCAAGTCTGTAATTAGTAAATTGCCATCAGATCACTGTGGTCAAATAGTATCCTTTCCCAAGAGTAATAATAGTCAGTATAATGAGAAAATTATGTGTAGGCCCATAACCTCTAATAGAATTAAAGAATTCAAAAACTTGTTCGAAAAAAAGCTTAATTCTATAGTATATATAGGTAATAATCCTGAGGTCCATTATAATAGTTTATTTGGTACATTATCTGATGCTTTTTCAGACACATTCAAACAAAAATGCCAAAATCGTAGTGTTAAAACGAAATTTTGTGAATGGGCAACAGTAGGCATTTATAAAAGTAGACGAACGCTGTTTGATCTATATGCAGTAAAACGATACAGATTTGATAAAAGTTTCATTGAATATGTTAGGAATTACTCCAAAGTATTCAAAAAAGTATGTAGACAGGCTAAATCCATTCACATCAAAAGGAAAATAATTGAGGCTCCTAACAAAATAAAAGAAACATGGAAAGTTATAAACAAAGAGTCAGGTAAATGTAAAGTGAGGGATACTGTTACTAAAATTAAATTGGAAAACAAGAATATAACCTCTCCGAAAGGTATTGTAAATGCATTTGAAGATTATTTTACCAACATTCCATTTAAAGTAACTTCTTCTGTTAATTCATTGCCCACAGTGCTGTGGCCCTTCTCGAAAGTAATATTGGTTCTTCATCTAAATTTTACTTCAAACATATCGACCCCAGTGACATCTTGAAAGCATTTAAAAATCTCAAAATTAAAAAGTCTGAAGATCACTGGGGCATATCAGTTAGCATAATAAGTAATGTAATTGATATCATTGCACCTGACTTGGCACTAATTTTTAATGAATGTGTAGATGAAGGTATATTCCCTAACCTAATGAAAAATAGTAGACTAATACCATTATTTAAGAAGGGATCTAAGTCAGAACTTGGTAACTACCGCCCCATTTCTATTTTGCCAGCTCTGAGTAAGGTGTTTGAGAGAGTGATGCTAAATCAAATGCAAGTCTACTTCACGACCAACAATCTTTTCCACAGCCAACAATTTGGCTTTACTCGCGGAAAATCTACCACCGATGCGGGAGTAACCCTTGTTAGCTTGATTTACGACGCATGGGAGGGATCGCAGGATGCCATTGGGGTATTCTGCGATCTGTCTAAAGCATTTGATTGTGTTGACCATCAAACACTTTTGCTAAAGTTACGTCGGTATGGTTTTGACAAAAAATCCTTAGTACTATTAGGATCTTACCTGACAGATAGGCTGCAGACTGTTCATGTGAACAACGTTAAGTCAAACGGAACTAACGTCAAAATAGGTGTACCTCAGGGATCAATTCTAGGGCCTTTTCTCTTCTTGGTTTATGTTAATGACTTGCCTTGCATGATCGAGGCACAAGCTGGCATAGTAATGTTCGCGGATGATACATCACTTATATTCAAAGTAAATCGGCATAGTACAGATGCGAATAATGTTAATTATTTTTCAAATTGGTTTTCTACCTACCTTACCTACCTATTGTTGAATGCAGAAAAGACTAAATGCGTTAAATTTACAATGCCCAATGTCAGACAAGCTAACGTCCATGTCGTGCTGGGTAGCCAAAGGTTAGAATTTGTAAATAACACTACCTTTTTAGGAATAACAATAGATTCTAAATTACAATGGGGTGACCATTTCACCATTTTAGCTAATAAGATTAGCTCTGCTGCATATGCTGTGAGACGGATTAGGCAGTTGACAGATGTAGCTACTTCTAGACTAGTTTACTTTGGTTACTTCCATAGCTTGATGTCCTATGGAACACTACTTTGGGGAAATGCAGCAGATATAGAAACAATTTTTATATTACAAAAGAGGGCAGTCCGTGCCATTTATTGTTTAGGTAAAAGAGATTCTCTTATGGAGCGATTTAAAGATATTAATATTTTAACTGTAGCTTCCCAATATATATTTGATAACATACTGTATGTCAGGAAAAATATATCCAGCTATACTAAAGTAAGTGACGTTACAGACAGAAATCTACATAATAAAAATAAACTACTCCCTCCACATGTCGTATGGTTTGTGGTATATACGGCAGTATACTTCCCTTTCTTCTCCTTACTTTATTTTTCCTGGTTCAAAGCAGTTGCTAACCGGTCCTTTAAGATTTCTTGGACCCATCCATACCGGCACCCGATACACCTTTTGATAGACAGACGGACATAATTCTAGCAAATTGTCGTCAAGGAATGACCATGCAAGTTCAGAAAACGGCAAAGAAGAGGGACAAAAATGTGCTATAGCATAAAAATTTGTAGGAATTATTTATTTATTTGAACAACCAGTGATGAAACCTCTGATAAGTACCTATACAGAATGAATTTTTCAAGTGGGCTTGGATGGCCAAATTCGGAACCATAAGGAATAGCGAAAAATGCTCAAAGGAGTCACGAGCCCGATTTTGATGAAACTTAAAACCTCATCATTAGATTTTTTAAAAACCTATAATCCTAGCTGGGAATCGAACCCATTATTGAGAAAAAAATCACACCCTTTATTATTACACCATACGATAGTGTTGCTGTTAAGGACTTTTAAATCTTTAAATATCAAGAAAACAGCTGACCTCTGGGGCATCTCTGTGTATTTAGTAAATTCTTTTGTTGAAATGGTTGCTCCTGAACTAGTAATAATATTTAATAATTGTATTGATAGTGGTGTGTTCCCTGATTTAATGAAATCTAGTAAATTAATTCCCCTGTTTAAATCGGGTAGTACTTCAGATCCGTCCAATTTCCGTCCCATTTCTGTACTACCTACATTTAGTAAAATTTTTGAAAAAATTATGCTTAATCAAATGCAAAATCACTTTAACGTTAATAAACTATTACATACAAAACAATTCGGTTTCACTCGTGGTCGGTCCACCACTGATGCCGGAATTAAATTATTAGAGTGTATATACAGGGCCTGGGATGAGTCATATGATGCTTATGGTGTATTCTGTGACTTATCTAAGGCCTTCGATTGCGTTCAGCACCAGACTTTAATTAAGAAACTTGATCATTACGGAATCCGGGGGACGGCCTTGAATTTCGTCAATTCTTACTTAAGTGATGATCAATGGTAAACAGTCACCTGGTTCTCCTGTAGCAATGGGGGTACCGCAGGGTTCAATTTTGGAACCTTTTTTTTTCTAGTATATATTAATGATCTCCCTCACCTCATAAGAGACGACCACGAGGTAGTTTTGTTTGCTGATGACACTTCTTTAATATTTAAAGTTAAACGTGGACAGCGCGAACTTGACGATGTAAACATTGCCCTCTCTAGGATAGTCCACTGGTTTTGTGCTAATAATTTATTATTAAATGAAAATAAAACTAAATGTGTAAGATTCACCTTACCTAATGTAAGACTTGTTAAAACCAGTGTTAAGGTTAGGGATGATATAATAGAATTGGTCGATGACACTGTCTTTCTGGGCATAACGTTAGACTCCAAATTGCAATGGGGGCCTCATATCGGGAAAATTTCGGCCAGGCTTAGTTCAGCAGCCTATGCTGTCAAAAAGATCCGACAACTTACAGACATTAAAACGGCGCGTCTTGTCTACTTCAGCTACTTCCACAGTATCATGACATATGGCATACTACTGTGGGTAACGCTGCCGATATTGAATGCATCTTTGTGTTGCAGAAGAGGGCTGTCCGGACTATCTATGGGATGGGGTCTCGGGAATCATTAAGAGATAAGTTTAAGCATATTAACATCCTTACAGTGTATTCACAGTATATTTATGAAATTTTATTGTATACCCACAAGAACAAAAGTAAATTTGTGAAAAATAGTGATAATCATAATCTAAACTTAAGAAATAAGGATAAACTGGCTGTTCCTAAATTTAGGCTTCATAAAGTGAGTAATTCTTTTGCGGGGAACTTTATTCGAATGTACAATACATTGACGACCGAAATAGCAAATTTATCTGTTAATAAATTTAAAAAACTAATAAAACGTAAATTGTGCCATAAAGCTTATTATAGTATTAATGATTTCTTAGATGACAAGGCTGCCTGGTTGTAACACGAATTGCTCCTTTCTAAATAACTCTGTATTAGATTTAAGATGAAATATTTTGGAAAAAAGCCGAACTGAGTTTTGAGGTTCTGAGGGCTCTTCTCAGTCCCGTTGCATTTTGGAACCCTCGGTAGAGTCACACCAACTTTTGACGAATCTAAATAATTTTCTAAAAATTGCAAAGATAATAAACGTTATTTTATTTTATCTATTTTATAGGATCAAATTCTGGGAAGTAATGATATACGACAAATTTAAGGAAAACTTAGAATTTTAATAAAATTCATATTTCCGGATTTGGCCATTCAAGCCCACTTGAATAATTCACCTGTATACAAAGAAAAAACGCTTTAAAAACCCGTCTATTAATCCAATCCACGACATAATATATGATCTTGTATGTTTTGGTCACTGTAATATCAGAAATAAGACACCGAAATTGAAAATGACATTGGCGAATTTCATCAAATTTTTCTTTTGGAAATAAAAAAAACCACACATAGAATATATTTAAAGTGATACGTTTTTGTGACGTGTTACATGTATTCTCACACCTAAAACATGTTTCCCTTTCTTGTTCAACAGACATGAAACAGTTATTATAATCACTTATTTTATTAAAGTGTTAATTACCTAAAATGTCACTGTGGTGTTCTGCCAAATTCGATTTGAAAACAAGGAGAAGTAACGATGATACCGTAAATATCCAGTTCTCAACACCGTGGGTAAAGCATATCACCAAAATATGCGTTTTATTGTGAAAAAACAATAAAGGTTTAAACATGTCATCGGATCATACATTCTCATTAAGATTTGCGAGAATAAGTACTGTGTTGAAAACATTAAAGGAATGTCCACATTAAACTATATTACTCGTACACCCTTTTCTAAAAACAATACTTACATTAACACTCCTATTTCCTAGACGGGGTAGGCAGAGGTATAATCAAATCGCCTCTTTTGGCCAGTTTTTTAACCCGATTTATACGTAGACAACCAATTGCCGTTAACTGGGAACTTCTATAATTCCCAGAGCTTAGTATGTTAGTTCAGAAATTCTTTTAGTTCTTACCAGAAGCGGTCGGAAATAGACTAGTTGCGGCCACGGTCTAGGGCCGCCGATTAAAAAAAAGTATGTTAGTTTGCAGGTGCTCCACTTGCAACTTATCTGCTGCTATATATTTGCTGTTGGAATACACCATGCCCGGTAACGTCAATAGGCTTTACTATATTACGTGAGATCAATAGAATTACTACCAAAATGTAGAAATTCACCACTGTCTAACCTCTCAGGAACATTATACGCGATTTATTTGTAAGTTTTACAAAACTTTTAAACATTGTTTTCAACTAAACACGCAACACGATCGCGGCTTAAACAACACCGCGCCTTGACACATGGTTTTAATTTATGAGTAAAACGTCGGGCTTTCAAAGTTTTCTTGAATACTTATCTGTGTTCGTTTGAGAGTTTACAGATTATTACTCGAGTGAAAAGGAGGAGTGATTCGCGGTTTTATTTTGTAGTTTGTTGATTTAAGACTGTGATACTTTTCTTACGAACATATCCCTCATCAGGGCCATCCAAAAAAAGTACCCTTCACTGAAAGGGTAGGCCGAAGTGTTATACCCCCAAGTTTCGCCAGTAACTTATAGATCCCACCTGATAGGGGCCTATTCCCGTGAACCAATGCTAGTTTTCTTAAATTTTGTTCGACATTATACTTAAACGATTTTAGCAATTTGGTTAGAGACCATAAAGTTGGTGCTATACGGAATAAAAAAAGATTAATCAACTAAGTACTTTCTATCCTGATAGAGGGACTGAAATGAACTATTCAAATACTGATCTTTGAAACTACCAGCCAAACGGATTTTTACGGGCCACCCCGCAGGTACGAAAATTACAAATATCCATTATGAAAACTATTCATTGATTTAAAATAAAAATCAAATGTTTTAAAAACACTTTTAAACGAGTATTCCAACTAAACACGTAACACAACCCCGGCTAAAACTTACTACTAAACGTTTGCATAGTTATTAAAAATTTCCCATCTTATAGTTATAATTAGGGATACATTGTAGTTAAAGCCGTATAAAATAAAATAGAAGCATGCGCACTCGTATGTGGTAACAAGTAACCGCAGGAAGCGGTCAGCGGTCTCGCGAATTTATTTGCCAACGGTACCGGCCCGGTGTCGTGTTGCAAGGAAGTTGGGAGATACGGCGAATATATCCGCTGGCTTTTTTTTTTTTTTTTTTTTTTAGTTCCGCGACCAAGGCCGCGGCCGCTTCAACGTCCGTTGCCGGGCGTCTCTGGTTACAAGCAGAACGTATTTCCAGTGGCGCCCGGCGGACTTTGACCACCTCTGTGGTCTCTGCGGGGGGTTGGGTCGGGATGAGAATCCCGCGTCGTTGGGGTAGGGTTTTATCCCGCGTCAATGAGTGAATCTGGTTGCGTGCTATGGGGCAAAGGCCCCGCAGCACGCAACCCTTCTAGCCTGCTTCTGTAAGGACGACGGGTGGCGATCCCGCCGTCCTCAGGCCCCGATCATGGAGGTCGATGGTCTTGGGCGTAGATGAGTCTGCGGCGGCCTCGCCGCTGACTACGGAACTCGGCGGGGAGGGCACGCTCCCTCTCCCTCTCGGCCGCCTCCTTCGCGAGCACGACTTGCTCGCAGAAGGACACGGCCGCGTTCCACCTACTCCCGCTAGAGACCATGGCTTGAAGCATGGTCTCCAGCGAGAGGGTATCCACGCCCAGACCCACTACGAGGTCCCGGCGCTGACTCGCCCACGCTGAGCACTCCACCAACGTGTGGAGTGCGGTGTCGTCGTCGGAAACCTCGCAGTGTTGACACCGGGGTGTGACCTCACGATGGATGCGAAACAGATAGCTACCGAAGCATCCATGCCCGGTAACGATCTGCGTCGCACGATACGTGAGGTCACCATGCTGCCTCTGCAGCCAATCGTCCATGATCGGTCTCACCGCCGCGATGATGGTGGCACCCCACTTGGGTTGCTCAAGTCGCACCCTCCATGACTCCATGAGATCCTGGCGGAGTTGGGACCGCCGGTCATCGATTTCTCGAGACGCAGGCCTGTGGTCCCGCTCCAGCGCCTCCTTGCGCCATTGGAACAATGACGCAAGGGCTCTCGCTTCCAGGTCCCATGGAGGGGTCCCGGCTAGGAGACATGCAGCCTCTCCGGAGATCGTGCGGTAGCCCCTTATTGTTTTGACGGCCAAGGTCCTCAACGGTCTGTTAAGGAGCGTTGAGTTGTTGGCCGTCAACCGCGCCGCCCATACGGGAGCCCCGTATAGGGCCATACTCCGCACGATCCCCAGGTACAGTCTCCTGCAGGAAGCGTTGGGTCCCTTTAGGTTGGGCATCAGTCGCGAAAGCGCGACCGATGCCTGTGTCACCTTGGGGACCAAACTTCGGAAATGTGGTCCGAAGTTCCATCGGCTATCAAGTACGATCCCTAGATACTTCATCGAGGGCTTGATGCCGATGCTAACGCCTCCCACATTTATGCTGGAACCTTCAGGTGGACCGTTCCGAGGTCTGTGAAAACACAGAACCTCGGACTTGTGCAAGGCCACCTCCAGTCCCAGCCGCCGTATCCGACCCACGACTTGAGCAACACCCGTCGTGACCTTGAGTGCTGCCTCCTGGTACGTTGCACCCCGCGCCGTGACGAGGGTATCGTAGGCGTAGCACGTCACGCCGACGCCCTCAGGCAACGCACCCCGCAGCACCCAGTCGTAGCCGATGTTCCACAGAAGCGGCCCCAGGACCGACCCCTGCGGAACACCGCACGACACATCTCGCCGAGCTGGCCCGAGCCAGCTGGGGAAAGCTATGGCCCTCTCAGAGAGATAGGCCCCGACAATACGACGGAGGTAGAGAGGCGTTTCGTGATGCACGAGCGCCTCCCTAACGCAGCTCCATGGCAAGGTGTTGAACGCGTTGGCGATGTCAAGAGACACCGGCACCACCACCTTGCCCTGTGAGACTGCTTCCTCCGTCAGGCTCTTGACGCGCATGATCGCGCTCACGGTGGAGCGTCCCCGACGGACGGACTGGTTGTCCGCCAGGTCTGGCCCCACCGTCGAGAGATGCTCGACGAGGCGTTCCGCGATAATTCGCTCAAAGAGCTTACACACCTCGTCGAGCAACACGATCGGCCGGTATCCGGACGGTGAGTCCACCGGCCGCCCCGCCTTACGAATCAGGACCAGTTTCCCCGTCCTCCACACCTTGGGAAACTGGCCCCTTTCGAGGCATGCGCTAAAGAGCCCCATCAGTCGAGGCCCGAGTTCTTCGAGGGCCAGGACCCATGCACGGCCAGGAATGCCGTCGGGTCCGGGGGCAGTGATTTTCCGGCGTTTAAGCCGGAGTACTGCCGCACCTAGCTCCCCCACCCTGACTTCGGGTACGTCGTCTTCACTGATGCTATCCGCGTCGTGCAGAGACGGAGCCATGCGCGGAGGGACGTGCTCCTCCGCGCTCGTCGGAAACAGGGAGCCCATGACCCGCTCCAGCTGCTGCGGCTGGAGACTCTGGGTCAGTGGGGGCGCCCTAGGTCGGAGTTTCTCCCTGACCTGTAGGTACGGGCGCCCCCATGGGTTCTGCTGCAGGGTTTCCAGGAGCTCCTCGCGGGCCGCCGTCTTGGCCCGCTTTATTGTCTCCTGGAGATTACCTTTAGCCTCCCTGTAAGCCTGATAAAGCTCCGCCTCTCGGGTTGCCGCGTCGTCTGGGCGGCGATGCCTCCGGCGAAACCTGGTGTACTGGCGGCGGGCGGAGATGCATTATATCCGCTGGCTGGTGAGAACTGACACCTTCGTCGTTTATTTTAAACATTAATAATTCCGCCTGCACCTTCCAAAAGAGGTTATAAGTAGACATGTTATTAGAAGAGAGGAGAAAGATGCAAATTATTAACGTATGGAATGCGTGAAAGAAGATACGACAAGGAAAGGGGTGACTGAGGAAATGAAGTCTGACAGGAATGTGTGGAGGAGAAGGACATGTTGCGTCGACACCAAATAGGTAGGATAAGGGCATGTTGCTGATGATGTGTGACTGCTACCTCAGGGGTACCTTGATCGATGGCCTAGTCGTCTGGTTAAATATTTGCACTATCTAGAAAAAGGTGTTTTGCCATATATATTGGACTGGACACAGCTTAGCGTCGTCTTCGTGAAGCAGGCGTAACTCCAACTAGTACTAGCGTAAATATACCTGACATGGTTTACCACAGTGACAACAAGTCAAACACAACATACAGTGAAGAGGAAGTGAGGGTAGTTGAACAAACCCAGAATTCAAACAAATATAAATAAAAAATAGTCGTAAATATTTTCATTACCATACAATGACAACAGTGCCTACTATGCCAATGTGGAGATTAAACAAATTCTACTCGGCCTAATTTGTACTATTTCACAAACACACTAGAACTTGACGAATATTTTAAAACCAAAATAAGCCTAATCAGTTCAGCCATTCAGGTGCATTACACACCAACAGTTTGCCAGTATTGAGTCCTACGTAATAGGGGGCAAGCCTATTGCCGTTATCGGGCATACATATAATGGGGTATGTCTAAAACGGCCGAATGAATTTCTAAAAAGTCTCGGCGTTTCGGACTTATATCCGAAATGTATTAAATAAATTTACAAAGTTATCTGTGGTTCTCAAAATATATCTCAACTACATAGTATAGTTATCTGTGGATCTCAATCTATTTGGAAATCCAAAATGTTTCGACAACCATCAAAAATTTCCGTTGCTTTGTTCGTAGCTTTATGTACAAAGTTACTTATAATTTAACCCCTTTGTGTAAAATTCATTGAATTAGAAATGAAACTTTAATTCAACGAATAAATGTTAAGGTTTAGACCGCGACCGCTCCAATGTTCATTACTGCGGGCGTCTCTGGTACACACCAGATCGTTTAGAGCGTAAGATAAGTGAAGTGACTAGTTCCTAGTGTTCATATTTATTCAATATTTGAACACAGGTACATAATAAATTTATATCTAAGATGTCATACGATACAATGCACTGACCATGTTCAAACTATACAGGCATGCAGATTATAATTACAATTATTTATGACACTAACAGTTTAAATGATTACATTAAAGAAAAAATTGGACCGTTAATTTTGACAAATGATGGTTGCGAAAACCAAATGGTTTCATCGTGAATGGGGACCTAACAGCATTTAAACATTTGAGTGACGTTTCAGTATTCGGTCGATAGTGCAACAATTTAAAGTCAAATTCTTATTACTAACAATAAAAGCTACATGCTAATACTTCGTTTATAAATCATTTCTAAACGCAGGTAAACGGGATACCTTTATAGCCTTCACCCTTAATATAATTATGTAATTTCATATTAATATCATCAATAACTTTATGGACACTGCTTCCCCATCAAAATATACATAATGTCATTGGCATTTATGAAGGTAAGCCTCCGGCCCCATAAAAGTCGAATATCAAATAGTAAAACCATCAAACAGTTATAATTACTAACGTGAAGCTTTAAGGCAGAGATTTCTGTAAATGTGTTACGGGTTCTAAACCAACTTGCGTTCGCTTACGTACGCCAGTTATAGGGGTTCGTTATATGGGAATTTACAATGAGCCCCAATAGTACGATAATTTGAGTCATTAACTACGACGCGAACTTTTGTTTTATTATTATCTGCTCTTTATTTTAAAGAGTTATAATATCACAATAGTTGGTAATGATTTTTAAATTGAATTTTGTATCAGATTAAAGTTGTTTTGGAAACATAAAACGATAAAACAATACAATGTAACCAGTTTTTAATCGAGTAACTTGTCCAACGTTTAAAATTCCTTCATAAAAGTATGTACAAAGTACCTACTTATCTACATCATGTTCGTGTTAATTACCTATCGTTATAGAGTAAAATATAGATAGGTTATGGTACGCGAAAGTTTTAATGTAACCAGTCAAACTACAAAGAATTACTAGAACTGCATTTGAAAATCATTTGAAATAAAACTACAAAAATACAATTGAAAAGGAACACTTTGTTTGAAATCTTTATTGAACGACTTGAGTGTAATACCCATAAAACGATTTCGCATCAATCTCATTTCAAATCAAAATCAACAAAGAATTTGAACAGCCTGTTTACTGCGCGTGACAGGTTGAACCGTCAATATCAAAATTCAAAGGCTTTACGTTGTTAGCAACGTGTGTGTAAAATTTGTTGCCTATTGAAATTGTTGGTGAGACCCGGGGCGGCAACGTGCTATTAATGTACGTGTCATACGCCGCGATTTATTTGTGTATACTTTACCTGTTTAGCAACGAATTCTATACATTTTCTGATACCCTGGCATTGTGGTTCGGAATAAATGCGTCGCAGTTAGGCAGAGCGCTAGGTATTTTTAATTATATTACTTTTTTAGGAATAAATATTTCTCACTATGATTATTTTCTTGTTCCCAATTTTCACAGGAACACATTGCCGAGATAAAAAGTAGCAGCAATCGGTAAAATGTAGCATACATATTTGTGAAAGAATTTTATTATATTATATACTAGCAGACGCCCGTGGCTTCGCTCACTTGACAAATACACAAAAACATTCCTCGAGAACCACTCTATCCAATGGTGAAAACCGCATCAAAATCCGTTGCGTGCTTTTAAAGATCTAAGCACGAAAGCAACTTTGTTTTCAGCCGACTTCCAAAAAAGAAGGAGGTTCTCAATTCGACTGTATGATTTTTACCTCATATCTTTGGACTAGCTGTAGCTGTACCGATTTTGAAATATTTCTTTAATTGGAAACTACTACTTACCAAGTGGTATCATTTCAATTTGGTCCCATTCCGACAACTATTTGGTCAATTTTTAACTTGTATTTTTATAATATTGTTGATAGTGATAGTGAAGTGTATATAAAGATATTAGATAGTCATAGCTTATGGTCAAGAATTACAACTTGAAATTATTAACTACTAACGAACTAATTACAGCTATTTCACGTTGGACACACAATATGGACATTAAATTATAATTCTTCGTTTTATTAATAAGCTGATAAGAGGCTTATAAATATCCTCGCTAGAACTTGATTCAACTGATTCGATGACGTGGTCGGTAGTGCATCGGCTTTCACCTCTGGAATCTTGGGTTTGATCCCCGGTTCGAATTAAATATTTGTGTAATTCACAAATGTTTGTTTCTGAGTTTGGATTTTTTTCTATGTATATTATGTATGTATTTCGCAATATATAAGTATTTTATCAGTTGTTTAGATTCCATAGCATAAGATTAGTTAAGTGTGCCGGGCGCCACTGGAAATGCCTTCCAGTGTTACCAGAGACGCCCGCAGCAATGGACATGTGAGCGGCCGCGAACTCGCGGAATTAAAAAAAAAAAAGTCTAGATGATGTTGTGTAGTGTTCGAATTTTTATTGTTATTTATTCACCTGCTGATAGGCGGACAAGGCTCTGATAAGTATCAACGGTGACCGGAAATAGCAAGAAGATCTGGAAATATAGGCTCCTACTCCTTTGGCGATAAAGGCCTGAATTTAGGTTGTTGATCAAACAAAAAAATGCTACACTAAATTTGCTTCCTACCTCCTAGACTAAAAGGTGTGCGATAGGGCAATATTTCTGTAAGTACGCCTCACGCGCCGTCAACTGTGATATTCAAATTCCCTTTAAATAACTTTAATAGTACTCGTATGTACGAGTACTTCGAGGTGAGTTTATTACACGGTCCAGGGTGTTTTATAAAGCCATTATTACTGCTCCCTGTAGGTAACATTTGGATATGAAACGAAATTTCGATGTTAAAAATTCACAAGTTACCTAATGTTCTCAAGGTCACGACGGGTGTTGCTCGAGTCGTGGGTCGGATACGGCAGCTGGGACTGGAGGTGGCCTTGCACAAGTCCGAGGTTCTGTGTTTTCACAGACCTCGGAACGGTCCACCAGAAGGTTCCAGCATAAATGTGGGAGGCGTTAGCATCGGCATCAAGCCCTCGATGAAGTACCTAGGGATCGTACTTGATAGCCGATGGAACTTTGGACCACATTTCCGAAGTTTGGTCCCCAAGGTGACGCAGGCATCGGTCGCGCTTTCGCGACTGATGCCCAACCTAAAGGGACCCAACGCCTCCTGCAGGAGACTGTACCTGGGGATCGTGCGGAGTATGGCCCTATACGGGGCTCCCGTATGGGCGGATAGGTTGGCGGTCAAGGGGAACATGACTCTGTTAAACAGACCACTTAGAACATTGGCCGTCAGAACCGTACGGGGGTACCGCACGATCTCCGGAGAGGCTGCATTTCTCCTAGCCGGGACCCCTCCATGGGACCTGGAAGCGAGAGCCCTTGCGTCATTGTTCCAATGGCGCAAGGAGGCGCTGGAGCGGGACCACAGGCCTGCGTCTCGAGAAATCGAGGACCAGCGGTCCCAACTCCGCCAGGATCTCATGGACTCATGGAGGGTGCGACTTGAGCAACCCAAGGGGGGTGCCATCTTCATCGCGGCGGTGAGACCGATCATGGACGATTGGCTGCAGAGGCAGCATGGTGACCTCACGTACCGTGCGACGCAGATGGTTGCCGGGCATGGATGCTTCGGTAGCTATCTGTTTCGCATGCATCGTGAGGTCACACCCCGGTGTCAACAATGCGAGGTTTCCGACGACGACACCGCACTCCACACGTTGGTGGAGTGCTCAGCGTGGGCGAGTCAGCGCCGGGACCTCGTAGTGGGTCTGGGCGTGGATACCCTCTCGCTGGGGACCATGCTTCAAGCCATGGTATCCAGCGGGAGTAGGTGGAACGCGGCCGTGTCCTTCTGCGAGCAAGTCATGCTCGCGAAGGAGGCGGCCGGGAGGGAGAGGGAGCGTACCCTCCCCGCCGAGTTCCGTAGTCGGCGGCCAGGCCGCCCCAGACTACGCGACTACGCCCAAGACTATCGTCCTCCATGATCGGGGCCTGAGGACGGCGGGATCGCCACCCACCGTCCTTACAGAAGCAGGCTAGAAGGGTTGCGTGCTGCGGGGCCTTTGCCCCATAGCACGCAACCAGATTCACTCACTGACGCGGGATAAAACCCGACCCCAATGACGCGGGATTCTCGTCCCGACCAAACACCCGCAGAGACCACAGGGGTGGTCAAAGTCCGCCGGGCGCCACTGGACATACCCTCTGCTAGTAACCAGGGACGCCCGGCAACGGACGTTAGAGCGGCCGCGGCCTTGGGCCGCGGAATTAAAAAAAAAAAAAAAAAAAGTTACCTAATGTTTGTTTGTGAGTCTGGGTGTTTGCTATTTATGTAATGTGTGTATTTATAAATATGTTTATCAGTTTGTCTAGATCCCATAGCACAAGCTTATAGGTTAGTTTGGGCTAAATGATGTTGTATGAGAATGTCCAAAAATATTTATTTATATTTCAATGATTGCTCAATAAATTCTTCGTAGATTAGGCACACTTACTAAGTGATGACTACAAACTACTCAAACTTGCTTTACCTACTACATAATGCAGTAACTCTAACTATTCCACTTAAGGTCTACAACCGTCAATAGCGAGGAAATACGTTAAAATCTTTCAACAGTTGCTAACTTCGATCCTTTGAGAGTCAACGGATAGAATCAAACAAGGTACTTATTCTGAGAGACGATAGTACAACGTTATGGAAGGTATAAGTTACTGTTGTTGTTCAAAACGTTTATCATTATTTGCTATTAAAATTGTTAGCTTACAACTTTAGTCTCAGTGGGCAAGCTAACTGGTCTCAGTTAATTAAAAATATTACTAAAAAATTCGAGTACCTACCTAATGATTATTACCACCATAATATTAATATATTTTACAACTTCTGTCATTTTAGATATCTAGACGAGGCAACAACGAAAACGATTTCTTCTTTTTATTTGCATGTGCTGTCCCACTGCTGTACTACCAACTCCTTCCTATTATCTTGCGTCACCTCAAACCAGTTTTTGTGATTTCAGGTGGTAAGTTTATTTGTCTCTAAAATATTGCTTTGTAATTTCACTCACACCAATTAATAACGTTTCCAAATCGTCCCTCATCATAATCAACTAAATTTAACTCAAGCAAATTGTTCAACTAATATATAAATTCGTTGAAAGTCAGTGGCTTCTATTCAGCCTTCGCTAACTTAGATTCAATTAAATTTGGTTAGTAATAATTTGTTCCAATACTATGTTAGCGGTACCAAATAATTTATTAGGGAACCCCTTTGTGGCAATACGCACGCAAATTTCATCAATGATGTTATTAATGGGAAGTAGATTAATAATTATTGGGTTTATGTAAGGCTTCGAAGTATCGAATGTTGTAGACAACCGCCATCTTGTCTCAGAATATTCAAAACGCAAGCTTTGTAGAATTATGCAACTGAATCTTTTGCGGGTACTGGTTGATCTTCGGTTTTATGTTTGCCTTTATAAGAAGAACCACTTGCAACCGTTATGTGTTAAAAACTCTCAACATGCTATAATGGCGAAGTCCTTGTAAGGCATAATTTTCGCTTCTCCTTTTCGCTCCTCCTCATCCTATAGCCTTCCTATTTCCTCCCTGGTGTTATCCTGAAGAGAGCGTACCCAGTACGATGGGCAATTTAACTACTATGGTGGGATTGGATTGTGTCTTAAAGTAAGATGTCGGTGGGACCCCTAGGTATGCACTTCTTCTAAGTTTTTAAACTTAACAATCTAATTTCCTACTCTTATCAAAAATATACTTTAAAAGTAAATGAAAGAACGAGCAGTTTCACTAAAAGACAAATCTTAATAGTCTGGTTATAAAACTTGCCGGTGGTGGCGGTAACTTTTAGTCTTTATGGCTAAATTTAGCTGTCCAACTTGCTGAGTATATT
The DNA here is from genome assembly GCA_963556515.1 of Nudaria mundana. Taxonomy (NCBI): domain Eukaryota; kingdom Metazoa; phylum Arthropoda; class Insecta; order Lepidoptera; family Erebidae; genus Nudaria; species Nudaria mundana. Next base: position 18,650,046 of record OY748301.1, read on the forward strand.
TCATGAAATAAATTCACTTCACAAAAATAAACTGTAGAAGTGCTTCACTTGCAAATGACGTTCACTGTCATTTATTTTTACTTTACAGTCAACCGTGCAATTTAGCCTAAAAGTCGAAAAGCAATAATGCCTTAGTTTCCTTGGAAATAGAATCCGTCTTAAAGCGGTCATACATAACACAGCGGTGAATGACGTCATCTCTGGAAGACCGAACCAGTTAGTTTACATATACAACGTTCTACACTGTCCATTCACAACTGCATTGGCACCATTTTCTAAAGAACTAGTACGGTGTCTTGCGCGGTGCTTCGCGCCGCACCACGCCATAGATTTTGGCCTATAACTTTTGACCCCTTAGGGCTAGGTAATATTTTCGGCTTTTTTTGGCTTGCCTCCAGATCGAGGTCTATCCATAGAGGGGTCAACCATCATTGGAGCATAAGCAGTTCTCGAGAGCTAAGGGGTACATTCCCTATTTCTATATATAGATATTAGGTGTATTCACTACATCAAATATTATTATCACGATTGAGTCCCCTTTAGATGAAATTGAAATGAAATGAAATTATTTATTTATTTGTATAGGTCACTAAATGGCTCTTACAAACGTCAGTAAGTACTTAAAATAAAAATTGTCATTGCTTCTATATTTACATGTACTGCCAGATTCGCAAAGCAATAAGTAGAACCGAGAGAAAGAACCTGGCAATAAAAATCTCGGTCACTCTTTTCAAATAATTGACTCATTTACACATTTTCTTAAGACTAAAAATGTGGACGAATGTACATTGGTTTCGTGTCAAAATCAAAAAGAGTGTATAATACAACAAAAAAAAAAATTATAGTCGCCTAAGTACAAAATATGCTACAATTACGGCATTTTAGGAGGCGCCTGCACCATGCTCAAGCCAGACACTTTTATCATTAAGGTAATCAACTGTCTTATAATATGCTTTTTGACATAAACTGGTCTTTATAAAGGTTTTAAATTTATTGTCGGGCATACAAAGGACCGATTCAGGCAATTTATTATAAAAGCGTATACCTTCCCCCTTGAAAGAATAACTAACCTTGCTAAGCCGATAACACAGAGGGAGTAGTTTATTTTCTGTCTGTAACGTCACTTTAGTATAGCTAGATATATTTTTCCTGACATACAGTATGTTATCAAATATAATAAAACAATGGTAAGTAAAAATTTTTTAAGAAAAAACTTTTTAGCATTAATTAATAGCATTAATTTTTCGCAGAATCAAAAGGACAACAAAACGAGAACAGCAAAAGCAAAAGTTTTGCTGTTCTCTCTGAGACAGTCTTGATAATGCCTCGTTTAGAGGCGAAACAATTGTCGACGTTTTGTTGTCCTTTTGATTCTCGCCAAGTAACGCCTGTTTCTATCCAATAATCAAATATAATATTGGGAAGCTACAGTTAAAATATTAATATCTTTAAATCGCTCCCTAAGAGAATCTCTTTTACCTAAACAATAAATGGCACGGACTGCCCTCTTTTGTAATATAAAAAATAAAAATTGTTTCTATATCTGCTGCATTTCCCCAAAGTAGTATTCCATAGGACATCAAGCTATGGAAGTAACCAAAGTATACTAACCTAGCAGTAGCTACATCTGTCAACTGCCTAATCCGTCTCACAGCTTATGCAGCAGAGCTAAGCTTATTAGCTAAAATGGTGATATGGTCACCCCATTGTAATTTAGAATCTATTGTTATTCCTAAAAAGGTCGTGTGATGAAGAATGTGAAAGGTGATGTGAGATGCCTATCAGTTATACTTTTATTGAACAAAAAATGGCAAAACGTGGGCGTGTAATGCATTTCTGCCTACACCCTCGGGGGTAGTCATGATTATGTATGTATGAACAAAAAAACTTTGTGTTCCATTTATCTTTATAAAGGAGTAATGCTGTACCCACTTAAGGAAGTTCCTCCGCTAAATTGTTGGTATATTCAAAATAATTTAGTGGCAGTAGCTTACCACCAGGGACTGGTGTACTCATCCGTCCATCCCATTTACTGCCGACGATCAAACCGCGATGCTTTCGGAGGCTAAGTTCAAAACATTTACCGAAACTCCGGCCCTACCATCAAGTAATTCGTAACGTGGTCTAAGTGAAAAGAGAATTGATTTTTATTTATTCACTTTTGAAGAAACAGAGGGGAATTACACACGCAATGTTTTTTGTAGTAAATTTAGCAATAGAGGGCAAACCTTTTACATAGGCAAAAAATTAAATTGTTACCTTGTAACCTAATTGAATAAACATACATTTATTTCATTTTTATAATATTTTAATTCTACTGAGGCCGGATCTGACCAAAGTCGAGTAATTTTTACACGAGAGTAAACCTCTGTTTAACTTGTCATTGTGAACATTTTAATACATTTCATGATTATTTTAAATATGGAATATTATTGACTGAAGGTATTAACAAAATTAAATAAATATGACATATACGGCCGGTTTCTGAATTGAAACTTTGTAGTTGAGCATCCACTGAGTAACCAAATGTCAACATTCAGGAACAAGTTTTGATATTTATCGTGCTCAAAGGATGCTTAACTTCAAATTCTCAATTCAGAAACCGACCGTTAGCTAGTAGGATAATATTATTATTATTACCGTGATTGTTAAACTAGTTTTACTATCCGGCAAATCCGTCAAATCCGGTCTAACTACCTATTATATTTATGCATAGATTGTTTATTTATTTGTTGGTGTAACCGTACACTAAACTGGAATAAAGCATAGGAATCCTTTTAGTTCCTAATCTGATGGTTGATGGATAGTTTTGTGTCTTAACGACATACGTGATACCATAACAGCAGTACGAAAATTGCGTCCCGCATTTCAAGCTCAATCATCATAAGCAAAGCGATTCGCTACAACTTATATTGGAGACCAAACAGCCAGGGAATCCCTCCTACTAATGGTGCGCGGTTGAAAGCACCCAGTGTTTACTTTTATTGTCGAAATAAATCTGTTTTAACTGTCTCGATAATCGCCGGTAAACTGTTACCTACCTAAATATTGCAAGGCTATATTAGTTAGATTACAAGATTCTGTTTATATTTATACCATTTTCAGGCTCATTGGAGGTACCATTAGTTTTATTACTTTATATAGTACTTTTTAGGGTTCCGTAGTTCAAGTCTAGGAACCCCTATAGTTAAGTCATGTCCTTCCGTCCAAATGTCCGTCCGTCCTCGCTGTCCTCAACGTGACGTCATCCGTTTGGGAGGAAAGCCGTTTGGTATAACAATGAAACTTTGCATGGATACCTATGTGTATTTATCACACCGACAAAGTGCTACAATATTTTCTTTTAATTTTTCTTAGGAGACCTCTCCTGCATGTAAAATGGGGATGCTTTTTTTTCTTACCACGTTTTTTGTAAACAAAACTAAATAACTGATACACTATTCTTAATAGTTTCTATTGGCTCTATTGTATACCTGTATAGTAAACAAAAAAAAAACAAATTGTGAAATGAGGTTGTTATGCCTCTGTCTACTCCTTAGAAGTCACAGACGTGATTGTTTATATGCTTGTATGTTAAAGCTCAATACCCATCTATAAAATCAAATTCCATATGTACAAATAACCCCAACCCCATAACAATATACAAAGCTAAAAGCTCACGTATCATATCCGACTATAAAAACATGTCAACTAAAATGGTGGACACAAAAAGCCCATTTAAAAACAATCCCACAGACAATAGACACCGTAATTATGTATAAATCGTAAAAGAACAGCTATCAAATATTTTGCACCTCAGTTAACGAGCGGATCCCGTACTAAAACCTTGTATATCTCTCATATCAATTGTGCGCGGTACATTGCTGGCTATGTTGAATTTTTTTTGCATTAGCCTCTCTCAAACCCGTAAAGGGGTCGCGTAGGTGTCCAACGTCCACCAGCGCCCTGGAGTTAAGGCTGATATACACAGGGTCAGTTACTGACTCCGAATTCGAGACAAGTCAGCGCTGACCCGAGAAAAACCCAATGTAAACTGATTTGAAGCCAGTACAGCGGTGGGAAGTCATATGAAGTCAGTATCGGCGTCTACACTGGCGCCGATACTGACTTGTGCACTGACCCTGTGAAACCCTGCCTTTATTGTTTCGAGGACGTACCCGGGGCGTCGGACAAAAGGCGGTTAGGGGTTTATGCAAAAGAAAAATGCTTTTGCTTCCGGAATGGGATCTTTTCGACATTCTAGGTAACTGATACCATGAAAATATTATGGCACCATGATAATAGGTAATATGGCACCATGATAATTGTCAAAGGTAGAGTACAATTCACGTAAGAAGAACGCTGGGCGAGATAGTGGAGTGGAGAGGTGTGTTTGCGCATCAGTATTCTCGCTGTCACCACCATAATATACTCTTTTTATCTGACAGGACCTGTTCGATACCTTATTGTGCCCCGATGCTACCAACCGTGATTATGGGTTGAGAGTCAACGTGCAATGTGCGTAAAATATTGAAAGTTTAAAAATGACGATAGTAGAATATAAATTCCAAAAGCAATAGCATCTGCAAGTGGTGCAAATAAAGGATGAGGCTCTAGCAAATATAAAAACTCCCAGTTGTCGGGAAATTGACTAAAATTGTATGATGTTATATCGTAGTTTGAATATAATTGACCGAGCGATCGAAGTGTCTATATTTCGAGGTTGGACAATTTTACTTTCGTCCGTCTGTCTTTCTGTATATCTGTCCGATCTTCACGAAACTTGGCACAAGTGTTCCTTGATTTAATACAATTTTTTCATCGTGAGCTTTTTGGTTTGAGGCTTTTGGCTTTTTGGCTCAAACGTATAAATAAAGTTTTAATGTTTTTCACGGCTAGCGTTCCTTTTATTATCCGATTCACGAAATTTGGCACAAGTATTCCTTTACTAGAAACAATATTTTTAGTATTTTTTTTTATTAGAGGGGCGAGGGGGGAAATCCCAAAAAATGATTTAAATATTCGCGAGGTACTGTTCGACCATAGGGCGACCACTAGTTATAGTATTTTCTGTTTTTTTTATTAAGCGTTCAATGGATAGTACATACGGAAAGTTATTAGTGATGTATGCATGCGAGTAAAGGGACTAGTTTTATTGGCGCCTCACTTTTATAGTTCCACCTATACTACACGTAGTAGTGGATACAGGCGCTGGGTGCAAGTTTTAGGAAATTAGGCTGGGTGCACATAAGATGTTCGCAAAAAAAAAACTTTACTAATATTATAAACTGGAAGAAATTGTATTTTTATATGTTCTAAAATTACTTCTCAATCTTCACCATAATCGCTACATTATCCCTAAGCACATGCTATACCTATGCCACTAGAATTTCGTTATAAAGTTGCCATGTCTTTAGAGTGAAGTTGTTAACGGTTAAAGCTACTGCATTGCAACAATGTTTTTTTAATGAATTGTGATTGGATATTCTCTAAATTATTTGTAGTATGGTAATAATGAAAATCATTGGTTGAAACTATTATAAAATCGAATTGTAGCGAATTAATACTGTAATAGTTTCAAATGGGTACAGAAATAAATTTTATTGTTTGGTTAATGTGGCATAATGTATAAATTTGTGTAACATGTAGGCGATTTTGTTTCACTGTACTGTATATTCTTCTATAATAATAAACCAAATAAGAACCTACAAATAAATAATGTAGAATTGATTGCTAAGGCGTTGGGGCTTGAGTTTCGGCTACGTAAGCTCGATCCTTGACCAACACACTACTGGCTTAACCCCACTTGGACCTTACAAGAAATTTTAGCTTAACTACAGGGGTTGACGAGAATGCAAATAAATTGAATTTTCGAACGTATTCAAAGCGCGCCCCCTCAAAGAAATAAGCTCTACCTACCATTATATGACAGAACCGTACTGTAGCTGCAATCTGTATATAACTTTCTAATTCCCCTTCCCCAATTCATGGCCCTCTCCACCTTACACCAGTGTGTCCATCTCCTAATCCAGGAGTTTTACGACTCGCCTTTTGTCGTTGCCGGCACTGAACTCTGGACTATTTTCATTTATCGCGACGTATTGTGTCGACGTTTATGCTACCCGATTTAGTTTAGTATGTCGCATAGCTTTTATACAGGTAGGTATATTTTTTGAAAGTTTTATTGAGTAGTACAGCTATAGATCGTGAAATCTTTATGACATCATAGAAAGTACCCTTAACAATGGGGAAATCAACATTGGAAAAATACATGTAAACCTTTCTTTTTGATTTGATTGTTTGCGTGCTTTGAATTGGCTCCGAAACTACTGAACCGATGTTTGTTTTTTTTTTAAAAATTCTCACACCTTTTCAATTTAAAAAAGACCCTACTGAACCGATTATGCTTGTTTTCTTTTTAATCTTTTTGGACTTCTCACACCTTTTAAATTTAAAAATAAAAACCCGGGTGAACTAGAGTCTTGTTACTTCCGAATTTAGTTTTAGACTATTTCTGGGACTATTACTGAGATTGTTTCTGAGACTATTACTGGGACTATTACTGAGACTGTTACTGGGACTATTACTGGGACTTTTTCTGAGACTATTACTGGGACTATTACTGGGACTATTACTGAGACTGTTACTGGGACTATTACTGGGACTATTTCTGAGACTATTACTGGGACTATTACTGGGACTATTACTGAGACTGTTACTGGGACTATCACTAAGACTATCACTAAGACTATTACTGGGACTATTACTGGGGCTATTACTAAGACTTACTGGGACTATTACTGAGACTATTACTGGGACTATTACTAAGACTATTACTGGGAATATTACTGGGACTATTACTAAGACTATTACTGGGACTATTACTGGGACTATTACTAAGACTATTACTGGGACTATTACTGGGACTATTTCTGAGACTATTACTGGGACTATTACTAAGACTATTACTGGGACTATTTCTGGGAGCATTACTGAGACTGTTACTGGGACTATTACTGAGACTATTACTGGGACTATTACTGGGTCTATTTCTGGGACTATTACTGGGACTATTACTGGGACAATTACAGGGCATAATTAGTTCAAGATTTCAATAATCACATGAACAATCTTGTTGATTTGCGAGATGACTATAAAATAATTTTAAAGTACAATTTTATGCATAAAATTGAGCAAAATTTCATCGAATAATCACCGAAAATGTCCTGGACATCGACGAAAAAGTTGCATTTGCTCCGCTCAACATTTGCAATTAGCAGCATGCATTGCATACCTAGTTCAATGGTTATTTAATGGTTATTAATAGATATTAACAACTAGCTGTATCGATATAACAAAGGGACAGCTACCTATTGAGAATACTGAGAACATTGTAAATTAATATCTGAGTGTAGGTTCGTCCAAAAGCAACAATTTGAATGGTTTACCGACATACGTACATTGTGTGAACACTACGTGAATTGCGTTGTTGATGTACGAAACTTCTACTTTCTTAATTCAGAAAACTATTAAATTCTTACACCGTCCTACATTCAAAGTTTGGATAAATATTTCACCCTCATCAATCTAAAGAACACACTCTGAAAAATCCTATCTTCCAGTGAAAACCCTGTTAATGATATTCTTCTTGTCATGTTAATGAATTATGTTTTATTAAATCGCCTTGGCCCAGTGCTCTGATATTAGTCGGAACAAATAGACAGACATTATAGAGTAATATTTAAAATAAAAGATATCCCATATAATAAATACAAACGGACACTTCTATTTTATTTATGCGAGTATTTTTTTTTTTTTTCACCAAATTGTGAAAAAACAATATATCATTTATATGAAAGTATATTTCACCTCTACACGAGGCATTCTCAAGACTGTCTCAGAGAGAGCAGGCTGTTCTCTCTGAGACAGTCTTGAGAATGCCTCGTGTAGAGGTGAAACATATGTCAACGTTGTAATGTCTTCTATTTTAGCGAAATAATGCTATGAATTTAAAAAGTTTTAATATCATATTTACCATTGCTTTGTCTTGGACTTTCACCAGGTAACGACTGATTCCATCCAATATTTATGTGTATTATCTTTAATTGTTTTGATTAGATGGGTGGGGCACCAAATATGTATGAGACTGTAGCAAATAAACGCAAAGTTGCATGATTGGGCAATAGGCAGTTCAGCCTAAATTGCACAACAAAATGACTGGCGAAACGTTTGCTTTGAAGGTCTATTTCAAAGTACCACCTCCAGCAGTTTCATAACTCCACACACTACATACTATACACAACAGCTATCGAGTTTCTTTGATAGCTCAACGTTAATTTGACAAGGGTATTGAATTGTAAATGCACGTCTATGTAACGTGCGTCATATTGATTCAAGAGGCCTCATCGTACATTTGGTGAACGTACATAGGCTGTTTGGATAAGCCTATACATACGTGTCATCATGCCTCTATCCACGAATGGCTAGACAGAGGTTTAGTACACACCCACACCCACTTTCCCAGTAGTTTTGGTGGCCCCATGTAATAAGGGCAAGCCTATTGCCGTTACCGGACACTGCCACGTTGGATGGTGGTACTCAGAAGTCTCTTTTATCCAGCCTTCTGGTCCTGAGAAGCATCGAAACTGCTTCGGTGGTGACTCTGAAGTCACGGATCCAAATCCCGGGTCGAATCAAACATTTGTGTGATCCACAAATATTTGTTTCGGAGTTTGGATGTTTTCTATGTATATTATGTATGTATTTAGAAATGTATAAGTATGTTTATCAGTTGTCTAGATCATAGTTTCCCGGAAGGGGTAAGCCGAGGCATAAAATATATTAGAGATACCCACAGTTCCCGAGTAATTTTCGGTCCCAAGTATTAAGAGTTGGGACTATCGCTAACAACCGGGACTTTTAGCAAGAGTTAAAATGACACATCTAAACCTCTAAACACTGAAATGGTATACAGAACAAAACATCCTTTATATTTCATCTTGTTCTATCCACCCTAAGAACTACAACCTCTAGGCAATAAGGTGGCCCTTTGTACACAATCTATTTTACAATTGCTTTATTACATATTTTGTGCGATTAATCTTGATGTACAATAACTTGTGTCCACTAAGAATAAATTGGATTGATGTATGTTTCTTATGACTATTTCCAATGAATAGATAACAAAAAGTAATATAAATTGGTACACAGAATAAAGATTACTAGGTATTACCTATTTTTAGAAAATAAGTTTGGAAAAATAAGCATTCAGTCACGTGACATCAAACACCAATCAGAAAATATGACGTCACAAGTTGCACTCTGACCACAGAGTAAGTATGTATGAACTCTGACTTCTTGTATCAAGTTGTATCTGTGATATTATGTAATTTAATTGTTCGTACGTTTTCTTACAAATACAACAGATTTCCTCAATGATTGTTTAAATCAAAATAATACATTTTTGTGACTATATAGATTTAAAACTACAGAATTAATCAATTTTTGAAATTTGGGACACAAGCCTATTAAGAATATTTGTAAGTATTGTATTGTAACATGATTTGCCAGAGAAGCAAGTAATGTTTTTTAAATTTCAATTTCCGAGCTTTTTAGCTTACTGAAACACAATTGGACTGCAGATAAGCCGTGGAATATTAATTAAATCTTGCTATTAACGTGGAGTATCGGTAAAATGACAACATTTTGAACTGAAATGAGTTTTGTTTTCAGCTTGTTAATGAAAATTTAATGATGTGGAATTATTTTGTGCTGAAATGTGAGTAAGTTGATAAAACATGGAGAATAATAAATAAATGGGCATCGAGGTAGCTTCGGTGAAGTACCTAGTCTGATAGTATGATTTGCATGTAGGTTTTATCCCAAGGTCTAATATTTTGATTGTACGTAGATACATCACTTAAAGGTCCTATCAACCGAATGTCACGACTACGCGAGGTTGGTACGTGAAGTCGTTGAAATTAAACATACAAATTTCAGTAGGGAAGATGGATACTGACTGCCATCATAGTAGGACCCTAATATTTATAAAACCTAAAGCCGGAACGCGCAACCGGAGTCTGCCCGGGCGGACGTCGTGAGTGTAGTGTGCCAGCAACGCACCGCAGAAAAATTAAGACCCGGTGAGGGTAGATGGAGAATCTGCCCACGCCTCTAGCTACCGACGCCGCCAGCTCCAGCCAGCCTGTGACCACAGCCCGATATAACTCGGTCGAAACGTCAGGCCATATACGAGTAAAAAGGTAATTAACGCGTTTAAGTTACGAAAATTTAACTATTAAAATGAACCTAGGTAATTCATAAATGTTTCTGTTTTGGGTGCCTTTCTATGTATAACATCCTGTGTGTATTTCCAAATTTACATTTTGCGAATAAGTCCTTTGTCTACTAAACCCATAATATATGTATTTTGGATGCAAAGGGACTGTATCAACATCTCCGTGGCCTAAATACTACACGCGGAGAACAGCTGACACATTAAATACCTACTTTTAAAAATTATCCCGTTTTCTTTCAGTATATTATATCGTCAATCTGTGTATTAAAGTAGTTAACTTAATTTGTCAACAAATTTGGTTCAAAACATAGACCTCTAACACATAGAAAAGACGACGCGGGCGCGCGACGTGACGTCATCGCAGTCAAAAGAGTAGAAAATTAATAAATAAGTAATATAATAGACAATTCGAAATTCCCTTTTGGCAAAGGTTAAGTACCATGAAAAATTCTATTCCGGTTTTAAAAAGAATCCCCCGAGGTGCGAGACCCTCTGTGGCTCAATGTTTAGCCTCCTGCATTGGTCAAGTAGTCCGGGAAAATACCTTTAGCGCTTGGGAACAAATGTTAACCTTCCCTTATAGAAAGCTTCCCTTATAGAAAGCTACACGTAAAGAAAAGGCCGTTGACATCTTTGACGGTCCAAATCAAAGAAAATTGTACAAACAATTTTAACATTTTAAATTAAAAAAATTCAATCCACATTTCGGCCCCTGATTATTCTCAGGCCAAGAAATTAAAACTTGTAGAGAATAAAGTAAGGGAAGGCGACATCAGTGGGGCGGCAAGACTACTTTTTAGTAGAGACGTGCTGGCTCATTATTCTGTAGAAACTTTGACGGGCTTGCAGAGTAAGCACCCACCATCCGCAGCTGACCTCTCTTTCCCTGATCCTCTGAACAACGATACAGAAAATCTGACTACTGCTGAGGATGTGCGCACAGCTGTTGACTCCTTTCGTTTTGGATCAGCTGATGAACTTGACGGTCTGACACCACAGCACCTTAAGGATCTGTTGTGTCCGAGTGCTGGGGAAGCTGGTGATGCACTTCTGAGGGAGCTAACAGCTCTAGTCAACCTCATGCTCTCAGGCAATGTGGACAGTGGCATCACAGATATTTTGTATGGGGCCAATTTATGTGCCCTTAACAAGAAGGATGGTGGCCGAACATTGCCGTAGCCGTGCCACTTTGCGGTGTTTGGCAGCCAAAATTTGTTGTCGTTTTTATAGTACGGAGCATACTACCAAATTTCAGCCCTTTCAATTAGGTTTTGGTTCAAAAAGAGGTTGTGAGGCCGCAATCCATGCGCTTGCAACATACCTTGACAGTAGCGAAGATGGAGAGGTTATCTTGAAAGTTGACCTGAAAAACGCCTTCAACTCTGTAAACAGGGACACCTTGCTGACACAGGCCAAATTAATCACCCCCAACATTTTTAACTTTATTTGGCAATGCTATAGTCAGCCAACAAAATTAATTTATAAAGACCACCTTTTGAATTCAGCCGTTGGATGTCAGCTAGGTGATCCGTTGGGACCAGTCATCTTCAGTTTGGCCATTAACCCAATAATTCAAAAAATAAAATCAAAATTCAACATTTGGTACCTAGACGACGGGACTTTAGGGGGAAAAGTAGAGACAGTTTTACAAGATTTAGCCCTAATAAAGAACGAGTTTCAGTCAATTGGCTTAGAACTGAACCCGAATAAACTAACAAAAACTAAAAACTAAACTTTCACTATTCTTCGTTTTTGTCTTTTTGTACCCAAATTTACACATGTTCAGGACAATTTTGGAAAAATGTAGAAATTTTGGGCAGACTAGACAACTTAATACAAAATTCTTTGTGTAAAATTTTAAATTTAAATATTAATGACCGGGCCTGGGTCCAAGCGTCTCTTCCAGTTCGCTTGGGCGAGCTAGGTATTCGTAGAGTCACAGATGTCAGTCTGCCAGCACTTCTGTCGACGGTCCATAGCACCGAAGAATTAGTCAGGAAAATTTTGTCAAATACACTGATTGATTCCGAGGCTGCCCTCACGCCTAGGCTCACGGCGACTGTGGGATTCACCGCTCTGTAAATTAAGAATTAATACACTGATTGCCACTTCTGTCAATATTTCAGAGCGTGCACACCTACTAGCGGTTCGGTTAAGCTGTTTCTGAGATTAACGTGTTCAAACATTCAGACAAACAGAAAAAAAATCTAAAAACCATTGTTTTGGGTACTATTGCGTTTATAAAGCCCCGTTTATAGTTTCTCTAGTATATCTTCGATGTACAAACATCGACCACTTACAATTTTATTATATGTATTGAGTAAACAATAAAATTAAATAAGTTTTTATGAAAATCCGTCAATCGGCAACAACGACGTGAGCAATTTTTTATTCCTACTTTTCGTGTATGTATTGAAAGTCTTTGGTTTAAAACAATCACACCACACATTAATTGCCCACATGTTTTGTTATACATATATGTATATTGTACTCCTTTAATAGTACATTATTGCAAAGGCCGGGGGATTGCAGGTCGAGTATGAGTTTACTAGTACGAGACAGGCAATAGCCATTTCCATTAGCATATTATAATGCTTTTCTCAAAAGAAAGGAAATAAAACATACTTTTATGTTATACTAAACGTATTTTTCTTTTCACTACACTGAACTTCGGTTTTCCATTGCCAATTTGGCTTCTGATCTTAAATCTGGTGGAGTAAAAACAATCTCGATTTCACAATCTGAACTGTTGGAACGCATTTTTATTATTAAATTTATTTTAATGTACATAAATAACAAATCAAGGCGAATTTCCTGCTTTACCGCCAATTTTCTATTAATCATTTGTACCGAAAGATAAATGCATTACCTATAAGCTATATACTAGTAGCCACGTGAACACAATATTACTAAGCAAAAAGACTTGAATAAGAGATCCAATTAAAGAATGTTTTAAGGTCAATTCACGTGATGCAGCGCGTCGGAACTGAGGCTTCAATTATATGTGTGAATCGGCCTTTATGTACCCAGGAAACCTAGAATGAATTTCTATACAACATTGCTGGTCACTTGTAATCCCAAATTAAAAAATCACGCCTGCAATGAATTTTCATACAACATTAGTAGTCAGTTATTCTAAATTCAAAAACAAAGCTGTCCGTAAATTCCATAATTCCCGTAATCTTCTTTTTAAATAATGATATTTCCATGCATGTTTGAGAAAAGCTATTTCCATGCCAATAACATGAGTTAAAAATCCCATTGCGGTCTGTCGGAAATGTTCAGTAGAATGTCCATAAACGCCAGTCACAAAATTTAAATATCCCAGGCTTCTGGACGCCGAGCTGGATTTATGTTGGTATGTATAGTACAAGCGCCGAGACACCGGTAACGATGTACGAATAAAAAGGTTAATTATGGACAAGGCATTATAATCTATAGAAATATGTTTGGGTGTAGATCGCAAAAAGTTATCGGTCCTTTCAAGATGAGGGCAGATAGTGCCTGAATTTGTAAAACGTTCTCCTTGTAAGAGAAATATGAAAACAAAGTTTTAAACGAACTAGCGGCTTTCAAATGCAGAGGACGTCTAGAACAATTATTTTTGTAACAAATAGTCCATTTATCGAGGATGGCTATAGGATACATCATGCTACGACTAATAAGAAGGGAACAGCAATTAAAAATGTTGAAGAAACGATACAAACGAAGTCACTGGCGTCCGCTAGTTTGACAGCTCTCCGGTCACTTCTATGTTTATCAGAGTCTCGTTTGTCCACCCCTGTACCGATAAGGTAAATACACCACTTACATGTGAGGTAGGGGTGGGCCTCTTAAATCTTGGCGAGACCAGCATGCAGCATAATAATTCTCATCATCATTTCAGTCTATATCTGTAGATGATGATGAATGGATGATGGGATTTTGTCCTATGTTCAGCAGTGTACATTTGTAATTACAAAATCTGTGTAAATACAAAATTCCATACTTATGAGTTTCCAATCTGACTGGTCTATTGCCACCTTCATCCAACGAGACCCAGTGGTTCTTACTATTTTAGTCACCCCACACTTGCCTGTGTTAATAAGGTTGGAGTCTTAAAGTACAAAGCGCAGTACTCTTCGTAGATCCAGGTTGTAGTTGACTGAGGTGCAAGTCGCCAGACGCGGTGATTGACCTGTGACCTTGATGCGCGATAAATAGGCTGATATATACTGATAGTACGTAGGCAAATCCATTAGTATTACTGCTGAGGTTTATTATTTTTTCGGTAGGCAATAATATTACCAACATATTATGTTGGTAATAAACTTGGCAGAATAAAATAATATAAAGACATAGGTAGAATTACTATTTATTGTAGGTACACAAAAGGAAATCTTAAGAATAATACGAGTATACAACATAGCATCACGCCTTTTCCCCGAAGGGGTAGGTAGAGGTGTGCAAACACACCCACATCTCGCCAGCTATGTTAGGTCCGATGTAATAGGGGGCGAGCCTATTGCCATTTACCGGGCACAAGTTCCAGACTCTGGGATAATTATCTGGGTGAAATTATAAAGAGAATTATACATTATCCACCAGACCCGGGAATACTTAGTACCATTGTGCCACCGAGGTAGTCTATGAGTATACAACAGGTGTAGTTATTGTTAAAGAGTTGTTCTAGACAAAATTAAGATGGAAATAATACATCATCATCCACCGAGCCTTTTTCCCAACGCGGTTGGGGTCGGCTTTCCAGTCTAACTGCGATTCGGCTGAACTTCGATATATTCCGTGAAGCGACTGCCATCTGACCTCCATAACCCATGGGTGATATCGAAGTTCTGTAGTTAGACCGGTAAGATTTTTGGTTTAGGGCTCCAACTATCCATAATGACTGTCATAGTTGTTTGTATGACAACCGGGACCGACTGCTTAACGTGCTCTACGACCCATGGAGGGGTCTCAATGTCTTAAGAAATGGTCACCCATCCTAAGATTAGCCTGACCCGATGTTGCTTAACCTTTGCAATGTGTTAACATTGTCGGTTACCATTAGCCCCTTTGGAAATAATATTACAAGAAACTAAAATACTCGTAAAATAAAATTATAACGTTAATACCGTTTTGTAAAAATGAAAATATAAAAATTATGTTGTTCTATTATTTGTACGAAAATCCTACATTAATAAATTTTACTAAACCTAAGCGCAAACTGCGCAAGTAATATTTTTTTTTTTTTTACTTTTTGTCAAATTCTAATCTTATCGCACCACTTGAGACCACGACCTTTCCAACGGTGTGCCACACTTGACTGTGCGACTCTTAGTTTAGAAGGAGAAGCGGCTTCACTGGCGTATTATATATATAGATATAGAAATCATAAATCACAAAAATAAAAAAATTTACTTATTAAATTTTCCCCAGGCAACCTTCAGTCCTTCATAGCTACATGTGCTATTCATGACCTACTCCAATTCCAAAATCTAAGGGATAACCGGAGGAGATTCTAGAGTTTGCATTTTTCATTAAAACAATTCTATTTACATTCAAAACCGCACAAGCTTTCATAAACGTGGACACATATAATATACTTTATGCCAATAATTTCACAAACTACTATTTCACTGTCTCATAAACTTAAACGTGTCATCATAAACAGAACAAATGTCAAGCTTTTGATACACACATAGTTTTTCTACTATAATCACTTTTATGAATGTATAATAAGGTTCATTTTTGTCCTCGATGAAAGTAATCTCAACTCCCAAGGCCAGATGATACCGAGCCAAAACGTATCCATTACCGCAATTAATGGTACGTTATCATAATGAAAAGGAATTTGTTCCATATTACTGTTGTTCATTATGAGCATTTTCCCTCGAATGCACTGTATGAAGTTATAAAATATGGTCTTTTTGAGTCCTTTTAGTTTGGGTCATATCCAACCAACACATTTCAACCACATTGGCAGTTAAACACAAAAAAATTTAAGAATACGGACACAAATACTTTACGTTTAACAGACATACACAAAACAAAATTCTCATTTCTTCAGCCAAACCCGTCTAGGATTGGTTTTATTCCGCAAACGACTACACTTCAGTTCCCCACATTATCGATATACGCTGCATTCTCTCATTATGTTCAAACTAGCTAATCTTCAAGTCTGCTGTCTGTTCTCCAATTGTAGATTTATTTTCTAATAATAGTACATCAGGTGTCAAAAATTGTGGCTTTAATTTTTACAATATTAAGAAAGAAATTATAAATAGATCACAAAAACCGATGTCATCGGCGGGACTCGAACCCACGGCCTTTCCCTAACAACTGCTCTGACCAACTGAGCTACGATGACCACTACCGACAACATCGAATTTTTGCTTCATATCATATTCATAATCTCTACATCGCGCTTTAATTTTTGTTAGTGTGTAGTTAACTATTTCGCATCCATCGTGAGGTCACACCCCGGCGGGTGTCAACACTGCGAGGTTTCCGACGACGACACCGCACTCCACACGTTGGTGGTGTGCTTAGCGTGGGCGAATCAGTGCCGGGACCTCGTAGTGGATCTGGGCGTGGATATTCTCTCGCTGGAAACCATGCTCCAAGCCATGGTCTCCAGCGCGAGTAGGTGGAACGCGGCCATGTCCTTCTGCGAGTAAGTCATGCTCGCGAAGGAGGCGGCCGAGAGGGAGAGGGAGCGTACCCTCCCCGCTGAGTTCCACAGTCAGCGGCCAGGGTGCCTCAGGCTCATCTACGCCCAGGACCATCGACCTCCATGATCGGGGCCTGATGACGGCGGGATAGCCACCCGCCGTCCTTACAGAAGCAGGCTAGAAGAGTCGCGTGCTGTGGGGCCTCAGCCCCACAGAACGCACCCAGATTCACTCACCGACTCGGGATAAAACCCAACCCCAACGACGCGGGATTTTCATTCCGACCGAACCCTCGAAGAGGCCACGCAGGTGGCCAAAATCCGCCGGGCGTCCACGGGAATACTATACCCTCCGGTGTCACCAGAGACCCCGCAGCAATGGACATGGGAGAGGCCGCGCTCTCGCGGAATTAAAAAAAAAAAAAGAAGTGTGTAGTTAAATCACTATCTGCATAATAACTTTTAAAGTAGGTAATATAATAATGTTTTCCTACGCCATTCTACTTAATTACTTCAACTTTCAATTTAAACAACCGTCCAGTTTCATTTCCCAACTAAAACAAACGATAAAAACTCTCCCAAATCTCAGTTGGGTAAGTCTACATAACTGATATAGATTAAAACAGTATAACTGTCTGTGAAGAGACACAATCTCTTGTTTCCAGTCGGGTAGAGTCGTTAGACAAAAGACAAATACGCAACACTTTCTTGTACGGACAGAAAATAAAGAGAGATTAAAAGTAAAGACCGGGAACGACTCTGAGTAGGGTTGTCACGCAAATTAAAAAAGTGCTAATGCCAAAAGTTTATACAAAATAATGTCGGTGCATTATCTCCAAAACCGGACTTAATTATTTAAATAGCTACGCTTCTATTCTGAAGGGTCAGAGGTTCATTCAACAACCGGGCCCGTGTTTCAAACCTGCCATTTTTACACAGTCAGCTCAGACTATCTCTAAGAGTTTTTAAAATCCACCTCGATAGTAACCTTATAAAAGCACCAGTGGTAATTTTAAGGAAATTGTCAATTCACCTTGCACCTTTTGATAAATCAAATTTTATATTTGTATCCACATTGACTATGACGTGCGTAGCAGAGTTGTATTTGATTTCACCTATCAAATCGGTCATATCGATGTGTGAGTGGATGTGGTTCCATTCACATTTTAAAACATATTAGATTGCAGTTTCAGAATAAAAGACACACCCTTTCTACTTTTTAAAATTGAGGGAGCTAATTTTCTTATATTTTTTTATGCTCTATTTTCATGATTTCAGAGATATGCACTCCCGGGTATGATGTCGACCAGCATGCCAAATTTGGTCAAAATCGGTCCAGCCGTTTGGGAGGAGTTGGCACACAAACGATTTACACTTGTCGTCTAAGATTGAGCTTCGCTTCGTTCCGCTCAGTAAAATCATTTTATTAACGACGCCAACGCTAAATATAAAAAAAAATTAAAAAATGGACCCTTTTTTGGCTTCTGCGGACCACTGGTTGGGAACCACTAAGCGTCACGTGGCGATTTCTACTAAATCGCTCTACCCGTAAGCCGAGTTAGAGAACTTGGTTCCAAAAAATAATAGAGAAATAAAGAAAGCCAGACTGCACTCAACCAGGAACACCTCTGATAATGCCGTTACGATGAAACCGGTCAGGTTTATTATAATAAACTAGTGGATTATTGTACAAGTGTGTTTGTTCATCAAGTCGAACTTTTTTTGTAATTTGATAGGTACTATTTAAGTTAATAATTATTGTTTGTTTTATTTAAGTGACATCCCTAAGAGAATCACAGGCTTGAAGTAAACAGCCGCGTCTAGCTACATTGCAATTATCGGAACATATTTGTCACGAACTAACTGCTAATCTCTTTCTATTTGCTTTGGTTCTAAGCGTTGTCGTATTATGTAGTTTGTCTTAGTTTTACAAGTCACTTACAAATTGATCGACATGTTCGTTTAATTGTGATTTAAGTGACGTAGGATGTGTTTTAATTTTTTATAGTCTAATTAGTCGTTATCTACTCTATACTAATCTCTATATAGAAATAGGGAATGTAATTTTTGTCCCCCCTTAATTCTCGAACTGCTTATGCTCCAATGATGGTTGACCCCTCTATGGATAGCCCTTGATCTGGAGGCAAGCCAAAAAATCCAAAATTTGACCTAGCCCTAAGGGGTCAAAAGTTATAGGCCAAAACCTATGGCATGGTGCGGCGCGAAACACCGCGCAAGACACCGTACTATCTATACATATGTATATATAGAAATGGGGAATGTAATTTTTGTCCCCCCTTAGCTCTCGAGAACTGCTTATGCTCCCATGATGCTTGACCCCTCTATAGATAGCCCTCGATCTGCAGGCAAGAAAAATAATCGAAAATTTTATCTAGCCCTAAGGGGTCAAAATTATAGGCCAAAACCTATGACGTGGTGCGGCGCGAAGCACTGCGTCAGACACCGTACTAATATTACAATAAAGAGGTAAGATTTCAAAATTACAATATAGATGCTACTTTTTATTAAATTCATTCAGCCATTTTGGACATGTGTGCCCGGTGACGGCAATAGGCTTGCCCCCTATTACGTGGGACTAAAAATACTGCAAATTATGTTTGTGTAATGCACCTCTGCCTACCCTTTCGGGGATATAGGCGTGATATGTATGTGTGTATGTGTGTGGGTGTGTGTGTGTGTGAGAAAAGTTTTGATTGTTTCTTTGAATTCCCCGAGTTACATAAGCTACTTTTTATTCTGGTAATGTAATCCCACGGGCATTGATAAGCTAAATTTTATTATTTTATTGTTAAGCGGAGATAAATAAGATTTTACCAGGCTATCCTTAGTTTTTCACCTTAACTGTGTCAGACTGTACAGAGTGGTCTCACCATGATTTTAAAGTCAGAGCCTCACCTGAAATTAGGACACCTGACGAACAACGGAAGAGGCTCTAGCAAACATAAATCACCTATTACGTGGGCCTCTGCTTACTCCTTCGAGATACGGTCGTGAATATAGTATCTGTATCTATTGTATGTCACAATTATTAATGTTTGCTTGTGATACCGAAGTGTTCGATGGCATATTTTGTGCGTTCAGTTTTCCTCACCAAAGTCATCTCCACTGCTGAAACTCTGCTGAAAAGCAGAATTTTAGCTTTTTTTTCCTTTCACTCATCCCCACTAATTTATTTCGGTGGGTAAATCATATTAGCATAAATTACCGAGTTCATAAATCCCCACCAGGACTGTCAACTTTGAATTTGGAGAGGTGAGAGGTTGTGAATCACACAAATATTTGATTCGACCCAAGAACCGAACCCAAGACTTTGAGGTGGAATGCCGATACACTACCGACCATGCCATCGAAGCAGGTTTAAGTAATGATTCACACAATAAAATTTCACGGCCATTAATTAGAAATTTAGAAGAACATTATCTCTGTGGTGAAGCATCCACACACGGAGCATAATTACGACTTTGTTACAATCTGTAAATACAAGTTGCTGAAATGAATCATTTTTGTGACTAACCAACGTTGGAACTGAACGTTTTACGCAGTATTGAAATTATAAAATTAGGTCACTTTTGGAATAATGATTTAGTTTTTAAAATGGTTCAGTACTATTAAATTTAATTTCAATATTCTAAAGCTGTATTCCGCGAGCTTGGTTCCAAATTAAGCTTTAGAAAATGGAATGTTTCAGTGGCGTACGTATAATAACAAGGTCTTACAAGTCATAGTTTGTTAAAAAAATCCTGTCGCGATGTTGCAAGGGAAAGAAAATGTTAGAAAGAATATAGATTCAGATACTGCGATAATGGAGGCTTCTCTCATATCAACATCATTAGGCTACTATCATCCCGGTAATGTGATGTGTGTGTGTGTGTGTCTGTAAGAATTGGAAACGTGATACGACGGACATCAGCTATATGGCTACAATAAATAGGGCTCACACAACATCGCACTTTTTCCTAAAAATGGGTAGATCAAGAAATGGCGAAATAGGGTCTCACGTAAAAGGATGCGAGCCTGTCCCCCTTTTCGAGCACTTTGTACTTATGTTATAGTCAGTCTCGTCCGTTCTTCACCGCGTACAGGTAAGGTAGACTTGGGCCTCGAAGATGTTGATAAGGCCTCTTAGCACCCAATGAATGACGCACAAACATCATGAGTCCTACTCGCCAAGGGAGTAGGTACAGGAGTGTAACACTGTAAATATCACACACATTTCACTCTCTTTGTCCCGCCATGAAATCGTTATTTAATTTTCCGTTAACACCCGCAAGGAAAACATATCTAGCAAAATTCTTCCCAAGTAATTTACATTATAAATTATACACATACTGAACCCAGGCTCGTCTGTCTGTCTGCAAAAACAATAACTCAGTAATTACCGTGCCATAATTAAGGCTCATGTGAGTCAGAACTTTCATAGCGCTTTGTTTACGCCATCATGAGGGCGACACGGAAGGGCCTTAGTACTAGATACATCATAATGAATCCCGACCTTGGGTTAGTTAATAATCCTTTGTTTAAACAATAAAGGGCTCGTTTATTCTGCATTTGCGTATGAGGGAAGTGGCGCAGTTGCATCAATAATTTTCTTGAAACGTATTACTATTTTTATAATGTATGTTCGTCCTTATTATGTCAGCTGTTAATCTTTCTTTTTAGTTTTTAAAACAATATGTCACGTGCAATTTTAAATATTTTACAATATAAGACGCAAAACCAAAGTCTGGGCTTGATGGAACCAGCGTCAACTGAACTAACCGGATACTTGAAAAATCTCGGAATTGTCCCGTAAGTGGGTATTTTGTTTTTTTTTTGACCTTTTTTCACACAACATCATCTAGCCCAAAGTAAGCTAATATAAGCTTATGTTATGGGATCTAGACGACTGATAAAAATACTTATATATTTCTAAATACATACATATTATACACAGAAAACACCCAAACTCCGAAACAAACATTTGTGGATTACACAAATAATTTGATTCGACCCGGAATCGAACCTGGGACCTCAGGGACGGCAGACGCTTACTAATGCCCCTGTGCCATCGAGGTAGTCATGTTGTCGGTATTGGTCATCATAGCTCAGTGATCAGAGCGTTCCCCCTGTTAGGGAAAGGCCGTGGGTTCGAGTCCTGCCGATGACATCAGTTTTTGTGATCTATTTATATTTTTTTTATGTTGAATAGTTTACACGTTTGTACACGCAAACACGAAGGTTTTTTAATGAAAAGCTATAATTTAATACAGACATACAACATGTTGGAAAACCAAAGAAACAAGATACAATATATTCGTCCCGAATCTTATTCGAAAACCTAACGCACTTTGCAAAAGGTTTTATTAAGGTATACTCTAGCAGTCTAGCAGCTAACAGAAGGTAGGTATACAAACTTAATAAATATTATAATGTTATTAAGTATACACTATGGTGGCATAGCCACACAAATCATACATGTATATGACGATGGCTGGGTTCATAATGACGTTGGACCAAGTGAGGTGTGTAACAGGTCGTCTGGACATCGCCGGGTTGAACGGCTAGTGTAGACGGGTCACTCACACTCGAAACGGGGACATACAGCCGTGAAACGTCATGAACTTGTTGGTTAACATGATCGTAATTGTATTTTTCTGTTGCTGGTAAGTTGCAGGTGATCAATAAATTTGGACACAACGTCATCTAGCCTATAACTAAATATAGCTTGTACTGTGACTGATACCAATACTCAAATATCTAATTATAATTGTAATTTATATCGTAAAAAAAACAGTCAAACTCCTAAACACATATTTGCAGCTCGTTTTGCGTCTACCCGGGCATCGAATCCTAGACATCTAAGGTCTGACCCAAGTTGCACGTTTAAGCGACTACACCACCGAGTTAGTCACAAATGTGGAGAAAAGGTACCAAATATGGCATAAGTTATAAACTGCGATCTTTTATATTTCCATCAAACTGGAAAAGTTTCAGATAAATCATTACCGATTAAATTAGACTTTTTACATCACAATCACTTCTGTTTCCCCGTGGTATGAAGGGGCGAACATTACGCCTAACTTTTGTAACTCATTTGGTTGAGTTCGTTTTCGAGTTTGACAAAAAACAGAGCCGTATGTCACCCACCAAAAACTGCCAGACAGACAAATGAATTCACAAGTTCTGGAAGTTTCTCAAGAGTTTTGTGATAGACTTAGATCCGCTCTTGTTGTCGAGTATGTCACTCGCAATAACTTTACCAATCAAGTAGTTTCAGAAGTATCACTGTGTGATCTTAGTTGGTCGAGTGGATTTTGTTTCTAGATGGTTCCAATTCGTATTTTATTGCATGAAATGATTGATCTTAGTTTTTATCTGACTTTTATGAGTTGTGTGGGTGGTTAGTGATCTGCCTAAAGTTTACGGGATCGAATCCCACCAAGGATAAAACTTTATGTGATGAGAAAGAGGGTTAGTTCTGTGGCAAGGTGTGAGTAATATATTTACCTATCATTATGTGTATTTATTTAGAAGTATTAAATTACGTTTATCAGTTACTTATCTAGATTCCATAACACAAGCTTATTACTAGGTTACCTACTGTCCTAAATATAAATTTTGTAGATACATAGGTATACATCACGCCTACATCCTCGATAGTGTAAGTAGAGGCATATTATACGCCCACTTCTAGTCTGCACTTGCATGTAAGGTTTTCTTAGACATATCTTAGTGGGACCCTGCACCCCTCTTATAATTCATTTATTCATTTGTGAACATAGGTTTAAACAAGTCAAAATTAAATAAAAAATTTAAAAACCCCCGACTCACAAAAAAAGTGATGTATAAGTTATGATCTTTCATTTGATACGCAACACGGGTATATTTGAACACATTCAATTTTTCATCACCACTTTCACCCGTCATATCTTTGAAATGGCTTAACCGATTTTTATAAAACATAGCTAAGAACACTCTCCCCTAACCCATCCTTCAAACAAAAGAAACAGAATCAAAATTAGTTCATCCATTTGGGAGCTACGATGACACAGACAGACTTACAAACACACACATCCACACACACGTCAAACTTATAACACCCCGTTCGGGTTTCCGTCGGGGGTTAAAAAAAGGTTTTACATTGACTGCGTGATCCTCTATGTCTACCAGATACTGTGTACACATGTTGTAGAAATAAAGAATGTCAAAAAATAAGGAACCATCAAATAACATCATGAAAAAATAATAATAAATTCAACCATACTTACCATTAAACAAAATGTCATAAAAATATTCATTAAACATTATCTATTTGAATGTCATAAAATTAGGAGATTTCCCCTTAAATACATTGAATATAGGTACGAGTATATTGTTGAATGTCAAGATGAATGTATAGATACTAGGTAAGCATTTACTTGCTAAGGGTCCCTACCAGCATCTCCACGGCCCAAGTTTCCTCACCTTCACGCGGTGCATCTGCTAACAAAACGGAAGAGCCTCTGGCAAGTACACCAAGTCTCCAGAAACGACAATAGGCTTGCCACGTGGGCTTAACGAAGTGATATGCGAAACGTGCACGTAATAAGTGCCTCTATCTACCTTTTCGGGGATACCTAAAGACTTCAGAAACTTAAGACAAACAGTTCTTTCACGTGATTATTGAGATATATACATACCTCTATATTACCCGACGTTTAGACCTTGTTACAAGTGTCGTGGTCACGGGTGGACAATGTGTACGAAACGCGAACATTATCAACGGTTTGACTGTCTTAACTTAACCATTATAAAACTTAGATATAAACATAGGTACGTTTAGAATACTATTTGTCAAAGTATACAAAATAAACATAATTATAGCCTAAAAATATTTACATTACAAAATATCGTTTAAAAAATCCTCCGCGTCATTGCCGACTGGGAAGGTTCCCAGAATGCTGGCTGTGTTGCCACGTTGGATGGCGATACTTATTCTTTGGGCCAGAAAATAGCCAGCCTTCTGGTCCTGAAAAGCATCGATTAGGCGTTTAGCAATCTCTCTATAAAGGCGGCGAGCACTCGGACCCCATGACCCCAGTGTCTCAACCCCAAACGGCTCAAATATGTAATCACTTTGTCAAAGCCAAATAAGCTTTAAAATTTGTTTTTTTTTTTTAATTTTATTAATAAATCTAACTGTCTGTTAAGTTAAGAGTTATTTCATATTTATGATATTATAAATTTTCTGAAAAGAAGAACGAATGACTTTATTTTCTAAAAGGAAAGTTATGATGTTAGAAAAATGTATTACAATAAAATTTGGCTTCTTCCCTTCTCAGGCAGAATTTCAACTCCCATGAGAATAAACCTTTGGTACATTATGTTGTGACCTTTAAGTGTCTACTTTTTGACATTTTTACAGCATTTTAAAATATTAATTCAGTCATTTTATACAATTGCGTACCTACTAGCTGCCCCCACAAACGTTGTTTTGCCATAAAGTGGGTCACCCTTGTGACAAAGGGGTCACAAAAATTATAAGAATCAGTCAAGCTGTTTTGGAGGAAGTGATATGAAATGGAATGATTTATTTATTTGTATATGTCATTAAATGGCTCTTACAAACGCCAGTATGTACTTACTTAAAATAAAAATTATTATTGCTTCAATATTTACATGTGCTGCCATATTCGCAAAGAACCGAGAGAAAGACCCTGGCAATAAAACTCACGGTCATTCTTTTTCTGTAACTGACAGGTAAATTACACATTTTCTTAAGACTTAATGTGGACCAATGTACATTGGTCTCGTGTCAAAATCAATAAGTGTGTATAATACAACAAAAAAAAAATTGTAGTCACCTAATTACAAAATATGCTACAATTATGGCATTTTAGGAGTTGGTCAGGGCGTCAGTGGACTTTGCCCATCTTTGCAGGATTTCCAAAATTTCCAGGATTTCCAAAATCCTACATTATTTGGAAGTCTACTACTAGAAAATTATGACAAAAGCTCGTACAAGATAAATATTCTGCATCATTTTTGTGCTTTATATCTTTGCAAGTATAATTTTAAGAGACAAATAAATGTGTGCTCGAATTTCCCGGTTTTACTGCGACCATCTCAAGGTTACTGACGCAGTTGCACTCTGGTACGTTTAAAGAATTTGATTTATGCACATCCGCATACATAAACACACGTACATTAAACTAAACGTGTGCCAATTTGAGATACCTACAACAAGTATGATTTAATTAAATCAAATCAAATACTCAACATGGTAATATAGGTATACCTTTAGGAGACATAACCTTTGAATGGATTGCGAGTTAATTAAATTAAGACTAACCTGTCCTAAGAGCATTAGGGTGGTTTTCAACCAGAGATGAGCTACCTGAGAGTGTTATTTAGCTGTGCTGTGAGGATGTGACAATTATGTGGACCAATGAAAACTATTGTGCTGTGACGTGCTTTGTGGACAAATGATTATGATTGGTGGATGTCAATTGCTTTGGTGGCTTCCATTGTAACGTAGCATAGCACACAACGCACCCTTAGCTTGGACCTAGGTAGATCGACTCAACTACGAAAAGCCTACTGCTACTAGAATAGTAATGTCAATTTATCAAATTGCTATTTTTATTATATTTTAATAAGACACAAATTAAAGTGTGTTCATTGATATATAGATCGACCAACAAATCATACGCCGCAAGTGGAGTTCGATTGGCCATACTCTCCGAAGGGACCAGAATCACATACCGAGGCAAGCTCTCGACTGGAACCCTCAAGGAAAGCGCAAACGTGGTCGCCCGAAACAGATCTGGCGGCGGACTATTGCTCCAGAAGTGAGTGCATTAGGGAAGACTTGGAGCGAAATAAAGCGCGAAGCTCAAGACCGAACGGGATGGCGATGCACTGTGGACGCCCTCTGCCCCATCTAGGGGACTTAGGACCTTAAGTCAAGTAAGTCATCTAGTCTCAAACTAAGCAACGCTTGTGATATGAGTACTAGATAAACTGATATAAATACTTACATACTTATTTTTTTGTAAATACATACATATTTAAAATAGGAAACATCAAGACTTCGGTACAAACGTAAATGTCATCACACAAAGTTTGTCTCAACCGGGAATCGAACCCGAGACTCCGACGTCTAAAGCTGGTGCACTACCGATTACGCCACCGAAGCAGTCGTATTAAAGAGCCCTATTGATATCTAGACCTAAATTAGGAGGTGCACAGACGGAGGAGGTTCCGGCAAATATACCCAAACTGCCCGGTAACGCCAATAGACTACCCCTATTACATACTAATGTCTACAAAGTGACTGGCGAATAAAATGTAGCCGTAATAAACGCCGCTGTCTACCCCTTCGGGGTTATTGACGTGATTTTGCGTGTATACTAATATAACAAGTGTAATAAGTCGAGTTATTGCGGAAAAGATGCGTTTGTATGCTACCCACGGGCCATTTTAATGTTGCAAGGACAAACACTATACAGAAATATAGCAGAAAGCGAAATTGAAACAACAGTGTTCAAATTACAGACATACATCACGCTTATATCCCCAAAGTAGTCAAAGGTGCATTTCACACCCACACTTTGCCAGTAATTTCGTAAGATCCAGGTAATAGTAGGCAAGACTATAATTATTGTAGTTTTCAAAAATCATACGAATTTTAAGTTAAACCTCTTTAAAGCAATGGTAAATATGATGTTTAATTTTTTAAATAATAGTATAATTTTGCTCAAAAGACGACATTACAAACCAAACAGCCTTACAGCTGTTCTCTTTGAGACAGTCTTGAGAATGCCTCGTGAAGAGGTGAAACATATATTATTATGTCGACGTTTGTAATGTCGTCTTTTGAGCGAAATTATGCTATTATTTAAAATATTAAACATCATATTTACCATTGTTTTATCATAGATTTTCGCCAGGTAACGCCTGACTCCATTCAGTATTAAACCTCTTTATTTCTGTATTAGTGGAAATCTATTATCGTAAGCTCTAGTTTATTTTTGTACAAAATTTCATACAAATTTTTGTTGTGGTATAGGCGTAAAAGTGTGACTTATAAATACAGACTACAGAATAACTTTATCTTTAATTAATATTGCCCAAGAATCTCCAGTAATTTCCTATTTCAGATTTAACGGACGCAGTTTCCAGTATTGAGACAACTATTCTACGTGAGCGGAGCCGCAGACTACACAAGTAAATTAATAATTGACTTTCTGTCATTTGTCTGTATGTTGAACCATTTATGGACCATTGACTCGTTTGGTCGGCAAAGTAAATTTATTAACCAACTACAGTCGGAGGTATTCCATCTGTGTGAAATAAATTGATTTAAAAAAATATGTCTACCCTTCGTCCCGATATCATTACTTACTACATGATTAATTTACTTATTTATGCAACTTCAAGTTTTTATGATGTAAAATTTATTGCTTTCGATAATTCACTTTCTAAAGCGGATAAATATTGCATTAAAAATATATTTGCATGATCATTAGTCACTGGGTATTTGAAGGTTTTTTAAGTCGTGATGCCATGCTTTTCCTAGCAGGAATGGGTGTTTTCAAAGTGCACGATCACGACACACAATATCGTAAGTAGCAGCAGTAACTTTGGCCCCATATACGGTACGATTCAACGTTACGATCCGTCGCATCAGACCGATCGCAACGACGGATCTGTAATGTATGTTTCGATCGTTAACGATTTACTTGATCGCAGACGACATCGGAGATCGCAACAAAAACCCATGCAATCATGAATATCGTAACGATACGAACGAGCGTTTCTGTATTTTAGGTGATACTAGTTTCAATAATTTTTGGTACGTAGGTTTCGTCATTCTCGTATAGTTGTACTAATCTTTTGGGTGGAACCTTAATTCATTTAAAATACGAGTATTTACATGCGAATACTGATTTCGCTTTAATAGCCATTTCTTAACCTACACTTTTCTAGGTTTTCTTGTTTTCTTCTGTAACATGAAATGAAATGAAATGAAATGATTTATTTATTTGTATAGGTCACTAAATGGCTCTTACAAACGTCAGTAAGTACTTAAAATAAAAAATGTCATTGCTTCTATATTTACATGTACTGCCAGATTCGCAAAGCAATAAGTAGAACCGAGAGAAAGAGCCTGGCAATAAAATTCTCGGTCACTCTTTTCAAATAATTGACTCATTTACACATTTTTTAGGACTAAATGTGGACGAATGTACATTGGTCTCGTGTCAAAATCAAAAAGAGTGTATAATACAACAAAAAAATTATTATAGTCGTCTAAGTACAAAATATGCTACAATTACGGCATTTTAGGAGGCGCCTGCACCATGCTCAAGCCAGACACTTTTATCATTAAGGTAATCAACTGTCTTATAATATGCTTTTTGACATAAAGTGGTCTTTATAAAGTTTTTAAATTTATTGTCGGGCATACAAAGGACCGATTCTGGCAATTTATTATAAAAGCGTATACCTTCCCCCTTGAAAGAATGACTAACCTTGCTAAGCCGATAACACGGAGGGAGTAGTTTATTTTTATTACGTAGATTTCTGTCTCAAAGTTATCGACACAGACGAGAAAAGAAGTTCGTTTTACATTTTACAGGGCACGTATTGAATATTTGAGCATGTCTTTATCGTTCCATTTCAAATGAATAAATGATCGATCGTAACGACCAATCGCTTCGTGTATGAGCGGCAACACTACAGATCAGTCTATTCGATCGGTCTGAAGCGACGGATCGTAACGATGAATCGTACCGTATATGGGGCCCAGATATCGTGGAATGTGAAAATACCGAATGGCACCCCTCTCATTTCTTATGCCTTTAATTTAATACACATATAATACACGTAATTCTTACAAAACTGTTTCCACGCTTAGGTTTTTGTTTTGATATTTTTTGGATTGGATGACAAATGAAAGAGTAATAAAGAAAATTGAAGAAGAAATTTTCTAAACAAAGCCGCTCCCGAAGTCTACGGTACACAGAACCTCTAGTATGTATGTATTTAGAAGTATATAAGTATTTTTATCAGTCGTCTAGATCCCATAGCACAAGCTTATATTTGCTTAATTTGGGCTAGATGACGTTGTGTGAGAATGTCCAAAATATTTATTTATTATTCAGTCCAATATATATACATCTATATATTCAAAGATATAAATATACCTCGACCACCAAAATTGGTGTTTAATCAGTACAAAATAGATGAAAAGTCTTTGGCAACCAATTGGTTTCATATTTGTTCCTCTTTGAATAGCCCTTATAACACTGGCTACTTTCAGATGCCAAATTCAAAATTTGATTAAGTTCTACAGATTCACAAATAAAGTGCAAAATCCCTCAGCAATCGAACATAAGGGTTCGCATACAATTGTAATTTGAATTATACTGGTATATTGACAAACGTCCTGTGAAATGAAAGCCTAATTTTATTACCAGAGGGCTATTACTCCGGGAATATTGTTGGGGTTTCGCTCCAATTACGTGCTTTTTATTACTATGTGTGTTATTATTTCCGAATGAGATTATGGGTTTGCTCGTTACATTATTTTGATGTTGTATGATTTCAATGCACTGAATTTTCGAAGGCTTTTGTGGTTCAGGAGGCATGTAGGTCTCATCAAGACGCAGTTTCTAGCAAACTTAAGTACCCAAACTCAATCTGGAAACAACAAACTAGTTGACGAAAAGTCGGATTATAACATACCTCTGCCCACTCTAAAATAAATATATATTTTTAGACATTCTCACACAACGTTATCTAGCCCAAACTAAGCTATAAGATTGTGCTATGGGATCTAGACGACTGATAAACATACTTATATATTTCTAAATACATACATAATATACATAGATAACACCTCAACTCCGAAACAAACATTTGTGGATCATACAAATATACGATTCGACCCGGGAATCAAATCCGAGACTCCGGAGTCGAAAGCCGATGCACTATCAAACACGCCACCGAAGCAACATGTACGAGTATGTAGGTACTAACTGAGCCGGCAAATTCCCAACCGACA
Organism: Nudaria mundana; assembly: GCA_963556515.1. Classification (NCBI taxonomy): domain Eukaryota; kingdom Metazoa; phylum Arthropoda; class Insecta; order Lepidoptera; family Erebidae; genus Nudaria; species Nudaria mundana. Next base: position 18,681,021 of record OY748301.1, read on the forward strand.
CAGCACCTACCGGGTTCAAATGTATCGGCAACCCATCCACCTTCGATCACCTAACACACAAAATTGCATTCCAATCGCCCTAGCTGATTAGGAAGGGTTAGATGACAAGCAAACGTACCTATAGAAGAATAGGTTTATAATAAGTTATTGAGATTGAATTTTAGAACGTGCTAAACCCAATCTAACTAAAAGGGGTTTTGCCTTCAGTTCTTCGTATTTTGATTGAATGTATTAATATCTACGAGTACATACAACGATATGTAGTCCGTCCATGGGGACTACGGGAAATGCTGACTAGGTGTGCATTATTGCGTCAGGCATGAAACCCGAGGTGCTGACACAACTGCAGCAAGTTGCGGCGAGTAAACTCCAGTTGTCAATTCATATATCGCACCAGTTGACGTCATTACCCTTATAGTTAGTAATTAGAATAGTAACTTTATTTAGTAAATTTATTTTATATACACAGTATATACATTATTGTGAATGGAAATATTATATACATGTACACAGAGGCACCATTTATCTCTAAAGAGATCTCTTCCAATGGGCCTGAGAGAGGAGACGTGAGTTCAATCAGGTACTGGTGTGTGTGTAGGTTAAAACTGTTGTTCAGGTTAATAAACTTATATACACTTTAACTACATAAATACATACATATTAACTTATCATAAACATAGATAGATATATATACAAATTGTTAATGAAGGGAAGCCAGATAATGTTCCTTCACTCTCTTCTTGAAAATATAAACAGTTTTGCAGTTTCTTATGTTTTTGATGGTTGTGCTATGAGCACTACAAACTGTGATCCACACGATTTCAATAGTTCTATTAGAGGTAATCTTGGCATAGACAGACTAAGCGTGACTGCCTTGGTGGTGCAGTGGTATGAGTATGCGACTGCCGTCCCTGAGGTCCCAGGTTCGATTCCGGGTCGAATCAAATTATTTGTGTATAAGTTTCGGAGTTTGAGTGTCTTCTATGTATATTATGTATGTATTTAGAAATATATAAGTATGTTTATCAGTCGTCTAGATCCCATAACACAAGCTTATATTAGTTTAATTTGGGCTAGATGACAATGTGTGAAAATGTCTAAAAATTTATAACATATTATAAATATCACGCCTATAATCCCAGAAGGGGTAGGCAGAGGTGCATTATACACCCACACTTTGGTAGTAATTTTGTCGGTCCCACGTAATAGGGGATAAGATTTCCGTAACCAATTCAAAACCACTCTGTTATTCCAACCAAAATTCCCACAGCCAGGACTGATGTTACATACCACTAACCCTGCAGTCAGAGCATACTAGAAGATCTTTGCATACGAGGGGTAATGTTGACAAAGGTAATAAACATTTTATTTTATTTTTATTTTATTTAGATAAAAAAAAAAAAAAAAAAAACATATTACAAGACAATTTTAGAATATGACATCCACTTATATCTGTACACAGCCTTTAAATATAACAACCTCGCTACAAAGTTCTGTACCTAAGTACATAACTTTAGTGCTAAATAAGTCTGGGTGTCTTTACAAAATATATTACGTACTAACATTCAGGGTACTGCAAGAATAAGGTCAGGTTATCAAATATCAATGCAGGTGCGGTTCCAGTGAGTGACAAAATTTATGTGTAAATAAATTCACAAGTTTCAAGGCGGCACCCCCTGGAAGCCGTTGCTGAAACAGAAATAGCCTCAACAAACACGTAAAGCTATCTTACATGTGTCTCGTAACTTAGACATGTTTTATAGCCTTTGGTGGTGCCTCTCACAACAAATACTAAAAAACAGAATATAATAAATAAATAAATATTGTCGGACATGCTCACACAACTTCCAATTTTTTTTTTCTTTACTACGGACGTTAGAGTGGCCGCGGCCTTGGGCCGCGGCCACTCTAACGCCTTACGGATCAGGACCAGTTTCCCCGTCCTCCACACCTTGGGAAACTGGCCCCTTTCGAGGCATGCGCTAAAGAGCCCCATCAGTCGAGGCCCGAGTTTTCCGAGGGCCTCGACTGCGGCCTCGAGGCGGCGCAGGTTGTGCTGCCGACCCGGTGCTTCGCAGTCTTGCCCTCCGCCTCGCATCTAAAGCAGCGAGGATCTAAAGCATCGGTACTTCCGCTGTGCACTGCACTCCAACGTGCCCCACCACCATGCACCGGAAATATCTGGTTTCCCGGGCATGAAAGAGGTGCACCTGCGCCTTTAGGAAGCCCCCTATGAGGAGGCTTGGTCCGTCCGCTACCTTTAGTGCCACCGCGACGGGGCACTGGACGAATGTCGTGCCATGGCCAGTGAGGCTGAAGGAGATCTCTCCAGCCTTCACTTGGTCACGGGGACAGCCGCCCGCCCCCAAGACGGCGGAAATAACCTCCTCCGTCGTGGCCGCGTCATCCAGACCGGAGACGCGCAATGCAGCGCATTTGGCGGGTCTGGTGACGCGGACAACTTCTGCGTCCAGCGCGTCCCTAAGCTGCGCTGCTAGGGCGTTAGCTTTAGGGCCGCTGGAGGTGCCGGAGACCTCGAGGAGGCGAGCTCCGGTGCGTGTCGTCTTGCACCGGAGCCCCCCCTGTATTTCGAGGGCCGAGTGGTTGACTGAGGACTTCACGGTCCTCAGTACGTTGGCGTACCCACCCCCTTCTCCACACCTACCGTCGTCACCGTCAGGACGACGGCGGTGGAGGGAGGAGGGCGGGGTCTCTTCGGCGCCTTCGCCGCGGCGGCTTTGGCCACTTTCTTGGTGGCCTTCATCTTCCTCTTTTTGACCCCTACTACTTCCCATCCCTCCCGTCTGGAAGGATGTGAAGAAGCAGCGGGAGCGATGTTAGAGGAAGAGGAGGCGGCAGGGGTGCCACTCTTTTTGCCGCGCCCCTTGGCCTTCCGTGCTTGGGCCGCGGTCTCGGCCGGCATCCGACTCGCTGAAGCGGATGGGGGTGGAGCGGGACGGCGGACAGCGGGTTTAGGTGTGCCGCTTGGACCGGGAGCGGAAGCACCGCCAACAGCCACCGCGTATGTAAACGCGGGACGCGCTAGCGGAGGGCGGTACGCCCGGTCCTCCAGGACCGCGAGGTGCCTCTCGATTGCCGTCAGGACCTGTACCATAGTTGGCACAGGCTGTGGCGGCGATCCGGGCGCCGTGGTGGGCACCGTGGTGGGCGTGGTATTAGCCGCAGGCTTCTTCTTCGGCGCAGGTCCAGCCATCGGAGGAGGCGGCATGGGAGCTGGAGGCCCTTTGACCACCTTGGTTAAGTCCTCGACCTCCCATCGCAGGGCCTCCATCTGCTTCCGTGAGGCGGCGAGCTCCGCCAGGTTCGCCACCTGCACCCGGAGTTTCGCCTCCTCCTAAGGAACGCTCCGTGCGAGGAGGTCGTCGAGCGCAGATTGGGCATCAGCCACCAATGATGACACAATCGTCTTCTTGCCCTGCATTTTATTTCATTGTTACCTTTCAAGGCTGCGTTCATCAGGGCAAGAGAACTCAGGATCTCTCGCGCGGGCTTTATGCCGATATCTCTGCGGTTGGGCAGGGATGGTACTGAGGGGTGGCGAGTTGGTGGCATTTTCTTCTCCTTCGCCAGTAGAAAGTCGCCACGGGTGCGTGGCGTCTTTTTCGGCCCCCCCCCTCCTCCGACTCACTGCTCCCGGAGCAGCTGGTGCTTCGGTCGCGCAAAGGTCCCTTCATTACCTCCTCCTGGACCCTCTTCGTAGGAGGGCCCTTTGTGTTCACACTGCTGGGACCTTGGAACTTGACGTCAGACCCAGCAGCAACATTTCCTGAAGGCGTCGACGTCACGCTGCGACGGGGCAGCGCGGCGCGAGCCTTCCTTTCCCTCGGCATCGGAGTCCGTTGGGATAGCGTGAGGTTATCTTCTTGGTCCGACTCCGCCCAGAGAAAGGCGGTGCCGAGACCGGGGTAATCAATTGTTTCGGGTTGATCCGACATAATAGTCGCACTTTGTGGTCACAAGTACGGACTAGGACGTTCAGTCACCCAACCTGTCACTGCGTTACCGGAAGCAAGGTTGGGGTCCAGGGCAGACGGCGAGGACGTGGTCTCTAAACACTCGGGGCCCCGCCCCACACAACGTCATCTAGCCCAAAGTAAGCTATAAGCTTGTGCTATGGGATCTAAACAACTGATAAACATACTTAAATATTTCTAAATACATACATAACATACATAGAAAACACCCAAACTCCGAAACAAAAATTTGTGGATCACACAAATATTGGATTTGACCCGGGAATCGAACCCGAGACTCCGGAGTCGAAAGCCGATGCACTACCGACCACGCCACCGAAGCAGTAATATTGTTTAGTAAAGACTGACGAAACTTTTTCTCGGCGCGAACGGGCGGTCTGTTTTTTTATCGGTTATAGTCGAAAAGTATTGTCAATTAATTTGTACCGGGCATATTACGGAATTATAACGTTTGGCAAAGCACCTTCGGCGGCACAGAGTGCTTTCTGGTCGGTCTACGAGGCGTTGAGTCGAAATCCGCCAACAAGTGACCTGGGACGAGAAAGACAGGCAGGAGTACGGGAACACTCACCAAGTATTAATATGTATGGTTTATTGGTACCTATATTACAATTCATACAGGGAGGCCTTACTAACGGACGACGGAAAGCACCCTGGTAAGTACCTAGTTAATAATTAATTTAATCTTTAAGCCCTGCGTCACCGCAGGCAAATGTATGGGAACCGGCTTTTCCATACAAATATAATAAATAAATATTCCAACAAACGTGATTTTTTGTCGTTTTGGTAAGAAACCCTTTGTGAGCGAGTCCGACCCGCACTTGGATGGTATTTGTAGCATTACATAGGTACTTATGTTACTTGAACGTGTCTTAGAGAATCAAAGAATCAATTTCGTTTATTCAGTTTGGCACATAAAGAGCACATATGAATGTCAAAATTTTACAATTTTGTGTCAAGCAATATTATAAAAATACTAAATTAATTACATGAATAACCATTTGATTCTTGTGATTCTTTCGCTGGTTCGGTAAGTTGGTTCTCCTGAGAAGATACCAGCAAGAAACTCAGGTAGATTATCCATTTTCTTTTTCAATAAAGTTTTGTTTACATTGTGTTACAATTTATACTTTACGAGTGGCTAACAACAGCAGATTAGGGTGACCATGCATTTTTATCATTAAGATATTCGTCTACATTACAAGCCTTTCTTCATCAAACGTTTTTTCACTACTATTTTAAACTAATTACGAGGCATGTCAACCAAATCCTGCGGAATTTTATTAAATATTTTTATACATTTGCGTACAAACGAGCCCGTTGACTCATTGGTCCCGGATACTATACAATCATGTATGACAGTAAGGTAGTTGGAGCCCTAAAAATATTTCAAATGACTTGCAGAACTTTAAAACCGCCTTCAATACCGCCAACAGGTTGTGGAGTCAGATGGCATTCAAAATAGTTCCCCAAAAACCAACCCCAACTGGAATAAAGGGGCTCAGTGGCTGATATCTGTTGCATCATTTATGTTCTTCTTCTTTTTTATAAATAAAAATAAACCGCCGTTCGTTTGTCTCGCAAAACTCGAAAACGGGTAGACCGATATTCTTAATTGTGTTCTTAAACGTTTTGTAGAAGTTTAGAGAAAGTCTAATAAAGGTAAAATTAACGCGGTACGAAGTTTGCCGGGACAGCTAGTTACCAATATTACGGAAAGGTGCTAAGGGGCCCTACTACTACTAAGGTCTCCGGGGCCCAAGTTATCTCACCTTCACGAAATGCACCTGCTGTCAGACAGACAGACAAACGAGGCGCTAACATGAACACTCAAAACGCCCGGCAACGTCAATATGCTTGCCCAACATAGGTACCTAAATAGTCCGAGACGCCCAGGACTTTAATCGGCTGTGTCATAGCGGCTGGCACGTAAGATGTAGTAGTTGCCTTTAATCAACATTTCAACGCAAGTCAATCATTATTCAAAAACAATTCAAAATTATAACATATCTGCTACTCTTTATTATTAAAGCCATTCGTTCGTTTTAGACCAAAGACCTTATAATACAACGGACATAGGATCTAGAACAAATCGCAAGAAAATAATGTCCCGAGTCGACCTATACATTATACATAGGCATACATAGATATAAACAAATTTCATATTAAAATTTAAACCTTGATTCAACGGAATAGTGTTCACTTTTGTTTGCACTAATTTATCGCATTACGTAGCTTCTATCTGTCCGCCTGACTAATTCACCTTATGCAGCTTATACTTGAACTACGTGAACATAGAAACAATGGAGTAGGTTTATTTTGTTAAAGTCTTTTAAGGATTCCATGATATGTACCTACGTAGGCGTAATAATTAATGTAAGACTACAATAAATTCCATAATCTTATAAATTGTAATTACTTGTTTATGTTAGACGAAATAAGCTGAAAAACTAATTAACGACTGACAAAGATTTTTTTTTCGAGTCAGTTTCATAATAAGTAACTGTAGTGTATGAATAACAAAAAGGGAATTAATGAATTTAACTAATTATAATATTATAAATGCCAAACTTCTTGCGGGTGTCAAAGTTCTTCCGCTTTCATTACTATTTTCATAACGCTATGTCGCTACGTCTACTACAAGATAGCCGTGTTTCAAGTGACTGAATTAGTTGCTAAAACTGCGCATCATTAATTTATTTTTATCTTATGGTTAATTTTTGGGATACGAAATTATTGGCTACTAGCTGATCACCGTGACTCCGCCCGCGAGATATAGTTATCTCGGCCCCGATTCCCGTGGGAATACATTACCGAGAATCCAAATAAAAAGAAAATAACAGTACATACACGAAATAAAATGACATGTGTAATTATATTTATGACAAAACAATGATACCCTGTGAAAATTAAAAACATTTTTGGGCTTATCTCCTCCATTCAATCAAGGGATTCTTGTACAAGTTTCATAAAGATCGGACCTCTTTTTGTTATGTCCATAAAATGAGCCGAACAAACAAGATTGTTATTTTTTGGATCAAAATATTCTTCTCGCCGTGCTAGGGCAATAATATTTTTCCATTGTGCACAGTGTACTGGATCCCGAGGAAAACTGAAATAGATGTTGGTTCATATAACGAAAAAAAAATCATAAAGAGCCAAGGCGTCTCCACTATAATCTTTGTTCCAAATAGTTTTATCGCTATCGGTAATCCGAATAAATCTGAATGGTCATTTTGTTAGTACATTATTCAGTGAAAATGAAATGGTCTCTTTCTTTTTACTGAGCTTGGGATGAGTTCGAAAGAGACAGATAGGTACTTCGGTATTGGACTGGATTGCAATATTTACTTTTGTCTTTTAATTTATTATCGACGAAATACTGTATTTTAAGTGAAATAATAAATTGCAAATAATAAAACAAAAGCTTATTTACTGAAAATATGATACACCGTCTTCAATTTGCTTTTTTTTTCGTAGTTTTTACACGTTTTTACAATACAGTACGGCATTGTGCAACGTGTTGTCGTTCAGTTGTCAAAATCAAGACTGGCGCGCGATTGTTTCTCTTTTAGCGTTTTGTTTCTCTTTTAGTTCGGACACTTTTGAGCGATGATCCGAAATCCATTGTATTTAAAATCATTGTTTTAGACATAAAACATTATTGAGCGGAGCTCTCAACGGGTGACTCAAATTACGATTTATGTTAAATTGTTTCTCGGCGAATACTCGGCCGATTTCGGATTTTCTAGCACTCATCAAAAGCTTACAGAATTACCCAGGTTCTTACGAAGCCAGAATTTTGAATTTCGATCAAATAACAATAATTTAATTGATGGTAAAAATTCCCATAGCGTAATGACAAAAAATACTTTGACAGAGTTATATCGCTTTGAATCAAAACTCACTTCTCACGTTTCGCGACTGCAGCGACCTAGTATATAAATATTTTATATTGCCCGGTGATTACTGGCAAAGGATGGGTGTGTAATACACCTCTGCCTACCCCTCCGAGAATGTAGGCGCGATATATGTAGCTACCTAAACATTGCTGTTGAGCAGATACGTAAATTTTGGCAATATTTATTTTAAATGCAACTTGATCTACAATGATATTTTTGCATTTGTATTTGCCCTGTTGCATATTCAATGTGACACTGAACTTTTGTATTTTTATGTTCCTTTTGTATACACTCAACTGTTATTATAAAACATTTTTTTTTTTTATTGCAAACGATTTTTTTTTTTAATTTCCGCGAGTAATTGACGCCCATGGTAATGGCCGCTCCTATGGCCATTACCATGGGCGTCTCTGGTACGCACCAGAAGGTATTTCCAGTGGCGCCCGGCGGACCTATGCCACCTGTGCCTCTGCGCTGGGGTTTGGTCGGGGTTTATCCCGCGTCGTTGGTACAAACGATGCTAACGTACCTTTAACCTACTATTTTTTAACTAAATTAAGTTTTAGTTGGCTTACCTTTAAGCATACAAGTTGAAGCTCCCGGGATAAAAGGTTGTTGCTAAAGTTACTTCTAATAACATCTGTTATCTGCCAGTGAAGTACAACTAAAATCGGTCCAGCCGTTTCAGAGATTAACTGAAATTTTATAGTACCTTATATTCGTACCGTAGGTATCCAAATTGTTACCTAATGTATTAATGTTTTTAAATAGTATGCACTTATGTGTATAATTTATGATCGGGTGCAAGGTCCTTATCCTCTTGTCCCTGTAAATGACCTATCGATTAGCTATAATATTTCATCAGCATTTACTAAATAATGGACTCGACACATTAAAAGTTTATAGCAAAGTGAATGAACTCCTGCATTATTCATCAGGTGGGTAGCTAATGGGTATCAATAATAATTGTAATAAATAGACAGAACACATTTTGACCATATTTAGACGGAACATATTTATTATGGGGAAAAATATTCAGCAAGTTTTTGAAGGAATATTTGCCCTCGTTACATGTTATAGATTCGTAGTAATAGGGAGCGCCCTTATCGAGCCTTGTCCTTTGACCGGCAGGTGGGCCACATTGCCGGTGAGGTAGGCTTTTATTCGCAAAATTACTAATAATATTACAATATAGAGGAAAGATTTAATTGTTTGTCTGTTTGAATTGAATAGGGTCTGTAACTACACACACATATCACGCCTATATCCCCGAAGGGGTAGGCAGAAGTGCATTACACACCCACAACTTGCCAGTATTTTTAGTCCCACGTAATAGGGGGCAAGTCTATTGTCGTCACCGGGCACGTTTATAATGGGTTATGTCCAAAATGGCCGAATGAATTTAATAAAATGTAGCAGCTATATTGTAATTTTGAAAAAAAATTTTGAAATCGTTGCCTTGCGATGAAAGGCTACAAAATCTTACGTGCCAGCCGCTATGGCACAGCCAATTAAAGTCCTGGGCGTCTCGGACTAGAGTCTGTGCGTCTCGGACTAGTAGTTCTGTAACTAATGAACCGATATTGAAAATTCTTTCTCTGTAATGTGTTTTCACAGGAAACGAGAACGAGAAAACTACATCACATAGGCATAGCCTCGGTGATCAACTAGTAGATATAATAAAGTCCACCCACAAAATCGGAAATGAAAATTTAAATATGAAACTCATTTATGAGACAATACCTGCACTCTTACATTGTTATACTAATTACAACGAGTCAAAGTCCCTGAGTCGCTATACCGTGCGTTAATCGAGATGCAAGTATAATACATCTCTTTGACTTATTTTCCCTTTGTTTAACTGCATTTTTCCGCGAACAGTGACAAAGTAAGATGAAATGAGCTCGCCTAATTAACGGTGGAAACATACGAGCGTATATTTTGGAAGTAGACGCTTAACATACGGTTCAACGACATAGTGCAAGGGCATTAATTTTGTACGTATTTAGAAATTGGGCTGAGGGGCTCTTTTAATATCTTCGGGGCTCAAGTCATCCTCACCTTCCACCTTCCTCTCCATCTTTTGTCCATCATCTTTTTTCCACATGCACAACGTAAATTTTAATGTCAAATTTAATCCAATAATGAAATGCGTTTCTTGTCGTACGGGCTCCACGCACGCAGGTTCTTATGGTAACAGGGCTATAGTTACGAACTGATTTGACATTGACATTGACGCGCATTGCGTGTCAGATCCGTGCTGGTGCAAAAACACATGACAGGAAAAGTGCCTTAAGTGTGATGACTGGAGATCGAACTCACATAATCGAAGCGCAAGTCTAACCTCTTAAGCACTACGATTCTTCAATATATTTTTAACCTCTGCAGGCCCGGCCATAGTATTCCTTCGTAAAACACCTCGTGATATACCTTAGGTTATGACGACGAACTTTCGAGAATTTATTAATAGCGTTTGATAAAATCGTGAGTAATATTCGTTAGTACGCTTAGTAGGTACGTAAATGTTTTTTTTTAATTGTCAGACAGAGGTAGAATATTTCTTTGTTATAATATTATTGTCTCCGAAAGGGATACTATCATTTCTTGCTGTCTGTCCGTCCGCACACCCATATCTGGAGAATGATACATGCGATTTAGATACTTTTTTTTCCATTGTTGTCCTGCTTGATTAGAATTCCGGTCACATAAAGTGGCAAGGGCAACTTTATGTGACGGGAAGTGGACTAGAACTACCCTTCGGAGATAGAGTGTGAATGGCAAAAAGCCGTTTCCCGACCTCTGCTTCTTTTTAATAACAGATTAATAAATTATACTAGCGGACATCTCCAGTCCTAGCGATGTTCTCCCATGCCTAGTTCCCGTGAGAACATATTACGGGTATCTATAAAAAGAAGCCCAGGATCTAAGCTGAATCTCTGGTGTAAAAAATAAAGTCCTAATATTTATTTACGTATAATTTATTCTGACCCACTGACATCGCTCTGGGAGATCCGTTGTCATAATATTATCTGAAGATAATCCATGTCTTGGAACAAGGTATCTATGATCAACAGCTCAGAGATCAAAGTAGATCCCTATGATGTGGTCGGTTCACAAATGAGTATTATTCAAAGGCTCTTAAAGTATATAAACAGTCCTATTTACCAACACGCTTTAATATAAGGGTTTAATAAATAAAACATAATACCGCATTATGGTAGTGCGGGTGAGCTCTGAATTATTCAGTATAATCACCGTGAAAAGATCAAAGTACAGTCTTGTTGCTCTTTACCCTTAATATTCTATGGTATTTTCTATTAGAATTTTGTACTAAGTAAAAAATTGAAGACAGCTTAAATCGACTTAAGTTCGGAGAAAAAGAACAGGAGATATTGCAACTACCATTTATTGAAAGAAGATTGCTAAGTTTCTGAAATTTACGTCCTATCGTGATTTATTCGTACCTGCGATCTTACCGTCTTTCTGAGGTTATCCTTACGAGGGAGTACCTGGGACGCCCGGCACTGGACAAAAGGGCGGTATTAAAAAGCTACCATCTTGACTACTACTTTTCCGATTTCTGTTTTTTTTTCCTTTTTTTAAATTTGTTTTTTTTTTTAATTTCTGAGTACTTTTTTTTGAACTGATGGTCTATTTGACCTCTTTTAAGGTCATATGTGTATTATGTGTAATTCTCTCGGTATAAGCTTAAGTCCTCCTGGAACAGGTTTTTCGGTGATTATTCCTCCGTGGTCACTTCGATGTTTCTTATTTCAGATATATGCACTCACGAGCATGATTACTGCCACCATGCAAAGTTTGAGGAAGATCGGTTCAGCCGTTCAGGACGAGTATTCCGTCACGTGAAAACTCTCGAGTGTAGTAATAGGAGCTTCGCTCGCCTTCGGCTCGCTACAGCTCAATAATTAGGTATGTAATGCATGCTGCTAATTGCAAATGTTGAACGGAGCAAATGTTTTTATTACATAACCAGAATCAGAATCGAACACTTAAATTAATTAATTGAATGAAAAAAAATCTATTTTCATTGTTGACGCACGTGTTTCTATGGCAACCATATTTTAATAATTTGGTTTTTAGGTGATGTCCAGGACATTTTCGGTGATTATTCCTCCGTGGTCAGCTCTATTTTATATATGCACTCCCGGGTATGATGTCGACCAGCATGCCAAATTTGGTCAAAATCAATCGAGCCGTTTCGGAGGAGTTGCCACAAACGATTTACATACACTTGTCGCCTAAGATTGAGCTCCGCTTCGCGCCGCTCAATATAATTGTATAATATGGTATTGAAAAACTATATTTTATTAACAAATCCTAGACGGCATTTTTTGAGCATTAGTGAAAAAGAAAAATTAATATCGAACATCTTGTTTTCGTCTAACTACTAACACAATTTTTTTTATAAAAACCTTTCAAACGATAGCAATCGTTCAACCGGAGATGACGTTTCCTCAATCTGCAAACTAACGCCCTTTGCTGAATAAAATCCTTCTTCGCCAACCTTATTTAATTAACAATCAACATTAATGTCTTTTAAGAAAACGTAGCGAGACAGTTACTTTCTGTGGGAGATGGTTTTATTTTTCTTTTTAAATTAAATGAGTAGGAAATGTCAGATAATATTAATTTTGGAATTAGGCAAGGTTTTAACAATAAAGTCGAGGATAACCAATTTTCCTCTCTTCGCTTTTCCTCTGATGTTACAAGCATTTACGGGTCTGTTTTGTATCCACTTAGGTACAGAGGAGCGGAATAACCAAATAACATGAACATTTTTTAACACAAAAAAGACTTATAAAAATTGTTCTGTTGGTGTATTGACTCATACATAACATGGCCGGTAGTTTTTATTCTACCGCTCAAAGGCTACGAGTATCTGTGTTAATAAAGTGATGTTTGGAATCTCTTTGACTGTTGCTCTACAGTCCAGTACAATTTGCTATACTCTGTGCTATGCGTACACACTCGACTATGTTACTTTCCGTGGAAGCAAATAAAGAGGAATCTGCAATTTGCTTCGACGGTAGTTTTATTTACTGTTCTATTTTACGTAAAATGTCAGCACACACATCACGAAATTTCTATACATTAAATACAAGTGAACACTAAAATTATAAAACACAGGTCAAAGAACTCCTCCACCTCGTCGCCGATTAATAATATTCCTAGAAGGTTTTTTGTGCGTATAATGTTTTATAAACTAGCATACGTACATAATCTTACATAGACAACGCCCTAACATCGGTACAAACATTTGCGGGTCACAGACGGTTCTGTTTCGAACCAGGGATTAGACCCGGGTTTTGAAATCATTGGTCATTATGAATAGGTACTATGTATTCCTGCATAATAGAACTTAAGTCGCTATCTATTCAGAGGAAACTCATTGAGTGAATTCAATAAGCAGCTTCGTAACCTTTCGTTACTGATAGAATTCAACACACAACATTTTAATAGACAAACGATACACACACTACTATCGCATGATTAGAGTCAGAGTATAAACCGAAAGGCAACCTTTTAATTGTTAAGCTCCGAAAGCTTAACTATTAAAATGTATTTAGAACGCGAAACCCTAAAAACCATTATAGCAAACCGAAAAGGGTGCTTTTCGGTTAAGCAAACACATAAGCATAAACATAAGCAAAGCTTTTGCATTTATACCTATCTACAAAAAAAAAGTACAGTAAAAAGTCACGTTTTCAGTAACCAAGCTTGAGCGGTGCTTCGTTCATGATTAGTTGCAAGTGGGCATATGTATATGTTTACAGAACAAGCTTCGCGAGTAAATGTAGAAAGTTTCGGTCAATATGTAGAAAATTTTCGGAGTAAAATGTTGCCGAGAGAGTTTCCGCTAAGCAAACTGTGGTCAACCGCTATTTGCAACAATTTTCCAAATTGTGCTTTGTAATAGTGCTTGCACAGAAGTATTAGATTATTTGTTAGTCTGTAACTACAGACGTCAGCGAGAGTGTTGTAACAAACTAAACGTTCGACAAGACTACACTTCAATACCTTATCTCTGACGTCATACGTCTAGATAGTATAAGAAGGCGCGCCCAGAACTTTCGATTACCTACCATAATATTCCACCAATAGCTAGATGTGCACACGCACTTCAACAAGTAAACAACTCGTAGGTACAACATAAGTATAGGTATTTAAACTTGTTCCTATTGTCTAAACCACACCTACCTAAACCAGTTTTGTATCATCGGGAATATTCTAGTACTGTAGGTACTTGTACACATTATTATAAAAACGAATGCATGTCGACAATAAATATTCATTCATCTACATACTGTGTTACTGTAAACGTCCCAACATACCTCCCAATAACCACTATAGTATAAATAAACTGTTAAGTCTATAAGTAATCATAGCATAGACTACTCTCATAAAAAAGTTGTTTATATTACAGGTATACTAGTATTGCCAATTTACAGAAGTTTAGAGCTAAAGGTGTCGGTACCATTATTATTATTTATTATTTTACAAATTCATACTATAAGTTTTAGTAAGTATGATAGTTGCCAAAAAACCTTTCCAGGTTTGTCCTGACAACAGGCAGACATTCACCACCGGGCACAATTATTAGACGTATTCACAGAAAGAAAGAAAAAAAACATAAACTCATATCATAAATAGGTACTTATATAAAACAATATCCCTCGGCCTACAGATGACACAGTTAAACGAACATCAACATTAATGAAAATAGGTGGGTGGATGTGAAAAATATTGCTGGTTAAAGAAAAAAAAACTTGCGTTACTAGGGAACGAGCTGCAGTACAATATAAACGTCCTGGCCATATAGAATATCTGCGATTTGGTCACAATATGTTCGCCTTGGTTGATTCTTACTAGTTTGTCAATACACTGTGATCTATTCTTATTTATAATAGTAATAAAACATACACATATTTTCCGGCCGCCGTCCGTCCACTACCACAAGCAAGACGCGGGATTCGACCTTCAGGGAGGCAGAACACTCAAAATCATCACGATGCAAGGTGGTGTCGCGCGCTCGTATATTTTGTAAGGGACGCCGCCATTAACTTTGTAACTTTGTTCTAATACAAACTTTATTTCTCTGTATGCAGTGTTTCTCTTATTGACTTATGTCCTCGCTGACACTATCTATAACACATGGAAACCTATCTATAACATATCTATTGTGATCTATGCGTACGAATTATTATTTTATTCACGATGGATTGTAATGAAATTGAAACAATCTATCATCTCCACTGCCCAAACTTGCACCCGCTAATTCATACCTCTCGACACCGACTCTGGTTCGTTAAAAGATTAACGAACCAGAGTCGGTGTGACTTTACCTTTGCCAGCGATTACACCTTCGAGGTATTGAACTACCTTCAAACGAATACCTAGCACTGGGTCATTGTTCCGTGATGTTATGTTATCTTGAAGACATAGCATGATTGTGATAAAGATCTAAGTGATGTGATTACAACAGTAATTTGTGTTTTATTTACCTCCACCATGAAAAGTCATTAAATGTTCATTTTCGATAAAATCAGAATCAGAGACAATACACCACCGATATTAGAATTGTGAAACTTTCTGAATTTGTTTATTGCTCAATCATGTGAAAATTACAAAATTTATACTTAATTCACAATGGGCGGTGCCAAATAAATTGCTTTGGTTATAAAGTTCTTCCAAAGTATATTAATACGTTTCCAGACTAGTTTTTTTGACATAAAATATAATAACTGTAACACAATTCTAAACAAATACGCTTATTGTCGTCCATACACATTAGAATTGTCTGTCGCGATAGGCCGCCACTTGCTCCATGTTTAAATGTTAATTATTGAAATATATATGAAATAAATAAATAAAATAAAATTATCGATATAAACAAGCATATCTTTTTTTTTTAATTTAGCGTCTATTGCCGAGTGCCCTTGGTTAGCACTAGGAAGAAGTTCCAGTGGCGCCTGGCGGGGTCTGGCCTCTGTCGTGTTGGTCGGGTTTTACACCGCATCTTTGGGGTCCGATTTTATCCAGCATCGGTGAGTGAAAGTGTGCGTGGAGTAAAGCCCTATAGCACGCTCCCTTCTATCATGCTTCTGTAAGAACGATGAGGTATACCGATCATGGAGGTCGATGGTCCTGCGAGTATTCAAGTCAGCAGTACCCTCGCCGCACACTTCGAAACTCAGCGGGGAGGGTCTGATCCCTCTCCCTCCCGGGAAACAATATTATTATTCAGGTTTTTATTTAAAGTTGGACTATTTTATTCTATACCTGGCTCTTATGGATCCAAATTCCAACCAAAACTACCTCAGCGCATGCCTCGAAAGGGGCCAGTTTCCCAAGGTGTGGAGGACGGGGAAACTGGTCCTGATCCGGAAAGCGGGGCGGCCGGTGGACTCACCGTCCGGTTACCGGCCGATCGTGCTACTCGACGAGGTGTGTAAGCTCTTTGAGCGAATTATCGCGGAACGCCTCGTCGAGCATCTCACGCGTGTGGGCCCAGACCTGGCGGATAACCAGTATGGTTTCCGTCGGGGACGGTCCACCGTGAGCGCGATCATGCGCGTGAAGACCCTAGCGGAGGAAGCAGTCTCGCGGGGCGAGGTGGTGTTGGCGGTGTCTCTTGACATCGCCAACGCCTTTAACACCCTACCCTGGAGTTGCGTTAGGGAGGCACTGGTATATCACAAAGTGCCTCTCTACCTCCGTCGTATTGTCGGGGCATATTTATCCGAGAGGGCTATAACTTACCCTAGCTGGCTCGGGCCAGCTCGGCGAGATGTCTCGTGCGGTGTTCCACAGGGGTCGGTCCTAGGACCTCTCCTGTGGAACATCGGATACGACTGGGTGTTGCGGGGTGCGTTGCCTGAGGGCGTCAGCGTAACTTGTTACGCCGACGATACCCTCGTCACGACTGGGGTTGCTGTAGTCGTGGGTCGGATACGGCGGCTGGGACTGGACGTGGCACTGAATAAGTCCGAGGCTCTGTGTTTTCACGGAGCTCGGCGCGGGCCACCTCCAGGATCCAGCATAAATGTAGGGAGCGTTAGCATCGGCATCGAGCCCTCCATGAAGTATCTGGGACTCGTACTCGATGGCCGGTGGAACTTCGGACCACATTTCCGAAGTTTGGTCCCCAAAGTGACGGGGGCAGCAGCCGCGCTTTCGCGACTGATGCCTAACTTAAAGGGACCCAACGCTTCCTGCAGGAGACTGTACCTGGGGATCGTGCGGAGTATGGCCGTATACGGGGCTCCCGTATGGGCGGCGAGACTGACGGCCAACAACGCTGCTATATTGCACAGATCGTTGAGGACCTTGGCCGTCAGGACAATAAGAGGGTACCGCACGATCTCTCTAGAGGCTGCATGTCTCCTAGCCGCGACCCCTCCATGGGACCTGGAAGCGAGAGCCCTTGCGTCATTGTTTCAATGGCACAAGGAGGCGCTGGAGCGGGACCACAGGCCTGCGTCTCGAGAAATCGAGGCCCAGCGGTCCCATCTCCGCCAGGATCTCATGGAGACATGGAAGGTGCGACTTGAGCAACCTAAGTGGGGAACCACCACCATCGCGGCGGTGAGACCGATCATGGAGGACTGGCTGCAGAGGCAGCACGGTGGCCTCACGTACCGTGCGACACAGATCATCACCGGGCAAGGAAACTTTGGTGGGTATCTGTTTCGCATGCATCGTGAGGTCACACCCGCGTGTCAACACTGCGAGGCTTCCGGCGAAGACACGGCATTCCACACGTTGGTGGAATGCTCAGCGTGGGCAAGTCAGCGCCGGGACCTCGTTGTGGGCCTGGGCGTGGATACTCTCTCACTGGAGACCATGCTACGAGCCATGGTCTCTAGCGAGAGCCAGTGGAACGCGGCCGTTTCCTTCTGCGAGCAGGTTATGCTCGTGAAGGAGACGGCCGGAAGGGCGAGGGAGCGTATCCTCCCCGCTGAGTTCCGAAGTCTGCGGCGAGGGCGCCGCATACGTGACTACGCCCAGGACCATCGACCTCCATGATCGGGGCCTGAGGACGATGGATTAGCAACCCACCGTCCCTACAGAAGCAGGCTAGAAGGGCTGCGTGATGTGGGGCTTCACCCCATGCACGCCTTCACTCATCGACGCGGGATAAAACCCGACCCTAGAGATGCGGGGTAACACCCGACCACCACGCAGTGGCCACTTAAGTGACCAAGGTCCGCCGGGTGCCACTGGGAATTCTTTCAGTATCTACCGGAGGCACTCGGCAATGGACGTAGGTGCGGCCGCAGCCACAAGCCGCGGAATAAAAAAAAAAAAAAAAAAAACCAAAACTACCTATGCATTATCTACACGTATTTCGTTATAATTCTCGTGTTAAAGTTTGATATAAATACTCAAAAGTCATTACTTACATCATAATATTGTTATGTATTTAAAATACAGAAAAAATAATTAAAATACTAAGTGAAAATATACTAAAACAGTCCAGAAGGTCGAAGAATGTATACTTCGATAACAGACACAAACCAAGCAAGTTTACAATTAAAAGATAAAATTGTGAACTAAAAATAGTCGAAGCTTTTTCCATTACCATACAATGACTACAGTACTACGAAAATGCCGTGATTAAACAAATTCTACTCAGCCTAATTTGTATTGTTTCACAAATAGAATACTGTTTTATTCAATTACGAAAATACGGAACACTGTGCAGGTACAATAGAAAAAAAGCCTTTGGTAATACATTGCACGCTATTCTGATTGATTTTCCCGCGAGTGTTGCGGTTCTTGCATTCGAATTTTGTCTACCACTTTTTGCGGTTCAGACCACTGTGTGGCTATTGTGTGCCTCTAATGACTCGATGCTTCTGATTGATTCGTCTAAAAACAATATGTGTAGTGTAACTACTCGTATTTTTGATTTGGATTTTATATGGATGTAATTGAAATATCGAAGTTCAGCCGCATCGCAGTTATACCGGAAAGCCAACCCCAACTGAGTTGGGAAACTGGCAAAGTTAATTCGGAAATCTGTAAAGCAACCCAAATAACAAGGAAATTAAGTCAAGATTTTATCTTTTATTCTGAGTTGCCTCTAATTGAATTATTTGTTTGTTTTACTTCCTGATTTAGAATGCAAAAACAATCGTGATTACCTTAGAGGCCAAATATATAATACAACTCACAGTAAAATAAAAGGGAAAGGTAATATGGGGCTCCACCTTGAATAGGGGAGTAACAAGAAGTCCGACCATGAAGTCCTCGATCCAAGGCGGATTCAAAGCATCCTTACATACCTACACACCTACCGGCAGGCATTGTAACCTCTACATAATAATAGTTATAGTTCCCGGAGAAACAAATAGGCTCACTCTAAAATTATGTGGTCGGAAAATAAGTGACTGTTGAATTTTAAGTGTATGAAACGCTAAAAACGTATGCTAAAGACATGTATAATAAGAATATAAGTTTGTTCCAGAAATAATGCAAAAGGTGACAGACAGAAATGATGTAACCTACAGCATTAGTACATACTTAGAAACTCAACAATAATCATAACACAATCATAATTCAATATCTATTTTCTCCTGTAAATCTTTTGCAATGTTGGCAAAGCATTCAGGTTTTAAGCCAACATATGAAAAATCAAATGCATCTCCACCAACCTTGATATATGGGCCCTGCTTATTATTTTCAACCATTAATATAACGAATGGGCGCGTTTTTTGTCCACAGTTGAACATTTTGGCTCACTGCCGATTTCGGTTGGGCTATAGGATTTTATTTCCACCATCCCCACTGAGCAAATAAATCATTTTTTGCATTAAGTAATTGAATTTATGAGCTGTTTATTGCTTTCAGTAATTGTTCGTAAGCGACTATTATATTTGCTTTTTCACAGTTCGATGCCTTTCATGTCTTTTTTGATATTAAACCTCATTGTGAGATAAAATATGAGAGCTTTGATGTCTTGAATTCAGTATCAGTGTGTTGTACTGTTACCTATAATGCGTATTTCTTCAAATGATTTACCAAGTCCTTCATTGATAGAAAAAAAAACGATAAACGTTATCAATCTAATTTGATTTAAAAATCTGGATTTCAATCTAATTTAGCCAAATTAGGTCACCTGAGTCAGCGATACTGATAAAAAGTACTGATTACACTTTTTCATGCAACACATATTAATACAGTGCCAAAATCCTCAAAGTGAACAATGTCAGTTTCAAAATAATTAATTGTTTCAAAGAAGTGATATATCATTTCTGTCAGTGCATAGCCTGTGTCAATGGCCTTGGTCATTAGCCAGGCGTTTGACACAGATTACAACAACAAAGGTTTTTGCACTTCTCACTTGATTTCAATAATGAGAGTAAATATTTATGAATCAGTCTAGAAGAGAGCCTTCAGTCGCGTCTACAGTTTCTAATCTTATTTAAATAATCTTGGCTAATCCTTTACTCGGATTAATAGTCTATTGAACTCACGAGCAAAAGTATCTTCAATACTTTTGAAAAGAATTAGAGAATTTAAAAAGTACTCAGTAGACTAGTAAGAGTAGACTTAAGTGTTTTATTATATTACACCCACATTTTGTCAGGGATTCTTTAATCCCACGCAAGAGGAAGAAAGCCGACTATACCAATTTTTTTTTACAAACTTTAATATAGTATTTAGCATCGACTAGTCACCAGTTGGACGCGAGCTGATGAGGACAACTTACACTTGTCGCCTCAGTAGTTTATCAGTTTCGGAGGTTAGAGAGTACAACATCATCTTCGTCAACATCAATAAAATATATTATGAATTACTAAAAATACAAGGTAATTAGTGTCTGCAACCTGGTCCCAAACTCGTTGGTTTATTTAATTTTGTTGAAGTGGTTCAATTCCCGTTCACCACACTACTGCCATGAACCCCCTTCCTTCACAAGCATTTTTAGCTAATGGACAGGATTACTAATAACAGGTTGCTAGTAGGGACTTAAAAAAACGGTTTTACATAAAACTTACTTCGCCTGACTATATCTAGAAATGTATTCATTCATATAAAAACTGCTACGTTACAAGAAAATATTTTCAACTTTTATCAGCACTCTGTTTTGCATCGAAACTCAAGAAAATACAGATTTCTCCATTGATAATAACCACTCGCCTCTCGCGTCTGTAGTTCACTGCAATATCCACCTGCAATTCTACACTCAGGGGTCGTTGTCTTAACATTGATATTTTTTGCTACAATTTCGACTATCTTAACGAGTATGCGGAGTTCTTTCTTGTTTTCAGGCTTATTGTGCTTTACTTTGGCATGAGTAGTCGCTGTAATTAGTCTAATAGATAGCCGATTGTGTGTGTTTTCAACCGACTTCCAAAAAAGGAGAGGAGGTTCTCAGTTCGACTGCATGATTTTTTTTTAATGTTTGTTTTGTTTATTTACCTTGGACTGGGTAAACCGATTTTAAATGAAAGCTACTACTTCCGAAATGGCCCCTTTTCAATGTGGTCCCATTATTTGGTCCCATTTCGGTAATTTGAAGTCGGTTGTTGTGTCAATTTTTGACGTGTATTTTTAAACTGGTTGGTTACGTTCACATTTCGACGGTCTCTTTGTTGGTCAAAGGGGGTGTAACTATTGCGGCTTTCGGTACAGAATAGGCAATAGTACTACCTACTAACTTTTGGGCACTTTGAATGTAGAACCTTGCCAGAACCTTGTACGTCAGTCAGCAGATGCATCACGTCCATAAAAAGATAACCTAGGCTTTGGAGGTGTTGATATGATCCCTAAAAATGTATTAAGGTTACCTTAATACATTGAAAGAAGTGAAAACTACAAACATTAAAACTCATTGACAACATCTACGTTTAAAAATAAATAAATGCAAGCGATATTAAAGAAATAGTAATCGCCTTTGTATTTTTTTACTTTTAAACCTTAAGGAGATTAAGAAACGGAACAATAGAATTTAATGTCGGAGAATTAAATCTGATGAAGAGGAAATTACCTCCGTATTAATGGAACTGACACTTGGATATTTTTTACGTTTCCCGCTTTTGAATCTCTCTGTTAGCGGAGAGGGAATTTTTATGCTCCCGACGTAGCAAGTTTTGCATAGTTTAATGAGCTTTTTAATACAAATTTCGACTGAGTTTCATTCTGCAACCTTTGCTTGTTTGCGTTTTCTAACTATTCATCTGCAATTGGTCTTTCTTTTGAGAACTAACCACGATATCTACGGTAAAACTATAGAACTCACCAGAGGATCCCGCTGATTTAAAAGTTTTGTTTAAATCTACTGATATTTCAAAACCGGATTTAACTGTATAAAGTGTAAGAATTTATAACAAAAAGCTTATTAAGGTTTTCAGCTAGATGACGCTGTGTGTTAATTAACATCCTGAATTTACGATATTAATTTAAAATTTACGGTATCAAACTTTTTAAATTTCTATCTTAACATAGTTTAAAATAAAGTTGGTTTCCGTTGTCTGTCCATCCCTATGTATGCTTAGATCTTTAAAACTACTACGGAACTTTTTAAAACTAATACTCTGAAAATACATTATAATGAATGTACTTTATAAATTACTTTTTTAATTGAACGAAACGAGTTACAGTAGTTTTGTAAAAAGAAAATAAAAAGTCAGTTTACATAAGCAATGTTTCTAAGTTATGCTATGTATTATGTTTGGTTCAATTTCATTTTACACCTCACTTGTTATTTACCTTCACTATCTCTGTAATTTCCTTCGCCAATCCCTCTCTCGGTCTCCAATTTTAGAACCCTAGTTTCTTCGTACTACCTAGCACTTATAGAACTTAATCAACATTCTATTATAATGACACATCATTATTTATCAAACGCGTCCTGCATCCACAAAAGGCTTAAGTAGTTTACCTACTTTTTTACTTAATAAGTTAGTTGCATGGTAACTCATTTCCATTTCTACGTATAATACCTGCCTCAATGGAGTAGTGATAATGTGTATGCGACTGCCGTCCTGGTCCCGGATCCCTTGGTCACGGAATCAAATATTTTGTGTGGTTCACAAAAGTTTGTTTCGGAGTTTGGTATTTTCTATTCTGCGGGCTGTTCTCTCTGAGACAGTCTTGAGAATGCCTCGTTTAGAGGTGAAGCATATGTCGACGTTTTAATGTCTTCTATTTTTAGCGAAAATAATGCTATTAATTCAAAAAGTTTGAACATCATACTTACCATTGCTGTAAAATAAGAATGTTTATCAAAGTATGTTTAGGGAAGGAAAACTCGACGCAAAACCTTATTTCCAACCTACATATACCACTCTAATACCGTAGTAATTCCCCTCTATTTGGGGGACGAGGGCCGTGGGTATTAAATGGGCTGAAATGATGATGAAAATGTATAATACATCTGCCCAACTCGTCAGGAAAACCGCCGTGATTGTTGTGTGTATTATTTAGTGAGTGTAACTAAGAAATTATTATAAATCCATCTTCAACTTGTCACATAACGACGTACACTTTGAATGTCCACTGACTCAGTGTTTGTATTCTTAACAAGGGTAACGCCACCTCCCAAGGATAACCTCTATCGTTTAATTAACATATATTATCTGTGAAGTTAAAAGCCCTGCTATTTGAACAAATACACTTACGAAATTAGCTTACATATCGTTTTATGATGTGACATGCTGATTTGCGTACTGCAAATTCATACGAAATGAACGAGGCATGAAACTTTAGTGACAAAATATAATATATTTTAAAACCTTTCATCTTGTATACTTATATGTGCACACTCATGTTTAAGCAAATAAAGTTTATCTTATCTTATATTATCTTAAATCTCCGTGGTCCAGTAATCCTCACCCGCACGTGGTGCCCCTGCTGAACATCAGACGAGGGTCTCCTTAACTATCAGAATTATGTGGGACCAACAAAGAATCCGGGAAATATGGGTCTATCTTCCCCTGCTTGGTACACATTCTGTATAAATAAACTGTTTAATAAAATGATATTAATCATTTATTATTTAGGCAAACAAATGTTAAAGTAGGATTGAGAAAAAAACATGTAAGAAACTTATAGGTGATGTGCCTCTATGCGTATATTATAAGGAGCTGTCTAGCTGTAAATATGTACCCCAGATGTAAGTGTAATATTATTAATAAATAAATATATTTATAAAAAAAGAAAATATCAGAGATCCTGGTAAACGACAATGGGTTCACACCCTATTACGTAGTAACAATAATATGATTTGCCGACACGTTGATGGCACATAATATCTATATATCTGCTTGCCGCTTTCGGGGATAACAAGCGTGATTATTATACATTTGTGTATATCTATTTAGGCTCAGAATGCTGATAATCTTTTAGTGCATACATAAGTTTAGAGGTATACATAAATATATAAATATTATTGGACATTCTCACACAACGTCATCTAGCCTAAACTAAGCTATAAGCTTGTGCTATGGGATCTAGACGACTGATAAACATACAATATCTCAATACATACATAGAAAACACCCAAACTCCGAAACACACATTTGCGGATCACACAAATATTTGATTCGACCCGGTAATCGAACGCGACACTCCGGAGTTGAAAGCCTATGCACTACTAACCACGCCACCGAAGCAGTAACGTATGTCCTGGCTGTTAGTATTTTGTTTTGAATTACAGGAGGTTAAATATTTCCAATAGTGCCCGGTAACGACAATAGGCTTGCCCCCTATTACGTGGGACCAACGAAACTAGCAAAGTGTGGGTGTGTAATGCACCTCTGCCTACCCCTTCGGGGATAAAGGCATGATGTATATCCGTCTATGTCTGTTATGTATATTTTAGGTATAATTTTTACAAGTTATGACCTTCAAAAGTTTAGCTTATCCGTACAAAACTCCTTATAATTCGTGGCACGTATTAATAGTCTATTTAGTGAATCTATTAGAATATGCTCCACGGATACTTAGGCACATTCGTTATGGAACACATGCGCGAACCAACACGCACGTGCATCACTAACCTTCAACATTTCCTAGTTCCTGAATACGTCAATTTATTATTAGCTGACCTTCTTGTTTTTGGAGGTTGTGTCATACAAACAGTATTATGCGTCCAGAATGTCTTTTTAATTACTTTAATTTATATTCATAGTTATCAGTGAAAATTACGCACTATTTATAAAATGGCGTTGTATAAAAAAATGTATTAGGCACTAGTTGACCCCGCAAACGTTATTTTGCTTTGCCACCCTTATGACTGAAGGTGTTTAAAGAATAGTTTATGACCAAACAAATATGTAAAAAAGTCATAAGAATCGGTCAAACCGTTTCGGTGGAGTTCAGCAACAAACACTGTGCCACTAGAATTTTATGTACTCGTAATATTAGGGGGTGCCTGACGTTTTGCCGAAAAGATTTTGGCAAAATTTCATTACCCAAACAAATCTTAGCAACCTTTTTTTATACCATTGAAATATTTCGAATAATTTTAGTACGCATATTTTTATTTGGTAAAATTTTTACTTGGCAAAATATTACCAAGTATAATGCCATTATGGCATTTGGTCTTTAGATAAGGAACTATTTAGATTAGGTTAATTTCTTCTTTAAACAAAATGGGTAGGTTAGGTTAGGTTAAAACTGTGACCTCCTACGAAAACGAAACGACTTGCATTAATAGAAAAAAGAGATTGTTTTTAGTAGGTTACCCGGAACTGAACTATTTAGATTAGGATAATTAAAAATGTTAAAAGTACTAGTTGGTAAACAAGTTCTAGTTTAAACGTTCATTTCCCAAACATTAGGTTTGCGTTACAATTTTTTGTGAATAGATTTTTTGCTAAGTAATAATTTGGAAAATGAAATAAATGATGCGAAATTTTTTTTGGGATTTGAACATTTGTCAAATTCCTTTCGGTCAAACAAGGGAGACCCTATATTAGAGGGACCCAATATTGCAAAAACGTCCTGGGCTAAACTCAAAACACTTTTTCAGGAAGAACTTTCTATCAACTAACCAAGACTCCACTTGCGATTATAATAATATCAATGTGCGACATACGGCTTTGGTTTAGAGCCATCTATCACAGGTAAGGAACTAAGTAATAATGATACAGGTGATGCCATCGACTCCGCCAACGTGAAATGGTATTCGTCTTCCCAATTCTATCCAAGTAAGTATGTGTTAATCCAAGAAATAACATCAATGTCAGTAACAAGAACTTTTTTAATTTTATAACATATAGAAATTACTGAAATGCTTCATATAACAGCTCAATAGATGGCTCTCATAGTAGCATAGTCATACAAGTAAATACAGATCACAGTTTTATCAACATTTTTCTGACTGAAGAAAATACGCGTAGATATGTGACAAAAAGTTCTGAACTGTTACGAATACAATACACAATAAAATAAAATATCATGGATCTCCGAAAATATTGGCAATTATTGAGGTAATAGTGACCTCCATGATATGTATTTACTCAAGTCGGAACATTTCTTAAAATACCTCTCAACAATTCCTTGTCTCATTTGTCAAAAATTCTTGACAAACAAATATAATGCAAATGCAAACCACCTACTTCTTAAGTGTGTCGCTTAATTTGCACGTTCAAGGCGGACTGTCAGGGCCGAACACTACAGTGTATTGCACTCTATTGGTGGTACAAAATATAAACTGAAGCGATCTTATTATTTGTTACTATTGGCGGTCTATATGACTCGTTCTAGGCAGACGTTGGAGCGCCATCTAGCGATATTGTTTGTTTATTTATCTAGATTAAGTTAAAAAGAAAAATCGATTTACGTTGTTCAAGAAATCGGTAAATTTGATCAAAATATATTAAAATCAAACTTGTTTTTTTTTAATAATGAATTTTGTGTCACCTCACTCTTTAAATTTATTAGTTCAAAGCAATGCAAAAACAAGGCGGCTAGAAACAAAAAAATTAACAACGGTTCATGTTTTTTGCGTTAAGTCGGTAATTACCCACTAATGTTTTATAATTTTAACTATTTAAGGAAATTACAACACAACTGTTATCTAGGATCTTTGTGCATAACTCAAAATTAATACGAACGCTAATGCTATTTAAATTGTTGGAACTGAGATAAGATTTACGACCAACAAATGATAACGCTTAAGGCCGGCGCTCACTGCCGGCATGGCACGGCAGATTGTGCTGCGGCATCCCGCGGCGTTCCCTGTCATGCCATGGCATGGTAGGTTGTGCTTCGGCATGCCTGCATGCATCTCTTGCCACGCTCAATCAGTGTGAGAGACAAAAACCATTTCTTAAACTCGCTATCCATCCAAAGGTTGTCTGGAAGAGATCGCTTTTAGCGATAAGGCCGCTATTTGTACTCTCCTTGAAGTGAAATATCCTTTTTGTATGTTCTACATGTTGTGTACAATAAAGTGTATTGAATTGAATGGAATTGAAAAAAACGCGCGCGCGCCAGTGCATCTTCAGGGAGGGACCCTTGCCCCCGTGCACCGACCGGACTGCGCCCCATTAACCGAAATGACCGCTGCACAAGTTACAACCTTATTTCAACTAGCTTAGTAATCATAATTCGTCGACACAAAGTGACCCATACGTCTCGCGAGATGCAATGGCGTGCCGCAGCATCCCGCGGCATGCCGGGACGCGTCGCGTCATGCCACATCATCCCGTGGCACGTCGCGGCATCGGGGTATCAAAATAAAGTAACATGAACTGAAATAAGATTCAAAATAACTTGATTTATAATAAAATCGTTTGCCATGCCATGCCGTGCCGTGCCGGCAGTGAGCGCCGGCCCTTAGACTTCACCCGTGACATGGTCTGTGTGGAGCCGGCCGCCGTGCGCCACTGGCAACCACCGGGTGCCACTGGTAACCTCCGGGCGCCACTGAAACTTCTTTGTGTGCTAACCAAAGGCGCTCGGCAATATGGACGTAGGATCGAAAAAAAAAAACAGTTTTTTCTGGACAATTTCAATAACTTCAAAAATTAAAAAAAAAAACAATATTTTTGTTATTTCCCAGAAGCTGTATGAGGCTTTGACTTCGTTAAAGTCATTTCAATTTTCTCAAGCTGACCTTACAAAGTCACTTAAAAAATAGCCACTATGCTACTAAAACTTTAAATTTATAAACACCTTTTATCAAAATAACACTATTATCACAATGGAACCATTAATATACCTCTCTTCCTGATAAATTCAAGGATGATTGAAAGGGTCAAAATTCATCTGTCGTCCGTATAAATGGCAGGCAATATCATACATGAAATTAATTTGTTTAATATCATTGCTACTGACATACATACAACAAATTCGCTAATAAAGTAAAGACTACCAGACCAAGGAAATAAAATAAATTGTAAGCTTATAATTTACTGATAACTATGATAGTATTCTAAAAAATAAAATTGATAAAAGAAGCAGATATAAATTTAAAGAAATAAATTTTAATTTTAAGTCTGAATTTCCATTTCAGTTACTTCAACACAATTATTATTATGAAACTATTAAGGTTTGTGTGATTGGGCACTACACAAATGATGCACCGGTTTTGAAAAAAAAATTAGGTAGAGATAGATTAAGCCTCGGAGTGTAAAATACATTTTATCTATAATTATTATATAATTTTGACTCTAATGGGGACAAAAAGGACGAGGTAATTGTTCGCTTGTAGTTTGTTAAAAACTAAAAATAATTAATATTTAATTCTAT
The DNA here is from genome assembly GCA_963556515.1 of Nudaria mundana. NCBI lineage: Eukaryota > Metazoa > Arthropoda > Insecta > Lepidoptera > Erebidae > Nudaria > Nudaria mundana. The sequence goes on from OY748301.1 coordinate 18,709,648, forward strand.
TTGATTGACGGTTAGTTGAACAGAGTGTGAGATGAATATTAATTTTTTTTTTACACTACTTGAATAAATGAATTAGATGCTCATGCTCTATTGCTAATTAAACAACAATAAAAAAAATCACAAATGAAGAACACATTTACTCATATTCAGGGCCACACAATAAAGTATGTTGCACTCGTGGCCTTGGAACAAGGCATGAGTGGAAGCGGATAGTAAAATTATTATTTTTAATGTAAAAAAAATACGCTAAATAATAAACATAAATAATTAGATACTTCAATCGAGTGACTAGAGTACAAACATGTAATCTATATTATCACTTATATCAGTAATTCTTGTGAATTATTATAATGTGGATAATGCTTCCAGCATTCAAACAACTTTTCTAGGCAGACAACCTTTCTAGTAAGCTATTGCGAGGAGAAATTTTGATGATTGATGAATGATGATTTTAATTAAATTTAACAAAACGGTATTATATTTCTAATAATAAACTCTCTGTAAAACAAAACTGAACTACCAAACAGTTACTTACGTAGAAAAATAAAAACCAGTTTTCCAGCTCCATTTCCAACCTCTGCGTGCTCTCTTCACTTAGACCACACAATACGACTATAAACGTGATAATTTTGGCTACCAACTGAAGGTGAAAGTGTGTTATTAATAAACATGCTGTATGTTCATTGGATGAATCTGCAACACTTCCTGTTTTGTGTCTGTTCGTTTGTTCGTATGTTCTGTGTCGTTCCGTTTATTATTGTTAGTGTTATAAGAGCATTTGATGTTAATGATGAGAGCGATGACACAAAGATGGCGTCGAAATTTTGTTATGATTTGAAATAAATAGATCAATAAGTTTACTGAATTTTGGGTAAATACAAATATTACAACTGTAACTGCATCTCCCCCGTGGAGGCAGAGTAAATGCTCCTTACAACCCCTTTGAGGGTAATTTTATGTACTTAACCATTAGAAAGTGCAAGCATTAAACTTATAATAGGCTTGTGTCCCAAATTTCAAAAATTTATTAAATCTGTAGTTTTGTATCTATATAGTCACAAAAATGTATTATTTTGATTTAAAACAATCATCTACATAGTTTATTTTGCGATCTAAAAAATTTATTTAATTTGGTAACGAAAACGCTCCAATCTGTCATGGTGCCTTGGGCGATGTCACACGTTGCGAAACAAATCAAAATGTGTTTGACTTTATTTAGCCATAAATTAGTCGTCTAATCGTAATATAAATATTCAAGCGCAAGATCGCTTATTAGTTATAGTTTTTTCACGACCAAAAGGTCAAAAGCGCCGCGAATATCATGGCGCTTACGCGTTTCCTTCAACGTATTCCAAGAACATGTCACTTGTAAGGATTATACACTATAGACTGGACACGCATAGCTTTTTACTTACGACAGAACGGAGATGGTATATGGGTTTGGGGTGTGAGGATGTTTGTGCAAAAACATGTTGCCATTTTTCTCCAAAACTACTGGTCGGATTTTGATGCAGTTTTTAGTTATGGGTTCAGGTTTGATTGGTGCATGTTCTTAGATATGATGATAATGTTACGATGACAACTCACCAGGGGGCGCTGCAGCGAACATTATTTGTGAAAAGCAATGTTTCCAAAATGTTTCAAAAACTAGTAGTCCGATTTTGATGCAGTTTTCAGTTATGGGTTTGAGTTAGATTGGTACAGGTTTCTAGATAGATGTTACGGTGACAACTCATCAGGGGGTGCTACAGCTAATATTATTTGTGATGAAAATCAATTTTGATGCGGCTTTTTTTAGGAATGGATTTGTAGTTGATTAGTGAGGGTTCTTAAATAGGTGTAACGACAGCAACTTACTAGAAGGCGCTACATATCTATGCTCTTTAAGAATTTTAAAATAAAAATCAAAATTAAAATTTTTGAAAAAACCCACGACGATTAAAAAGCAATTGAAAAAAAGGATAAAATAATTTAAAAACCTCCAGAAAGTTAAAAATAAATTGTGTTGGTTAGCCCTTTAACTTTGATATAGGTGCCTAGCAATATTTTGATTGAAGCGTTGTCTCGAAATGGACATCGAAATAATGCGCCAAAACTGCGTTTTGTTCAACCTTCTTTTGTTAGATTTATAATAATTTAACTTTAAAATTAACAAAAAATCGTAAATTAATAAAAACGTACGAACAATTAAATTACACAAAATCACAGACACAACTTGAACAAGAAGTCAGCTCTGGATACATACTTACTCTATGGTGTGAGAGCGCAACCTGTGACGTCATATTTTCTGATTGGTGTTTGATGTCACGTGACTGAATGCCTAATTTTTCCAAACTTATTTTCTAAAAATAATAGTAATCTTTATTCTGTCTACTAATTTATTTTACTTTTTGTTGTCTATTCATTGGAAATAGTCATAAGAAACATACACCAATCCGATTTATTCTTAGTGGACACAAGCCTATTATTATAATAACTCTAATCTATAAATCAATCTAGTCCCCTGGACTTTAATTGGCTGTACCATAGCGACCGGCACGTAAGATTTAGTTGCCTTTCATCAACATTCCATCGCAAGGCAAGGGTTTCAATTTTTTTTTTTTCAAAATTGCTATTTATACTATTACTAAATTAATTTGGACATTTTGGACATAACCCATTATAAATGTGCCTGGTGACGGTAGTAGGCTTGCCTCCTGTTACATGGGACTAAAAATACTGGCAAATTATGTTTGTGTAATGCATCTCTGCCTACCCATTCGGGGATATAGGCGTGGTATGTGTGTGTGTGTGTGTGTGTATGTGTGTGCTATAAATCAATTTTCATTGCCACAAACGAGATGAGCTATGTATTTTTCTAATTCATATTAAAAATTGGCCATAAATATTAAATTTACGACCGAAAAAGAAATAATGATGAAAATGTAATAATAAAATGTGTATATTAGTAACATCTAAGTAGTCCAAAAGAAACATCCTCCTTCTTCTTCTACTTTTTTTATGTTCGTCGTATCTTTCATCGATGATTTAGCCAATATCGAGGTAAAGTTTTATTTTTCCCACACAGAAGAACTAATTACTCAGTTCGCGATGCGGGACACGGAAACGTTGTTCGGTATTGCAATTGAGCGTCTGGAACCCGATTTTCATGGCAAGTGGTATGTCTGGAGTTTTGTAGGGTTCCGTAGTTACCCATAAAAGCCTCTATAACTCCTGAACTTACAGAGCTACAACATCCGTTATACGTTATACTGTTTTTCCTTCAAAGTTTATTGCATGAACTACCATCATGATTATTTTCAGGTTATTCTTTTTATTTTTTTTATATTTAGGTCGACAAATTGACACCACCCGCCTGATGGTAAGCTGTGGCAACGTCTGGCGATTGTGGGCGACTCTCACAGTACACAGGAATACTATAGAGAGTGACCCTCAACTTGACGACCCAGTAATGTGCCTCTTCACGCTTCGCTTAAAGAACCCAGGGTTATATGTTGGAGGAAACACGTGCGCAGGCAGGGCGTTCCAAGCCACCATCGTTCGGCAGAGAAACGAACGTTTAAAACGCTCATTTCTCGCGAAGACGGTTTCCACGGTATGAGAGTGACATCTCTGCCCGGCACGCGTTGTTCGGGATCGGAAGGGAGAGGGTGGGATCAGATTGAAGAGCTCTTCAGAACACTCACCGTGGTAAATACGGTAGAACGCGGCCAAGGAAGCAATTGTTCGGCGCTGTGCTAGCGGCTCAAGACTTCCCGTTACCTCCGGACAATCTATAATGCGAACAGCGCGTCGCTGCATAGCGTCGAGTGCGTCCAGCAAATACTTCGCGGAGCCGTCCCAGATGTGAGAGCAGTCTTCGACGCAGGGTCTAATCTGCGTTTTGTACAGCAGACACCTCTGGTGCGGTGTAAAGAATCGCTTATATATATATTCACGCCAGCCGTTTAGATTTTAGAGGGAGGGGAGACACCCTGTATTCGTAAAAACACACTCGTCAAAGCTAAATATCTCACAAACGGAAGCTTAAAGCCAAAAATCATCTTGGCAACCTCGCAGTGTTTTTAAAAGACCTATCTAATGATACCCTACACGATACTCTATCGTTTGGGGTATCACTGAGAAAAAAATATCATCCCACGTGTACGGTAAAACTATTTAGTTCAGAATTTTATTGTTGGCGTAGTAAATATACATATTCATACAAAGTTTCATGTTTCTAGCACTAACCGAGCCGAGGACGCACTCCTCGGCTTTCCTCCCAAAAGGTCGGACGAACGGACATGACAGAACTTCATGGGTTCCCAGACGTTTGCTACGGAACCCTAAAAATTTTACTCAGAAACATTCTTAAAACAAAGTCTTTGATCTGACATATCTTTAAAAAATAAATATACAACCTACCCACAGATCGGTTAACATAATCTTCAAAGCTCTTAAACTCTAACCGATATCAGAAATGGCGCATAAGTGAATTAAGAAACCATAAACCATATTTTTATTTTTTTCGACGTACGAGGTGAATATTTGACGAAGATTATGCGATGTTATGGGGTTATAAACCTTTGGCCGCTTATAAATAAGGGAAATATTTTTTTCAAACCTTATTTTTTATCCTTTAGAAGAGGATTATAATAATATAGTTTAAGAGCTGGGTGAAATAATTTGAGTCATATTTTGAATGAAATAGAAAGCTCTTATAATTCTTCATATAGCATGGAAACAATTATGACAGTAAAAATGATTGTATTTAATGAAATAGCGAATTTTAACCCCCTAATTTGTTCAATTGGCGGCTACCATAATACTGACATAAACATATTTCATAAAGAAGAATTATTAAATATTCTACAATCGTTACATGAACAGAAACTCAATGGAAGAACTTGAATCTTGAAGAATTTGTATGGTTGTACGATCTTAGGAAAAATAGGATAGACAAAATAATGGAAAGGATAGAAAAAATGCAACTTTTGTTCAAAATGTTTATTAGGAAAGGCTAGACTTTAACATTATGGTACGACCAGTAGGACTGAAGTATTCATGAAAACACGGATGAAACAGCGGAATCAAATTGAAGACCTTTTGGGCTGAAACGGATGATTCTCCTTTATTACGTGGAATCAACATATTGATATTGTCTTCGGGGAAAAAGACGTGACATTATGTGTAAGGAAAAAAAACTATTCCATTCAATAAAATAAAAACATACGATCATTTACAAACATCGTTACATAACCGAAACACAGGAGGCCTTACAAAAACTCCTAAATTATAAGTGTACTGCCGCAACTCTGTTCTCACACTACTTTCGCGGCAGCTGGGTCCGGTTTATGTGCCATCAAAGCCGACGTGGCGATAATGGAGAACCCAAGTGTGCCCCTCGTAAAATATAGCGTTTTGAATTTCAGTATCGGTAGCTGACGTGGTAAGCAGAAAACATGACGCGATTAATGGCTAAAACTTTGACGGTATTGCAGTTTCTTATGGCGTTTACGTCTTCATATAAAACAAACTTATGAATTACTAATGCCTGCAGTTCCGTCCTATGAATAGTTTTCTCGTTTCTATTTCCCTAGAGTACCTACAGTTTTCCTGGTTAAAAACAGCCTATGTGTAAAAAAGATCCACTTATTGCAAGATTTTGCATGACATATACAATCATCATCATCAGTACATTGCAATCTAGGTACAGCTGGACAATTAGGCCTATTGCATGAGACGCCACTTCAACGTATTACTCTAGCATATTTATTACAAGCGAGTTTAGCCGACGGGCCTGGCTAATTTATTACCCTTGCATGGTTTCTTTAGACAAAAATTGGCCGTTGGCCTTCCTGAGATCTCAAATTATAGTTTGAATTAAAATAGGATCGTTTATTTTCCGATGGCAAAATTCAATCTAATCATATCAATAAAACTAAGGACATCTTGATAAAAGGCCAAGTGAAAAGCACCCTTAATCGGAAAGCGTGTATTAAAATACTGAAAACGATAATATGCCAAGATCGTAGCAAGTCTTCTTTCTACTTGAGAGACAGGCTTATTTGTAATGTAATTTAACGTATGTTACCTCAACTGTATTTTATAACACAATTGAACTTTTATATGTAAACAAGCCATCTCTAAACACCTTATGAGTCCAATGTTTGTGTCACGTAGACCCACCGAGTGTATACCTTTTGTGCATACAAATAAGTAATAACGCTGTTTCTTTTTATTTAGTACCTACATAATGTTCATAAATTGGCGCGGAGCCAATGCATTGAGGATTAGTAATAATTGACAGCTTCATAAATACGTGTGTGTAAAGAATCTTTTGTTCGGATTACGAAGAATAGATATGGCATTTTGACTGATGGTAAATATATTTATGAATGACAACGGGACATTCTCAAGATCCTTGGATTAAGTTATTCACAAATTTATTATTGCCTAGACTGCAGTCTACCTAGAATCGACCGTCTGCACTGCAGTGCAGACTGTCGCTTCTAGTTATTGGAATTAACTTGGGAGTACAGAACGCTCATTGATATTATTTTATTTTATAAAGTACGCGGTAACAGCGTTAGACTTGCCTTGTTGATTGCCACCTTGTCGTCCTTTGCTGGGCAACATCGGAGATATTGGCGTGATTATAATAATATAAAATGTATGTATTACATACTATAATAATTATTTTCTGGCCTTTAGCGTTAACGGGTAGCAATACATACTCTTATTTTACGAGCCTTTAACTTTATACGACGCGAATTAAACATCTCAAACTTGGTGATTAAGTGACGTCGAAGCAAGTTTGATACCTGGCTACCACATTATTTACCGAAACCCACTCTTAATATGAGCACTTTTAATTTATCTGGAGATGTTATAGGAAATATAGGTAACTGATAATGTTTCCAGGCTGTTGGCATTAATTTAAAGAAAATTAATAACATCAAAAATATTTTATTGACATTTGGTACTTACATTTAAAAACGAGTTGGAACAAACATGATTTGAAATACAACCAGTTTTGACTGACAGTCGAAATACTCGAGTTTACCTTATCCAAATTTTATAACTCCAATCCACCAATGTGTGCAAAAGCCATCGGTTTTCATGTTGGCGACCGCAGGCTTCCCTTATCGCCTATTGTTTGTTTGTCAGTCTGCCGCTCCAAGGTCTATCGTGTGCGGTCTGGGGTCTCAGACCTGAGCTTATTAAAGCATGAGTCTATATTGAGACTTTATTTTTAAAGTGACAATTTGTCTATCCGTCCGTCGCGTTTTTCAATTATAATTAATAATACCGCGTTTTTTCAATCATAATTAATTAGAAGATTCACTTTAAAAATTATTTGAGACTAAGATAAAAAACTTCATTTGTTGAAAAAAAAAAAAAGAATATTTTAACATTTCATGCAAATGTATGTATTAGTACATACATTTGCATGAAATATTAAAAATTATTTGAGACTAAGATAAAAAACTTCATTTGTTGAAAAAAAAAAAATGAATATCTATAGTATCAAATAATTTTTAAAGTGAATCTTCTAGAAAGGGAACTGTCGCTGATTCAAGTCCAGCCCAAGAACTCTTATTTCTTTTGGCACAAAAATACATACTAAAATTAAAAATTAAAAGACACATAAATTCTAAAAATTAAAAAAGAACATGCAATCGTTTTGACAGTTACAGCCGTTTTGGTCTGTACATGTAATTTAAGGTCCGCGCATGTTCCGTTCAATGAACAAATTGTATGGAGCTTCCATGTATTTTGAGATATGCGTTTTTTTTTGTGATTGCAGCCTGCATTGTTCTGTCTGAATGTTAGAGCGCATTTACATTGGGGTTACAATTTACATAATTATGTACTAAGTATATTTACACTACAAAATATCGTTTAAAAAATCCTCAGCGTTATTGTTGCGACAGTGTTGCCACGTTGGATGGCGATACTTATTCATCGAACCAGAAAATAGCCACCCTTCTGAAAATATGTTAAGTTTTCGATCTGGTTTTAATAAAAACTTAACATTTTTTAGCAGCCTGTGATGTCTCACTTCTGAAAAAAAAGTCTTTTAGAACTCCATTAATATTTTCCGTCTTCTGCCACCTCTCTCATTGCCCCGTCTGTGAGCTAAGGTTTGATGTTTTTATTGCAAATTTTTCTTAAAGTTATCCTATCTTTACTTACACTTTGCTTTGATTGAGTTACCAAAAACACTATTTAACAAAGACTGTGTTGTTATCAGTGAGTTATGAGTGTGTATCTCGGCCTGTAATAAAATAGTAGTACTGACAGAGATAACAAAAGGAAAACATGCAATCTCTTTCATGCATTATATGGGGACTTAGGCTTAGCCAAATTTAGCTCTACATATGATACATCGAACTGCAGCTCGTACTCCAGAATCCTAACCCATGGGGAAGATCCTATAAGGTAGCATATACATCAAATTGCAGAAAAATAACTCCAAAATCCTATACCAATGAGACAGATCCTTTTACAGTCCAGTATATAAAGAGCTTTACTCAAAGGTGAGCAAAAATTCGCACGCATGGGCGCGTGCGCAGTGTGCGTGACAAACGAATTTCGCAAAACGTGTTTTTGACGGTGATGAGTATGGGCAAGTTACACACATGCCACCAAACACACCTACCTGAATGTCATCAAACAAACCGTTAATTCAAATTAATTTCCCGTTATCTTAAATATTTACAATCTTGGAAATAAAGCTGGTGTGTTTCATGAACAAAATGAGAAACAGTAGGATAAGGAAACGATGCAATGTGTCCGAAGATGACCACCAAGGATGAAACAGCGATGCTTATGGTTCAGAAATGTAGATAGAGTACAATGAAAGGAGAGTGATAAACAAGTTTGAATGAAATAGTAATCAAGGCGACCAAAGGTAGATAGAGTACAATGAAAGGAGAGTGATAAACGAGTTTGAATGACATAGTTATCAAGGCGACCAAATCGCAGATGTCTTGAAAAAACCAGAATAAAAGTAGGCGTAACTGGTGAGACTACATGAAAACATTAAATGAAGTTAAGGAAATGTAGGAAGTATCCAAGATGGTAGCAAGTGTATTCCGTCAAAACTGCCGACCCCAGTGGAAAAGATGCGTGATTTTTACATATCTTTTCATCTCCGAACGGATAGGCAGTTCAAGTTCTCATTCGCACCGTTAAATTCCATAAATTTTTAAGCAACATTTCGTTTTGTTCAAAATGAATGAATCGATTGAATTCTGTATGGAACTATATTTTTCTGCTTTCAATTTACAAAGAGAAGCTTTTAACTGTCATTCAAATATTGAACACTATAATAAAATTTATTTAAAAAGAGTATTACAAGCGCTGTGGTGACGAAAACAAAATCAATGCACCGACAGACAGATTTATAGACTGAAACCTGCACTAAGCCGGTGTAGAGTGTATCGATTTTGGCTTAACGTTCACGTGCATTAAAATTGAAATGCATAGTCATTAAGGCAGCTTTACCCCGTCACTGGGTTTAATATACAATACACTTGTGTTTCACAGTTGAATGCGAATGTAAATATGACGCCTAGCTGCATTAAGCTGGCTAATTAAGAACCCTTCAAAAGGAAACTTACTGAATAGCAACGTGAATTCTAAATAAATGGTATAGGGTACATAAATGTACGTTTTAACATGAAATAATACGATTTTAAACAGCTTTAATCATGTGAATATCTCCGATGGGGTTAAATATCAATCCTTCAATGGTTCTGTTTCAGGCCCATGTCATTACATGGGCCTGAAACAGTCGAGTCTATTGTTGTTATCGAAAACTATATTTGCCAGAGCCACCTAACCTATACCTTTGTACAAATTTATAAAAAAGTAGTTCATATCTCAGACGTATAAGAGATTAGCCGGAAGACAGACAAACAAACTGGTTTGTTACTATTGTACTATTTTTTTTTAATTATATACAGGATATAACATTCATAAGGGTCAGTACGGGAAATTCTGAAACTATGACGTACGAAGATGTGTTCTTAAAAACCATGTCATTCATTTCAATAAAAAATAAAAACTGCATTTACATATTAAAAAATAAACTTGTTCTTAGCTCGGGAATCGCAAAAACTTACACTATTTCAATTTAGATATTGATTGGGTAGGTGTTATGTAGTAAGTATTACTACTAAACATGTGTAAAATTAAAAAAAAATGCATTGTTTTAGCATCTTTTATTTATTGACTGAGGGAGTGAAGCGATTGAAGGCTCCGTTTCAACTTGCAGACTGGGGAGAATTTCTTTCGTCTGTACCCATCCACGGGTTCTGTCAGATCATATTTGAGGCCGTATCATCAACCGATTTGCATGAAACTTTACTCACACACACATCCTTGCTTACAATGAATAACATTTGTATGATATTTTTTGGATTGGATGACAAATGAAAGAGTAATAAAGAAAATTGAAGAAGAAATTTTCTAAACAAAGCCGCTCCCGAAGTCTACGGTTCACAGAACCACTAGTTTTAGTAGATGTTCTTTGGATTGGATGACAAATGAAAGAGTAATAAAGAAAATTGAAGAAGAAATTTTCTAAACAAAGCCGCTCCCGAAGTCTACGGTTCACAGAACCACTAGTTTTAGTAGATGTTCGACAGTACGATACCTACTACAATTTTTTCCCAATACAACTTTGAACTCCGTTCCTGCCCGTAAAATTTTAAAAACCAAAGGTATTTTTGAACAAGATTAATCGTCACCTAGCTGTAGATTTTTTTATTTTGTTTTACACGTATGTTTTTTATTCAATTTTTTTTTTATCTTTGTAATGTAGTTGTTATTTTTACTAAAATCGGTGACAGTGTTCCTAAGAACAGGTCGTTGTATTTCTTATAGTTTCAGACTTTCCCTTACTGAAGATCCATATGAATGTTACACACATGTTATGCTGATATTTTTTAATTTGGAATTACAAATGGAGACTTCAATTTTATTTATTTTATGGATTCAGCCCATGTGGTAGTTTCCTGAATTGTCGCAATAGATACTTAATATCCTACTGGGATGTGTTCATATGCGGATACGGTATGTGAATACTAAGATTACAAAGCATCACATTCTGATATCTATCGCACTCTATGCATAGAGTGTTCCTCATGACAAAGTCTCGTATAACAGTCGCAAACGGAATTCGAACAGCCGAAAGCCTTGCATTGCAAACATACCTCACACGAACCCCCGTACTTATATGTACACTGAAACTTTAATGTGTAATTAAATGTTTTTACGACTACCTTACTGTCTTAAAAGCTTTATTGCACTTGAAAAGCACTAAAATGGTTTTGGATATTCTGTATGTAAAGTTGTGTTGTTTTCGAAACAATGTTTTGTATTTACTTGAGGGTTTATTGCGTGTATCTTTATTTCATTTTAATTGTCTTGGGGTTATATGTGGATAGGTTTGAAATCAAGATTGGGAATAATGACTTTTAGTGCTTGTGCATAATAATAGCATCTTTTTTTTTTTTTAGTTCCGCGACCAAGGCCGCGGCCGCTCTAACGTCCGTTGCCGGGCGTCTCTGGTTACAAGCAGAACGTATTTCCAGTGGCGCCCGGCGGACTTTGACCACCTCTGTGGTCTCTGCGGGGGTTGGGTCGGGATGAGAATCCCGCGTCGTTGGGGGTAGGGTTTTATCCCGCGTCAGTGAGTGAATCTGGTTGCGTGCTATGGGGCAAAGGCCCCGCAGCACGCAACCCTTCTAGCCTGCTTCTGTAAGGACGACAGGTGGCGATCCCGCCGTCCTCAGGCCCCGATCATGGAGGTCGATGGTCTTGGGCGTAGATGAGTCTGCGGCGGCCTCGCCGCTGACTACGGAACTCGGCGGGGAGGGCACGCTCCCTCTCCCTCTCGGCCGCCTCCTTCGCGAGCACGACTTGCTCGCAGAAGGACACGGCCGCGTTCCACCTACTCCCGCTGGAGACCATGGCTTGAAGCATGGTCTCCAGCGAGAGGGTATCCACGCCCAGACCCACTACGAGGTCCCGGCGCTGACTCGCCCACGCTGAGCACTCCACCAACGTGTGGAGTGCGGTGTCGTCGTCGGAAACCTCGCAGTGTTGACACCGGGGTGTGACCTCACGATGGATGCGAAACAGATAGCTACCGAAGCATCCATGCCCGGTAACGATCTGCGTCGCACGATACGTGAGGTCACCATGCTGCCTCTGCAGCCAGTCGTCCATGATCGGTCTCACCGCCGCGATGATGGTGGCACCCCACTTGGGTTGCTCAAGTCGCACCCTCCATGACTCCATGAGATCCTGTCGGAGTTGGGACCGCCGGTCATCGATTTCTCGAGACGCAGGCCTGTGGTCCCGCTCCAGCGCCTCCTTGCGCCATTGGAACAATGACGCAAGGGCTCTCGCTTCCAGGTCCCATGGAGGGGTCCCGGCTAGGAGACATGCAGCCTCTCCGGAGATCGTGCGGTAGCCCCTTATTGTTTTGACGGCCAAGGTCCTCAACGGTCTGTTAAGGAGCGTTGAGTTGTTGGCCGTCAACCGCGCCGCCCATACGGGAGCCCCGTATAGGGCCATACTCCGCACGATCCCCAGGTACAGTCTCCTGCAGGAAGCGTTGGGTCCCTTTAGGTTGGGCATCAGTCGCGAAAGCGCGACCGATGCGTGTGTCACCTTGGGGACCAAACTTCGGAAATGTGGTCCGAAGTTCCATCGGCTATCAAGTACGATCCCTAGATACTTCATCGAGGGCTTGATGCCGATGCTAACGCCTCCCACATTTATGCTGGAACCTTCAGGTGGACCGTTCCGAGGTCTGTGAAAACACAGAACCTCGGACTTGTGCAAGGCCACCTCCAGTCCCAGCCGCCGTATCCGACCCACGACTTGAGCAACACCCGTCGTGACCTTGAGTGCTGCCTCCTGGTACGTTGCACCCCGCGCCGTGACGAGGGTATCGTCGGCGTAGCACGTTACGCCGACGCCCTCAGGCAACGCACCCCGCAGCACCCAGTCGTAGCCGATGTTCCACAGAAGCGGCCCCAGGACCGACCCCTGTGGAACACCGCACGACACATCCCGCCGAGCTGGCCCGAGCCAGCTGGGGAAAGCTATGGCCCTCTCCGAGAGATAGGCCCCGACAATACGACGGAGGTAGAGAGGCGTTTCGTGATACACGAGCGCCTCCCTAACGCAGCTCCATGGCAAGGTGTTGAACGCGTTGGCGATGTCAAGAGACACCGCCACCACCACCTTGCCCTGCGAGACTGCTTCCTCCGTCAGGCTCTTGACGTGCATGATCGCGCTCACGGTGGAGCGTCCCCGACGGAAACCGTACTGGTTGTCCGCCAGGTCTGGCCCCACCGTCGAGAGATGCTCGACGAGGCGTTCCGCGATAATTCGCTCAAAGAGCTTACACACCTCGTCGAGCAACACGATCGGCCGGTATCCGGACGGTGAGTCCACCGGCCGCCCCGCCTTACGGATCAGGACCAGCTTCCCCGTCCTCCACACCTTGGGAAACTGGCCCCTTTCGAGGCATGCGCTAAAGAGCCCCATCAGTCGAGGCCCGAGTTCTTCGAGGGCCAGGACCCATGCACGGCCAGGAATGCCGTCGGGTCCGGGGGCAGTGATTTTCCGGCGTTTAAGCCGGAGTACTGCCGCCCCTAGCTCCCCCACCCTGACTTCGGGTACGTCGTCTTCGCCGGTGCTATCCGCGTCGGGCAGAGACGGAGCCATGCGCGGAGGGACGTGCTCCTCCGCGCTCGTCGGAAACAGGGAGCCCATGACCCGCTCCAGCTGCTGCGGCTGGAGACTCTGGGTCAGTGGGGGCGCCCTAGGTCGGAGTTTCTCCCTGACCTGTAGGTACGGGCGCCCCCATGGGTTCTGCTGCAGGGTCTCCAGGAGCTCCTCGCGGGCCGCCGTCTTGGCCCGCTTTATTGTCTCCTGGAGATTACCTTTAGCCTCCCTGTAAGCCTGATAAAGCTCCGCCTAACGGGTTGCCGCGTCGTCTGGGCGGCGATGCCTCCGGCGAAACCTGGTGTACTGGCGGCGGGCGGAGATGCATGCTGCGCGCAGCTGTGCAATCTCCGGCGACCACCAGTACACCTGCTTCCTTGCCGGTCTGGGTGTAACCCTAGGCATCGCCGCATCACAGATTTGCGACATGGCTCCCCTGAACCACTCCGCCTCGGCATCCACATCGGCAGGCCGGTCCGGTGCCGGAATCCAGGCCTGCACGATGGACACCTCCAGGAGAGCCTCCCGATCCAGATGGTGAAGTGCCCAACGCGGATCCGGGGGATTTTCTACCGGCTGTGGGAGGTCAGGTGGGGGGACGACATCGAACCGGATGTACCGATGGTCCGAGTGCGTCTCCTCACCCTCCTCCACGTGCCAGCCAGTAATACGGGCGGCGAGGGCAGCAGTCGCGAACGATACGTCCACGACCGAGCTGGTCCCTCGCCGCCAGAAGGTGGCGACATTCCCCCGGTTGAGGACCTCCAGACCACGTGTTCTGGTCCAGTCCTCAAGAAGCCTCCCCTTGTCCCTGGTTTCCCGGGAGCCCCACGCCACACTCCAGGCGTTGAAGTCTCCCAGGAGCAGGACAGGGCGAGGACGGCACGCAGCGAAGACGGCGTCGAGCTCAGTGAGCCATAGCTCAAACTGAGTCTCGTCCAGTGTCGGCGAGATGTAGGTGGCCACGACTGCCAACCCATCATAGTCCGCCGCAACACACCCGCGGCCCCTTGCAATGATCGCAAGGCGCGAGCTGTCTGCGGCGGACCCCCCGAAGATAAAACAGGCCGAGCCGTCCTCGTCCACCGGGCTTCCCGGGTGGACGTAGTACGGCTCGGCGACCACGGCCAAGTTTATGGACCACTGCCGGATGCTCTGGTACAGAAGATCCTGAGCAGCGCGGCAGCGGTTCAAATTCACTTGCAGGATGCGGATATGGGCGTCAGACATTAATGGACGTCCATATCAGCATCCCGCCGAGAAACATCTGGCCGTGCAGTAGCGGCACCCCCACCGCTCTCAGCGGACGGACGAGGCTTTGGCCTCGAGGCGGCGCAGGTTGTGCTGCCAACCCGGTGGTCCGCAGTCTTGCCCTCCGCCTCGCATCTAAAGCAGCGAGGCGGGGCGTCGCAGGCACTTGCCTTGTGACCGGGCCGGCTGCAGCGGAAGCACCGATCGCCTACGGTGACTTCCGCTGTGCACTGTACTCCAACGTGCCCCACCACCATGCACCGGAAACATCTTGTTTCCCGGGCACGAAGGAGGTGCACCTGCGCCTTTAGGAAGCCCCCTATGAGGAGGCCTCGTCCGTCCGCCACTTTTAGTGCCGCCGCGACGGGGCACTGGACGACTGTCGTGCCATGGCCAGTGAGGCTGAAGGAGATCTCTCCAGCCTTCACATGGTCACGGGGACAGCCGCCCGCCTCCACGACGGCGGAAATCACTTCCTCCGTCGTGGCCGCGTCATCCAGACCGGAGACGCGCAATGCAGCGCATTTGGTGGGCCTGGTGACGCGGACGGCTTCTCCGTCCAGCTTGTCCCTCAGCTGAGCCGCTAGGGCATCAGCTTTGGGGCCGCTGGAGGCGCCGGAGACCTCGAGGAGGCGAGCCCCGGTGCGTGTCGTCTTGCACCGGAGACCCCCTTGGATATCGAGGGCTGAGAGGTCGACTGAGGCTTTAACTTGCCTCAGGACATCAGCGTACCCCACACCCCTCTCCACACCCTCCGTCGTCACCGTAAGGACGACGGCTGTGGAGCGAGGAGCGCGGGGCCTCTTCGGCGCCTTCGCCGCGGCGGCTTTGGCCGCTTTCTTGGCGGCCTTTGTCTTCTTCTTTGCTCCCACTACTTCCCATCCCTCCCGTCTGGAGGGATGTGAAGAAGCAGCGGGGGCAACGTTGGAGGAGGCGGGGGTGGCAGAAGTTTCACTCTTCTTACCCCGTCCCTTCCCCTTCCTCGCTTGGGCCGCGGTCTCAGCCGGCATCCGAATCGCTGGGGAAGCGGACGGGGGCGGAGCGGGGCGACGGACAGCGGGTGGCGTGCCGCTTGGACCGGGAGCGGAAGCACCGCCGACAACCGCCGCGTATGTAAACGCGGGACGCGCCAGCGGAGGGCGGTACGCCCGGTCTTCGAGAACCGCGAGGCGCCTCTCGATCGCCGTCAGGACCTGCACCATAGTCGGCACAGGCGGTGACGGCGATTCGGGCGCCGTGGTGGGCACCTTGGTGGGCGCAGTGGTAGGTGCTGTATTGGCCGCAGGCTTTTTCTTCGGCGCTGGTCCAGCCGTCGGAGGAGGCGGCATAGGAGCTGGAGCTAGTGCTGGAGGCCCTTTGACCACCCTGGTCAAGTCCGCGACCTCCCGTCGCAGGACCTCCATCTGCCTCCGCGAGGCGGCGAGCTCCACCTCCAGGCTCTCCACCTGCAGCCGGAGCCTCACTTCCTCATCAGTAACGCTCCGCGTGAGGAGCTCGTCGAGCGAAGATTGGGCATCAGCCACCAACGATGCCACAATCCTCTTCTTGCCCTGCATGCCCTTGTTACCTTTCAAGGCTGCGTTCATCAGGGCAAGAGAACTCAAGAGCTCCCGCGCGGGCGGCACGCCGATATCTCTGCGACTGGGCAGGGGTGGTACAGAAGGATGGAGCGTTGGCGGCATCTCCTTCTCCTTCGCCAGTAGAAAATCGCCACGTGTCCGTGGCGTCTTTTTCGGCCCCCCTTCCTCCGACTCACTGCTCCCGGAGCAGCTAGTGCTCCGGTCGCGCGAAGGTCCCGTCTTTATTTCTTCGTGGACCCTCTTCGTAGGAGGGCCCTTTGTGTTCACACTGCTGGGACCTGGCTTGACGTCAGACCCAGCAGCAACATTTCCTGAAGGCGTCGACGTCACGCTGCGACTGGGCAGCGCGGCGCGAGCCTCCGTTTCGCTCGGCATCGGAGTCCGTTGGGATAGCGTGAGGTCGTCTTCTTGGTCCGACTCCGCCCAGAGAAAGGCGGAGCCGAGACCGGGGTAATCGTTTTTATCGGGTTGAGCCGACATAACTATTAATATTCGCACTTTATGGCCACAAGTTCGGACTAGAACGTTCGGTCACCCAACTTGCCACTGCGTTACCGTAAGCAAGTTGGGGTCCAGGGCGGACGACGAGGACGTAGTTTCTAATCACTTGGGGCCCCGCCCCTAATAATAGCATCTAGAATATATTATATCGATGATAAAAGAATAAATATGAAAATAGTTTTATTGCTAGGTTCTTTCTCACGGTTCTACATAGGTAGAACCTAGCGAAGAGAGTTCCAAGACACACGGGCCATATCGAGAATCAGGCGTGCTTTTTTGGCGGGCCGAAATGCGAACTGGCCCAAACCGTCCGCAACCCGTGTGAGTGCTTTGCAAATCTGGCAGTACATGTAAATATAGAAGCAACAATATTTTTATTTTTAGTATTTACTGACGCTCGTAAGCGTAATTTAATGATATAATGAATAAATCATTAATTTAATTTCATAGTACAAAACCAATTTTCAAAAATTGAACATAATTTTCAGAAATTGATGCGCTTGATCTGCTATCGTGTAAGAATATTGCAATGAGTGAAACTTTTACCGAATTCCAGAATATCAGTCAACCCGTGACCACAGTTGGTGCAATCTAACCGGACAAAACAGACAGACAGATAAACAATTAGATTTTTTATTTTTATGAAAGTATGTACCTTTCTCTACCTTCGTATTTATAGGCACTTAGAAATGGTTGGGAATTACATACATAATAATAAACGCAAAAAAACACCTAAACTCCAAAACAGACATTTGAATATACTTAATAGCAATGTTCCTGTTCACTCAAGTGATTATGCTAGTGAGGCAGTCCTATATGATCCATTTGTAAACTATTCGACATTCACTCCATAGTAACTCCAACCCCATCTTAATAACCCTAATCAGTAGCTGGGTTAACTAACCGACTCCAAGTCACAAGGGAACTGCTAGAAAAGCTAGGATGGTGAAAAGTGGTAACGTCGCATTCTGTTATTAAACACATTTGACAATGTCAGTTTTTAATATGTTAATGCAACGTTGCCGTCCCGCCACTTTAGGGAAATATGTGCTGTCAAGTTAGACAACTTGAAGTTGGTGTTGGCAAATTAAATAATTCTAGTAGAAAATAAAATATTAGTTGTGTCTTCCCATATTTATGACTTAAGCTGCTACTTTCAATGTGCTTACTAATTACCCACCACCCAGAGTCATACAAGAAAATTGTATGCTTATATATTTTTCTAACAAATAAAGCTTGCTAACTTTCTCAAAAAAAAACTAACAATGAATCGCAAAGACGATAATATTGGGAAGGACTCAAACAAGCGACTGTTCCCTCTCTAGGAGGAACATTCTGCCAACTGACCAAGACGATATCAGAACTTGTAATCATATAATGTGCGACTTAGGGTAACGAGTCAGAGCCATCTACCAGCATTTAGAGAACTAACCACTATGATGTTGTAATTGCTAAACCAGCTCTTCACGGAACTCAGCAAGCGTCTGACGGAAGAGACTGGGGATCCCCGCGCAGGCAGCTTTCTCGCGCAAAGACTCTCATTGGCAATTCAGCGCAAGAATGCTGCCTGTGTTATAGGCACTCTGCCCAAGTCTTCCTGCCTTACTTATTTATTTTAGTTTTTTAGTTTTAGATAGTATAGTTTGTAGTTTGTTTAGGTTTTCTCTTTAATATAATTTTCCTGTTCCTTGTATATATTCAATTACTAATTAATTCTTTAATTGCTCGTAGATGAGGAATGCTTAAAATAACTTTATTTCTTTTGAGAGCCTTTGGTTTGTGCACTGTGCAACGGTAAAAAATATGTAATTTATAGGGTACCGTAGTTCAATTTTCGGAATCCTTATAGTTCGTCATGTCTGTCCGTCTGTCTACGGATTTCCTCCTAAACGGTGAGTGCTTGAAACATGAAACTTTGCAATGTGTATTTACTACGTTGACAAAGTGTTAAAATAAAATTATGAGAAATATTTTTTTGTGGTACCTACCTCCTCTACAGGTAACCAGAATTTGTTTTTTTTCTTGCGTCTACCCTGGAGTATGGAATATCATTAGATAAGTCTTAAAAAAACGAGAGGCTTTTTTAAAGCTTACTTTTTTGGTTAAACAGAGCTCCCCTCTAAAATCTAAACGGCTGGCTCGAAACATCTGAAAATATTTGTGATGGTAGTCCATGTAATGAACTTTTGAGGAAGACTACATCGGATCCGATAACTTTGTTAGTTCAGGAGTTATAGAGGTTATTATGTGTGACTACGGAACCCTATTCTATGCCTGGCCCGACACGCACTTGGCGGTTTTTATTCTATTATATTCTATATTATAAGACGAAAATTTGGTGTGCATAATAATTTCACGCAAACGAAGTTGTGGGGTATCGCTAGTAAAGTATAAATAATATAGGTACCTACTACACAACGTAGAAAATATCTACGTAGAAAATGCTATCGAATTTACCTCCGAGCGGTACGTTTAGCTATTTTTATCGTTAATATGATATTTTCTTGGTTATCGAATACCTTTTGTAGTCTTTCGTGTCATGAAAGGAGACAATTTTGTTCGATAAATTGTATTTGTATGACTTCACATTCTAAAGCTACATATATAATATGAATAGATACTTATAACATTTCGGTAAATGAGTTACTAAAAAATAAATAAATACCTGTTTCCAACTCCAAAACAAACCTTAGTACAAATATTTGATTTGACCTGAGGCTGGAACCCTGGACTACTGTGGTAGCCATATCACGTAAGTCGTACGCACCACCAACTATACGCCACGGACGCAGTTAAAGGAGGATTGAGTTTTTCTCCGAAGCTGTATATTGCAGAAACTATTCATAATTTTCTTTCTCCACCAATGCCTACCCTTATGGTTATTTTGAATTCTATTATTTCTACTTGTCCATCCAAAGGTTGTAAGAAATCACTTTTTAGTGATAAGGCTGCTTGCACTTTTTAGTGATTTGTACATATTTAAACTTGGATATTTTATTATGTATACTGTATTTGTGTGCAATAAAGTTTTATTCTATTCTATTTTACTAGTACGGTGTCTTGCGCGGTGCTTCGCGCCGCACCAAGCCATAGGTAGCCTATAACTTTTGACCCCTTAGGGCTAGGTAAAATTTTCGAGGTTTTGGCATGCCTCCAGATCGAGGGCTATCCATACAGGGGTCAACCATCATTGGAGCATAAGCAGTTCTCGAGAGCTAAGGTGGGGCTAAACATTCCCCTTTTCTATATACTTATAGATTCTGTAGGCATAGACATTTAAACATCCTCTGACCGCCAACAGCTTTATGGGTCCCATGTTATAAGGGGCGGCGATCATCTACCTGGTACTTACATCTATATGCTGTTTACAATTTAAATTAACAATCCGACCAAAAATATTTTATGTCAAGTAAGGCCAAACGAGTTCGTATTGATTATACAGTAAAAAGTTTTCAGATCTAATGGAGAGCTGAACTCTTAAGAGCTGTTTTACACGGCCGCCGGACAACGGACCGTTGTATTCACCGGACTCACAGTGGTGTATGGTTTATTTAGAATGATATTTTACACGCACCGGACCCATGTCCGGTGAACAAAGACACGTCCTAAACTAACACTTACCCTCAACTTACAATTTATAATGTTAGTAATAGGTAAAAGTTAATTCCATCAACTTTAAGTTAACATCAAGCCAGTTACACTCCTCAAAGCCATACAAAACTTACTTAAACGAAATACATTTCAATCAGAACGTGTCCAATTAACAGATATGGGTTCAAGTCCGGCCCGTTAAACTTTGCTGGCCAGTCCACCGCAGTAACTTGGGCAAAGTTGGAGTTTACCTAAGTTTTGGCAACTTCTCGTGTTTGAAATCTCTGTATTCAATTAACATGTGTGTTTCCTTGAGACTTTCTTGCTGATTGTAATGGGCTTGTTGCGAACGAACGAGTTATGTACTCTATACTAATAGTATAAAGCTGAAAAGTTAGTTTGGTTGAACTTTGAATGCGCGAATCATAGAAACTATTAGTATTTTTCAATTTCAATCAGTACTTTGTGATGAACAGTCTATTTAATGAGGTCGTCTTTGTGCCTTGATCAACAGGAGCGGAGCAGCTGGAACTTTGTAGCACTCACGTGAATTTACAAACATTACCTAGTAAATAGACCTGGAACGGTTGTTTGGTAGCCTGTCTTCCTTACAGAAGTAAGCAGAGGCAGGCTCAGGCCACCCAATGCCGAACCTCTCTCCATTATTGGTGTCATCTGAGGGTACCTAGTACTGGACGACCGGCAATGGCCATTTGACAACCATTGCTAGCCATGGATCTCCCCTAAAGAGGGGCAATATTCAGCATACGTACCTATATCACGCTGGTCAGAGGGATTGGTATAGGGTTTGTGTCGAATTTTCATTTACTTATATATTTCTAAATACATACTAAATGTACATAGAAAATCAAACTTTTATGGATTATACAATAAATATTTGATTTGACCCAGGAATCAATCTCGGAGCCTCAAGGATGGCAGTCTCATACAAATAATACCGTTGCGCCACGGAAACGTTAGGGTATACGTTAAAAAAGGGTTGAGTTGGCGACATTTCCAACATAAAAATTAACGATAAACATTAAATAGGTAAATAACTACATGTCGGAAAAGCAAGTGTAACATTACATCAGTTCACTTGATCGTATCTAGCTGATAATAATATTATCTCTGCTTACGCATCACTGAGTAAATGCTACCGCGTTATTTACATAAATTATGATAAAGCTGTACATTATACGTTTAAATAGTTACTTGAGCATCACTCAACAGTGTTTATTTTATTTATTTAAGTTCACACATGAAGGAAGACCGAGACTAAAACAATAATAAATTAGGTAGATATAAATTATAATTCGCAAACGAATGTCATCGGCAGGATTCGAACACACGGCCGTTCCCTACAGGTGAACAAACCATTAAGCTACGATGAATATACCAATTAAAATTTCTATGTAAATAAATATTTGAGAAATAAAAAGCAAATTAATTTGCCTAAAAATATATTAACAATTTTAACAGTATTAGAGTACCACTTATTTCAAAAGAAATCTCTTCCAGTTGCCATTGGTCCAGGGGAAGGAAATGCTTTGTAAAAATAAGGTTAATGTATGCATAGATCGATTCAAATACTTCACGATACACGTAATCATAATCACACATACATATATGTATCAATTCACCCTTTGAGCTTAAGCTAAAAGCTCTTGATATTTTTAAAGCAACTTTTTTCCTGTCACGATGAAGGTAAATCGTGAAAACGAATCAAATTGGCCAGACTTGAACCCGTATCAGTTTTCATTCAGAATGAATTCATGGACCAGTTGACCAAAGACCACAGAAATACATCGAAAAACAGACTAGAATGCAAAGAGAGATAAACGTAATTTTTTTTCTTTAACTAACTGTTTAAATTAGACATTAATAAAAATAACACAAATAAGTACAAATTTCAAACTTATTAAAGAATCATTCTAAAAATTATAATAAATCAAACTGTATCAAAAAAGTTCATCACGAGCTGGAACGAATTAATCACCGGCCTATGTTGAACAAAAAATTGTAACAAAGTGAAATTTTCATACAAATTAAATATTAATTATTGCGAGGAGGACTTGGCAGTGAGGCCACGCCCTACTGACAGAGGGAATGATTTATTTGTATTTTTTTATTACAACTTGATTATATTTTAACAAAAAGACGTCGATCAAAACATTGCTGTTCAATTGTGAACTTTATTTTGTTAATGATTAAACTAAATATTGAATTCTGAATCATTGTAAGTTAGTAACCTAATGGTAATTTTTACCAAATTTTCACGATAAAGTTTAATTGTAGATTTAAGTTAAAAGTACTTTAATTAAATAATAAGAAATACTGGACAATCAAAAAGACATTCTGAACTTTTTCTTGTTAATGATTTAATAATGTAAGTACAGATTTTATCATAATAAGTTGGAGAAGAAAACAACTGTCCATAAATATGACGGATATTCGGTGAATTAGGTTAAGTAAATATCCATGTCAACCTTTTTGTGGTTATTAGATAAATTCATTACTCTATTATCCTTTTATCACTACTTACTCGTATTATAAAACAAACTTACTTCTGTCCGTATGTATGCTTAGATTTTCAAAACTACGCAACGGATTTTGTTGGAGTTTTCACCAATGGATAGAGTGGTTCTCGAGGAAGGTTTTTGTGTATATAATTTAACAAGTGGGCGAGGCCGCGGGTGTCCGCTAGTCTATAAGTATATATAAAACAAAGTCGTGTTGGTTAAGGTATTAATGGCTCGAGAACGGCTGAACCGATTTCGCTAATTCTTTTTTTATTGTGTTCGTTACTATCAGGATAAGGTTTTTGGAATTTTTTTTTTGTGGGACTTCAGAAAAATGAGTCCGGTACGAAATTCGCCGGGACAGCTTGTAATAAATATAAATCACATAGAGACCGAGTAGGTTTTCTTACAACTTTCTTGTAGTAAAGTTTTCTAAATGTGTATTTTTCAGAAAAATGAACTTATCTGATTTTAGTTTATTTTATACTCCATGCTTTATTTGCCTAAATTAAAGGCAAACACAGCATTATTCATTTTGTACTACTTAGCTTTATCTTCCCTTTTTTCTCTTTTCCCTTTTTCTTTTCTCTTTTCCCTTCACGTTCTCCATTTTTTTTCTGTTCCTCTGCAGAAGTAGTATGTAATCTATTTCAGATGTTACAAAAATCAATACTTATACTATACAAGACTAGAAAGAACAAAATATAACTCTACCCCAAAATTATTTTTGTTACGCAGATCAGAAAAAACTAATAACTAACTTCACTGTAACCAACGTACGTGATAAAATTCCTACATGAAGATAATTCATGAGAACTACAAATAGGAAATAATATCTGTTTCATAATCGGGGTTGCATCCTTATGGTGCATACCAACCGAATTATTATTACTGTTAATTCAAGCAAATTTCAACTTTACTACTTAAGTAATAATGTCTAAGGAAGTCTGCCTAACAGTGTAAGTATTTAAAGGATCTGTTAGGGACGTGACGTGCGAGACGGTTTACGCGGGAAACATATTTTATTAAAATTTTCCATCTTCCTAGTTGTGTATGTGAACAAGGAATAATTATTATTATAAACAGATGTGCCATTTTCCGAAATTTCAACATGAGTCGTCTTGAAATTGCGATATGAGCCATTTTGTCGATTACAACTAGTTCACGAATTCCTGTAAGTTTTCCATCTGGCATGATTTGGAAAAAAACATGAACTTCAAGGCGATATTTTCATTATCCTGTCTTGTCCTGTCTTTTAGTTTTAGTTGCTGGTATAAAAAGAATTCATAAACATAACTATTCTATAGCTGGGTAATATAAAACTATTTGTAATTCATAGAATTAATGTTTTTTATAAATTATATGGCTACTAAGCGCAGCTAAAGCAATTACAACTGCAGGATAATCATAATAATTCAATAAATCATAAAATGGACCCATTTTTACAGATGTTTGTTTATTTATTCAATTAAGTACAAATCCAAGAACGACGAAACCAATAAAGAGATTTTTGCTTTACTTTACAAATATTTATTAGTTATTGAGTCCATCTTTTATGACAGATCTGTTAATTTGGCTACAAAATTTACCACATTCACACACGACCATTTTTCGGTTTCTAGAAGTATCCGAACTTTAGGCATTAATGTCGACGTTGCCCATCTGTTGCATAATCTATATCTCATAGTGCTGTAACAGGCTGTAGTCTGTCGGCGGCAAGTTAATGAGTGAGCTTTGTTACCATCGCGCCGCGGCTCACCGACACCGGCAGCTGTATAACAGCCACGTCTGTTTGACTGCTAATTACATACAATTGATATTTTGTATAATTACTCAGAAATGTGAGGTAATAAATTGTTGATAATTGGGAAATATAGTGGATACATTCGGCTCACCACGTGGTATAGTCCTCGTTCCCAATTCCGACGGGAAAACCATTACCGCGACAAAAGTAGCCTATAGCACTCTGGAATAATGTAGCTACACACCTAATTATGTATCTACTAAAAGCATTTATAATAACTATCAACAAAATATCGTTTAAAAAATCCTCCGCGTCATTGCCGACTGGGAAGTTTCCCAGAATACTGGCTGTGTTGCCACGTTGGATAACGATACTTATTCTTTTGGCCAGAAAATAGCCAGCCTGAGAAGCATTGATTATGAGCGCTCGGAATCAACCCCAAACGGCTCAAATATGTAATCAAGTATTTTTTTTTAGGGTTCCCCACCCAAATGATAAATTACTACTTCGCTGTCCTTCCGTCTGTCTTGCGCTGTATCTCATAAACCGTAACAGTTAGAAAGCTGATATTTTCGCAGATGACGTATTTCTGTTGCCTCTATAACAACAAATACTAAAAAACAGAATCTAATAAATATTTAAGGGGGCTCCCATACAACAAACGTGATTTTTTTCTTTTTGGTACGTAACTCTTTGTGCGCGAGTCCGACTCGCACTTGGACAGTTTTATAAAAGCGTTGTCATAAATCGGTTTAGTAACTACAACTAGACAACTTGAAGTTGTAAGTCAGTAAGGGCTGTCTCTTGTTTGTGATACGGCATTGACCATAGAGTTGATATTGAGGCATTAACGTCATAATTATTGGTCAAATTATGCTGGTATTTTCCTGACAACCCTAACGTTCGAATTATGTTCTCTGTAAACAAAAGAATGTGCTTTAATTAACATCGGACTGCAAGTTCTGTATGTAGGTACTATTCCCTATTCTGTGTCGTAAGTGGCATAATTCATGTAAGTTACCCATTCACCTGCCAAAATTCTATTTTAGCAAACCTTTTGACATTTCACTTATTCAAATACGATACGGAATATTTTATTGAAAATATCCCAAGTACTACTCAAATTATGATTGACTGACGAAATTCACCAATCATAAGTAGCGCCTGTTCTAATGGAGACTGACAGATTCTTAGAACTCGAGCGAGTAATAGGAAATTTTAATATCTGAGAAGGATCCGTGACTTAATCGAATAGAACATAATTCAAGTTAATTTTCTTCACAAAATATATTTTCCAGTTTTCATACAATTATTGAATTAATAAAGTTCAATTTTGTTACAAAAAATATCTAGAGTTTAATTAGCAGTTCATTAGGTTATACATCAATATCAGGGGTCTAATACCAAGTTCGATTATGACTCATCAAATTTTCACCCACACACTCAAAATCATGTCTTTATTCGCCAAAGCGGTATCCAAACGTGCACATTTCGCTAGTAAAATAATTAAATAAATAATAAATATTTTTTGGACATTCTCACACGACGTCATCTAGCCCAAATTAAGCTAATATAAGCTTGTGTTATGGGATTTAGACAACTGATAAACATACTTATATATTTCTAAATACATACATATTATATACAGGATGTTACATAAGGGTTATATCAACCTGAAGACACCCCCATCAGCTGGTTGCCCAGAACGCCTTTCGATATGTGTCGACCGCCAAACAAGAAAAAATAGTTCAGACCTTGATGTGGAACAGAGACAAAATGTTCCTACTAGGAGAGAGAGAGAAGGTTTTTTACAGGCGCGCATTATTTGTACTACCTGCTTGATGTCGATGACCGAATCAGCTGATTTTAGCTAGTGTTGTTCAAACAAGAGTATTTTATTTGGTAATAATGTTTTTATTTGAATGATTTTTTTTTTTAAGGCGGTCAACACATATCGAAACGGGTTCTGGTCGACCAGCTGATAACGGTGTCTTCGGGTTGCTATAACCCTTATGTAACACCCTGTATAGAAAAAACCCAAATTCTGAAACAAACATTTGTGGATCAAACAAATAATTTGGTTCGACCCGGAATCAAACCTGGAACCTCAGGAACATTTATATATGCTTTATTGTACGCCAATACAGTATTAATGTATACAGAGCTTACTATATCTAAGAGCAGTACAATGGGCGGCCTTATCGCTTAAAGCGATTTCTGCCAGGCAACCTTTGGATGGAAAGATCTTGTAGGCGTAGGTACATATGCTTAACTAATATAAATACTTAATACATACATGTAGGTATATACTTAAACACACACACACAAATATATATATACATATACTGTCTCGGTGGCTCAGTGGTATGAGTATGCGACTGCCGCCCCTGAGGTCCCAGGTTCGATTCCGGGTCGATTCGAATTATTTGTGTGATCCACAAATGTTTGTTTCGGAGTTTGGGTATTTTCTATGTATAATATGTATGTATTTAGAAATATATAAGTATGTTTATCAGTTGTCTAGATCCCATAACACAAGCTTATATTAGCTTAATTTGGGCTAGATGACGTTGTGTACGAATGTCCAAAAAAATAAAAAAAATATTATATTTAAAGTATCATAATGTCAAACGATGGTATAAATACATACGTAGGCAAATATCGAATAAAGAGGAGTATATATTATAAAGTAAGATCCTGCCGCTTATTGAAGTTGCAACTCAAGGTAGTGATCCGAATATCCCTGACCAGAGATTTAAATTTATGTAGTGTCTCGGTGCACCTAATCTCTACAGGTAACTTGTTCCACAAACGGATAGCTGTTACGGTAAAAGAATTGTCGAAAAAGCTTGTAGAGTGCTGAGGCATTCTCAACCGTAGATTCTCTGATGATCTCAGGCACCTCTCATGTGTGTCATGTAGGAACTCGAACCGAGCCTTTAAGTAGGAAGGAGTAGAAGGATTAAACAAGATGTCATTTAATGACCTATTACGAAATAAATCATCATTTCATTTCATTCATTTCATTTCATTCATTCATTTCATTTCATTCATTTCAATTCATTCATTTCATTTCATTCATTTCAATTCATTAATTTCATTCATTTCTTTCATTTCATTAATTTCATTAATTTCATTCGTTTCATTTCATTCATTTCACAGTACTAGTTTATAGGACTAATTGTGTCATTATCATCATCTCAGCCCATTGGACACACTGCGGGGCATAGGTCTACCCCAAAGAGGTTGCTATCGAATTTTCATATTTTAAACATATTTATGTATTTGTTAGTACATTGTACTAAATATACAGAGAAAATACCTAAACAAACCCCGAAATATAACACAAATGGTTTTTTCAACCCAGGAATCGAACTCGGGATCTCAGGGATAGTAGCAACGCATACACATAACACTGCGTCACCGAGGCAGTCTATTGTACTCGTATTATTGTAAATTTTATACCAATAAATATATAAACCTTTGTAACTAAAAGCGATTTCTTACAGACAATCTCTGGATGAATATAAATTGTACATGACTTCAGTATACCTATTTAAGTATAATTAATATGTACATAGCATCTCAGAATCCTGACCTGAAAAGCGGCAACTTAAGTACAGCTAAATGCACATATTCTCCAATTCCATACCACAAGGGAAAGGATGTAATAGAACCTGCAATTTGCCTTGAATTCACACAAAGAACTTTCTAGAATCCCACAAAGATATTACAGCACTAAAGCATTCAAAGATTTTGCTGTAACTAACAAATGCGACATTTAAAACCATAGCTATGTTTGCTGTAGGAAATATGGATAATTTTATTCTCGAGACACTACGGCATGCTAATGTGAGCACCTAAGAACGAAACTGGTAGGGTGACCATAGGGTAGCAAAATAATATTAAATGCGTTGGGAGATTTCTACACAACTTCAAATAGCGTTAAATAAAACTAGAAATGACTGATACAATAAAAAAAGAACTAAACAACAGATTATTTTTAAAACACGTTTTTAAATTTATTAAATGCCAAAACTTCGATGCAACTATTAACAAATTACACGAAGTTTTGTTCTTTTTTACTCGGGTGAATGCAAATAGCCTACAATCACATAGGGTGCCGCCTCATTGGAAGAACTTACTTATGCGCAATATACAATTTTCGTTAAAAAAGAGCAACTTTCGACTCTCTTACACGTTCTTCTCCTTGGGAAATTGCCTTTTGGTACGTGGCGGTAGATTTACCTTTTACGAGTGCCCGTGGGCCGTGAGGCTCTACGTGAAATAAAGACATTTTGACTTTTTTTAAGAAGTATCCTTGTAAAAGTTAATATCGTGGTCCCCGTACTACCAGAGCCCGACACAGTCGCAATTCAACTTGCATTACCTTTATTAAAGGATATTAGCGTGTCGAGAGAGCGCATACACGGATTTACATGTTATATTATAAAATTGTACTGGCTTACACCCTGGCTTTACTTGGAGAAGATGTTCATTTGGGGTTATACCTACTTAGGTATTATTGGAGAAAAGCATACCTACATAAATATAATCAGATCTGTTTCTTCGAAGAGCAGACAGAAAAAAATTGACATTCACTATTCACCCGTAATTTTATGAATTCCTCGTAATGTGGAATTTGGCCGTAAACCGAAAACAAATTATGTCTGTTAGAGTGTGGTACGTGGATTGGCAGGTGCACCACTTGCAAATGATGTTGACATCAAGATCTAGGTTGGTTCGGAATAATGTATTTATAATTGTTTTTAGACTTTCGCGTTCTAAATAGGTACTTTTAATTGTTAGGTTTTTAGGACTTAGTTCTGAAAGGACATATAAATGTATTTTATAATTTAATTTATGTGTCTAGGAATTTGTGTCGGTGCTAAGGGACCCTATTTACATCTCTCCAGAGCTTAAATCATCCTCACCAGCACGCGGTGCACCTTCTGACGGAACGAAGACGGAAACGGCAATAGGCTCTCACCCTACGACATGGGACCAACAACGACTGTCAAAATATGGGCAAATGACCAGTTCTGTCTACCCTGTCTAGGAAAATCTTGCTCACGCTACCGTTCTACGAGTAGACTATACATGGGGCACACTAAAAGTTTTGCACTTCTACCTAATCGGAACTATTTGAATTTCGAATGTTATATTTTTTTAAACGTTGCAACCTTGTTAGTAATAAAAAAAACTGGCGGGAAATCATTTGTCAATTGTTTTTTATCACACATCAAACTTCTACGTATGCAACGAAAATGGAATTAAGTCGAAAATATTTTTAGGGCGATGATTTTTTATGATTTTAAAAGTTCTCTCTCTCCGCAAGACTATGCCGCTCGTCTTCAAAATGCTTTTGGGAGAGAAGCACCTTGTTTGAGCACCGTGAGGCGATGGTTTGCTGAATTTGAGAGAGGTTCTTTACATGACGAATTTCGTCAAGGGCGGCCTTCAACTGCCGTCAATGAAAATAATGTGGCTACTGTTAAGCGGTTAATTGAAGAAAACCCGCGGATTACCTATGAGACAATTCGAGGACTATTGGGGATTGGTATGAGTCAAATCCACAAAATTTTACACGAAGAATTGAAAGTTCGGAAACTTTGTTGTCGTTGGATCCCTCATGAACCGACAGCGGAGCAGAAGCCGGCTCGCGTGGAATGGTGCTCACAGATGCTACTGAAGTACGACCACGGACATTCTAATGCTGTTTATGACATTGTCACAGGAGACGAAACGTGGATTTATCGTTTTGAACCCGAAAAAAAAACAGCAATCTTGTGAATGGGTGTTTAAAAATGAGAACAAGCCAACAAAAGTGAGGCAGGCGAGAAACGTTGGTAAAAACGGGTCCCATCTGTACAATTCCACTTGAAGATCAAAAGAGTGTTAATGCCGAGTGGTATTCTACCATTTGCTTACCCAGGGTGTTAGAAAAAGTTCGCGAAAGACGACCCAAAAGCCGAGTTCTCCTACATCATTACAACGCTTCTTCACACACGGCCAACAAAACAAAGTCATTTTTAGCTTCCGAAAAAGTACAACTCGTCACCATCCTGCGCATAGCCCCGACCTAGCACCCTGTGATTTCTGTATTTTCCCCAAAATCAAAGATTTGATGAGAGGTTTCATTTTTACCAACTCCGAAGAGGCAGTGATAGCGTTCAATCAGCACGTAGAAAACATGCCTTCAGATCTTAGATCCTCCTGTTTTAAAAAATGGTTCGATCGCATGAAAACATGTTTAAAATGTAAAGGAAAGTATTATGAAAAGCAACAAACATATTTTGGTTTTAACATGTTGTTTCTTAAGTTACGCAAAACTTATAGTGTGATCTACGTATAACGGTTAACTGCTTCGGTGGTCTAACGATATTATTTTTATGATTATAGAACTGGTACAAACTAGTAATAACAAGTACATTACTGTCGTATTAATTAACATTTTCACCGCGTCAATTAGTTAAATGTCACATAAAACTTATTTTACTACGTCGTTTCTTAATAAGTATCGATGACAATATTTGTTTATATCTCATTTTAATACTAATCTTCAATGTATAAATAACCAGCGGCCGCCCGCGGCTTCGCCCGTTTGTCAAAATTTCTCACACGACGTCCCAACATTAAGCTAAAGCTTGTGCTATGGGATCTAGACGACTGATAAACATACTTGTATATATGTTTGTATTTCAAAGCAATGAGTTTGCTTAAACTATTCTTAAAATATTAAGAAAGAAATTATAAATAGATCACAAAAACTGATGTCATCGGCGGGACTCGAACCCACGGCCTTTCCCTAACAGGGGGAGTGCTCTGACCAACTGAGCTACGATGATGACCACTAACGCTAACCTTAATAGCGCGATGTTAGAAATTATGAATATGATATGAAGCAAAAATTCGATGTCGTCGGTAGTGGTCATCGTAGCTCAGTTGGTCAGAGCACTCCCCCTGTTAGGGAAAGGCCGTGGGTTCGAGTCCCGCCGATGACATCAGTTTTTGTGATCTATTTATAATTTCTTTCTTAATATTTTAAGAATACTTGTATATATCTAATTACATACATATTATACATAGAAAATACCCAAACTCCGAAACCAACATTTGTGGATCGCACAAATAATTTGATTCGACCCGGAATCGAACCTGGAACCTCAGGGGTGGCAGTCCCATACTCAAACCACTGCGCCACCGATGCAGTCAAATTAAGTATACTTAAACCTTCCTCGAGGACCATTCTATCCATTGGTGAAAACCTTATCAAAATCTATTGCGTAGTTTTATAGATCTAAGCTATATAGGGACAGACAGCGGGAAGTAACTTAATTTTATAGTTAAGAAGACTCATTTTAATACCATACTACTATTTACGATTATTAATGTATAAACAATTATATTATATGAATCAAGTGCCAATAATTATATACATTTCAATTCACTTAGTCGTTTTCAACACATTCGAAGGTAATTGAAATATTCAGTAAGTAGGAACATGGTATTTGGTACATTTTTCAGGCTGGTGAACCCGCGGTCATCACAATCCATTACGTGTATATTGTAAAACGAATAGTCGGTAACGGTGAATATGAACCAAAAATTTTCATTAAAATAGACTTCGGAATTATTTCAAACAGGCATTTCAGCGAGAATTTTTAGTTCAACATTGACTGTCAATAATAGCCGACATTGGCGATTCACTATCGATATTTATAGATAGATATTTATAGGTACTAACTAATATTTTACTAAGTGGTGGAACAGTAGAACGCCCGAACATTAAATACACTAGGTATTCGCCGGAACGCGGGCGGTTACGTCGAAATAAATAAGACGGAGAACGTAATTAATAACTCAAAAACTATAAAAGCCACAAAAATAAATATATAATAACATAACATAGCATCACACCTTTTTCCCCGAAGTGGTAGGCAGAGGTGCGCAAACACACCCACATCTCGCCAGCTATGTTAGGTCCCATGTAATAGGGGGCGAGCCTATTGCCATTTACCGGGCACAAGTTCCAGACTCTGGAATAATTATCTGGGTAAAATTCTAAAGAGAATTATACATTATCTACCAGACCCGGGAATCGAACCCGAGACCTCGAGCGTGGCAGTCCGTACATAGTACCATTGTGCCACCGAGGTAGTAATAAATATAATATATATATATAATAAATACAGCAAATCACGTTAATGTAATCTATCTGCATGCCAAATTTCAAGTCGATAGGTTTAAAATTGCGACCGGTATCGTTTTACATACATTTTCGATTGGGCCCATCTACGCACCGTCCTATTTATTTCACCCAGTCAAAAAATGCTCATTATGTAAAAATTGTTATAAAACAAGGAAAACTTCAAAGTTAAAGTCAAATAGGTATATTTATTAATATAGGGTATAAATAACGCTTATTAACGTCATCACATAAGAATTTACATTTAAATTTCACGATTTACATTTAAGATTCACAAAGCAAAGGGTGGAGCCGTGAAGAAATAACATACACACACACATATCACGCCTATATCGCCGAAGGGGCAGGCAGAGGTGCATTACACGCCCACAATTTGCCAGTATTTTAGTCCCACGTAATAGGGGGCAAGCCTATAGCCGTCACCGGGCACATTTATAATGGGTTATGTCCAAAATGGCCGAATGAATTTAATCAAAAGTAGCAGCTATATTGTAATTTTGAAAAAAACAATTGAAACCCGTTGCCTTGCGATGAAATGATGAATAAAGGCAACAAAATCTTACGTGCTAGCCGCTATTGCACAGCCAATTAAAGTCCTGGGCGTCTCGGACTATAGAGAAGTATATCGGAGAAAATAACCTGGCAATTAAAACTAACAACCACTATTTTCCAATCATCTATAGTACACACACAATATACCCAGCAAAATACTGCAACTTATACACAACGCGTGAATTTATGCGTTAATTTCAATGTACCTAAATCTATACCTACTTATAATAAATTTGCAGAAGTGAAAATTCTGTACATTGAAGATATCAAAAAAATAAATGGCAGGGGGTGTTATTAGACCGACACCGAACCCACAAATGTGATTAAAAAAATTTTTGTCTGTGTGTCTTTTCAGGCATCACGCAAAAACTACCGGTTCGATTCCGATGAAACTTGGTATAATTATTCTTTAATATCCTGGGCACCACACTGGGTACTTTTTATCCCGCAAAAGTATATACAATGAAAAAAAAACTTAAGTTTGCGGTTCGATCCCTAGACCCGATTACTGTACCAACCGCAAATAATAAGTTTGTCGTAGGTTACGCAGTAGAGTTCACTAAGGGGCGCTGCACACAGCTAAGATACTATATTTTATATTTATACTATACTATATTTTAACTTAAGATACAATATCGCTCGCCATACAATTCAATGGACTATCACACACGACGAAGATAATAAATAATATTTCATTTTTCGCATATTAATATGAAATTGTATGGTATAATAGAGCATATAATAGAAGATATAATAGAGAAGAGGGAGGAGAGGGAGGGAGAGAGGGGCTTTATGAACGCAATAAAACCCAAAGCAATAGTTTTTAGAACTTTTGTCTGAATGTTTGAACATGCACGAACAAGTGATAGTCCTACTTTCAGTGAATGGGCCACTGAGGGTATACACAAAAGTAGACAAAAACTTTATGAACTATACTCAGAAAGACAGGTTAATAGATCAGTTGAATTTCTAGATTATGTTAAAACTTATTCAAAAAAGTTTAAAGCAGATTGTTTAGCAGCTAAATCAAAATATATAAGTGATAAAATTCTCAATAGTGCAGACAAAGTTAAATCTACTTGAAAAATTATAAACGCGGAAAGAGGTCAACAAAAATTAAATGATAATAATTTTAAACTTAATATAAATGGTAAAATAACAACATCAGACTTCGAGGTCGCTAACGAATTTGAAAATTTTTTCTCCCGAATTCCTGTAGATTTGACAAAAACCCTAGGCTCTTCAACCCCCCATTGCAGAATCTTTGTTAAAAGCAAACGTTCCTTGTTGTAACGTTATATTTAAATTCAGTAAAGTTAACATAAACACCATCTTAAAAACTTTTAAATCTTTAAATATCAAGAAAACAGCTGACCTCTGGGGCATCTCTGTGTATTTAGTAAATTCTTTTGTTGAAATGGTTGCTCCTGAACTAGTAATAATATTTAATAATTGTGTTGATAGTGGTGTGTTCCCTGATTTAATGAAATCTAGTAAATTAATTCCCCTGTTTAAATCGGGTAGTACTTCAGATCCGTCCAATTTCCGTCCCATTTCTGTACTACCTACATTTAGTAAAATTTTTGAAAAAATTATGCTTAATCAAATGCAAAATCACTTTAACGTTAATAAACTATTACATACAAAACAATTCGGTTTCACTCGTGGTCGGTCCACCACTGATGCCGGTATTAAATTATTAGAGTGTATATACAGGGCCTGGGATGAGTCATATGATGCTTATGGTGTATTCTGTGACTTATCTAAGGCCTTCGATTGCGTTCAGCACCAGACTTTAATTAAGAAACTTGATCATTACGGAATCCGGGGGACGGCCTTGAATTTCGTCAATTCTTACTTAAGTGATAGGGTCCAGAAAGTAGTGATCAATGGTAAACAGTCACCTGGTTCTCCTGTAGCAATGGGGGTACCGCAGGGTTCTATTTTGGGACCTTTTCTT
The DNA here is from genome assembly GCA_963556515.1 of Nudaria mundana. Classification (NCBI taxonomy): domain Eukaryota; kingdom Metazoa; phylum Arthropoda; class Insecta; order Lepidoptera; family Erebidae; genus Nudaria; species Nudaria mundana. The sequence continues at coordinate 18,745,292 of OY748301.1, forward strand.
TTTCTAGTATATATTAATGATCTCCCTCACCTCATAAGAGACGACCACGAGGTAGTTTTGTTTGCTGATGACACTTCTTTAATATTTAAAGTTAAACGTGGACAGCGCGAACTTGACGATGTAAACATTGCCCTCTCTAGGATAGTCCACTGGTTTTGTGCTAATAATTTATTATTAAATGAAAATAAAACTAAATGTGAAGATTCACCTTACCTAATGTAAGACTTGTTAAAACCAGTGTTAAGGTTAGGGATGATATAATAGAATTAGTCGATGACGCTGTCTTTCTGGGCATAACGTTAGACTCCAAATTGCAATGGGGGTCTCATATCGGGAAAATTTCGGCCAGGCTTAGTTCAGCAGCCTATGCTGTCAAAAAGATCCGACAACTTACAGACATTAAAACGGCGCGTCTTGTCTACTTCAGCTACTTCCACAGTATCATGACATATGGCATACTACTGTGGGGTAACGCTGCCGATATTGAATGCATCTTTGTGTTGCAGAAGAGGGCTGTCCGGACTATCTATGGAATGGGGTCTCGGGAGTCATTAAGAGATAAGTTTAAGCATATCAACATCCTTACAGTGTATTCACAGTATATTTATGAAATTTTATTGTATACCCACAAGAACAAAAGTAAATTTGTGAAAAATAGTGATAATCATAATCTAAACTTAAGAAAGATAAACTGGCTGTTCCTAAATTTAGGCTTCATAAAGTGAGTAATTCTTTTGCGGGGAACTTTATTCGAATGTACAATACATTGCCAACCGAAATAGCAAATTTATCTGTTAATAAATTTAAAAAACTAATAAAACGTAAATTGTGCCATAAAGCTTATTATAGTATTAATGATTTCTTAGATGACAAGGCGGCCTGGTTGTTACACGAATTGCTCCTTTCTAAATAACTCTGTATTAGATTTAAGATGAAATATTTTGGAAAAAAGCCGAACTGAGTTTCTTGAGGGCTCTTCTCAGTCTCGTTGCATTTTGGAACCCTCGGTAGAGTCACACCAACTTTTGACGAATCTAAATAATTTTCTAAAAATTTCAAAGATAATAAACGTTATTTTATTTTATTTTATTTACGCTAATCTCAGAAACGGCTTAACTGATTTGAATTTGCGATTTTGTTTTCAATCGGTTCATAAATAAAAAAGTTATGTGTATCTTAAGTAACACGCAGGCGGAGTTGCGGGCAACAGCTAGTATTTAATAAATGCCTTAAATACGGAATTGACCCTGGTTAATACTATTAGCAATAGTGATGTAGTATCAACTTAAAAGACGATAACAATGAGGGCAAGGGCACTAAGTGAACGGGTATAAAACAACCCTAGAAAGAAAAAGTCTCGTGTCAAGTTTCGTAAAGATCATATAAAAATGAGGCTGCTAGTCTAAGAACACACGTATACAAACATACAAACAGACAAAAGGCTCGAAATGTAGACGCGACTCACTCGCTTCGCTTGTTTGCTCAAATACCGCAGAGTTTGTTTGGTGTAACGAGGCCAATCTCAGACACTACTAGTTCGAATAGTCTCATCTCAGCCCATTTGACGCCTACTCCTGGGCATAGGCCTCCCCGAAAGAGTAGGGGAATTAAGCCTACATAAATACCATTCTGACCAGACGGGTTGGTATAGGGTAGGGTTTTGTGTCCAGTTTTCGTTCTCAAATAGTCGACTTATCGAGAAAGGATTGTCTAACATCACGCTACGTCCAATGGGACGCGAATGATGTCGCGGGCAGCAACTGGTAGGTATATCGAAAGCTCTGCTTAGTTTGAGACTAGATGACGTTGGGTGTAATAATTTTCCTATAACAAAAACTTTATTATAACAAAATTATTTATTTTAACAAAAAGTCGGAAATGTGTGCGAACTCTTCATAATTTTAATAAATATTTCAACCAGTGGTTTCGCTACCAACCTCCCCTTACCTCCTTTACTGTTCAATTTGATTATCAAACACAATCATGTACTCCAACAGTAAATACGTTTTGTGAAATTAAATTCTTTGAGTTTGAAAGACTACTGTTCAATTGCCATAGAAATGATTTCGGTTAAGAACAGCTTGTGTTGTTTTAATAAATAATATGTATAACGTACTCGTAGATGTAAAGAGAGCCTACGGCGCAGTTGCTTTGGTGAAATGGGTTGTTTTCATTCTCTTGTTTTCTTTCTCGTTCCAAACGGGGTAGGTAAATATAATAAAAAAAATAGCCAATATTTTGATTGTTGATCTTTATTTTTAGGATACATACCTTTTATTATACTCCGGTAAAGTGTTCCCTTTGGAATTGGGATCGAAAAAAATATTTCACACTATCTCATTCTAAATAAATAACACTATAGTTTAATTTTCACTATTTTCAGCTACGTATCCCAATTTTATCTAATATTAATACATCGTACCACGTATACGGGTTTATTGACATAGTAAGCCGCCGCTGGCTCGCTAATACAAAGTCTATTTGAAACTGACATTGCAATGCAACCACCGCAAAATCAATTAACTATGTTTGTTTGAGGTACATACCTAACCATTCTATACCGAGTTATATAAAAACTATTGCATGTATATTAAAGGCTAAGGGCTCTACGAACATCTCCAGGATGTTCAGCAGTCAATGTTGACCCAGGTAATAGGGTGTGAACAAATTGCCTGGCTAGGGTTGTTGGGAGTTTTAGTACATCCACACTGAGTCACAGTACCACACAGCTACCAGTTGGAAACGTTATCTGTCGTAGGTTCCGCCGACGCTACGGGGAATTCTTCGAGTCTGGCAATGCGCGGCCGCGGCGGAAATAAAAAGCTGTCGTACCTACGTGCATTTACTTTAAGATAATGTCGGATTTTCAATATTGTCAAAACGTCAAACAAATTGGATTGCTGCTAGATGTTAGTAGGTTTATCTTCAAGATTTTAAGTTTACTTTCGAAAACCTGAAAGGGTCCTTTATGCAATGTGCAGATTTCCTAAACCGTAATTCTCCTCCTTCCATTCCCAATTAGGAACCTGAAAGTTTGCTCAAACTGCAGCTAGAAGATGGGAAATTGGATCAACCTAGGTAGATCAAACAATAAAACAAGCTTGGTTATTAACAACATCTCAAAAACATACAGAATGATAGTCTTGATTTGTGGCTTGGAGATGTTGATAGTTTCTTAACACCCCTCAGACTACTCCTCTGCGGATGTGTGTGTGTATGTTGTGTCAAAATATTTAGTAGGAGCATCGCGTGCACAATATTAATAATTAGAATGGGTCAGTTAGTTGTTGGAGCACCAAACTATTCAAGTAAATGTGTAGATTACAAAATGAAATCGATTAGTTACCATTCCGCGAACGATGACACACACATGACTGGCTTTGTTAGGTCATTACCGCTAGTAGTTACGTCCAGGGAGGGCGTTGGTCACGTTGCCGGTGCCTGTAATTATTATCACATTATCACGACGTGTTTATTCTAACATGTTAATGTACAGCCAGTAATAATACAAGTAATTTGTAAAGTTGTTGGCTTTTATATTTAAAATTATGACTTGTCACTGAAAATTTTATTTTATTTCTAAATGATTTCAAAAATATATTTTTGGCATATACACTATATTCGGTTTATATACTATATTCGGACGTTACCTACTCTGTGACCAGAGTGAATAGTATATAAACGGTAATAGTTCGAGACACCCAGGACTGTAATTGGCTCTGCCTAGCAGCTGGCATGTAAGATTTTATTACCTTTCATCAACATTTCATCGCAAGGCAAAAGGTTACAAAATTTAAAAATATTATAATATAGCTGCTACTTTTTAATAAATTCATTCGGCCATTTTGGACATAACCCATTATAAATGTGCCCGGTCTTACGTGGAACTAAAAATACTGGCAAATTGTGGGTGTGTAATCCACCTCTGCCTACCCCTTCGGGGATATAGGCGTGATATGTGTGTGTGTGAGTTGGTAACACTTATGGATGTCACACTACGAAGCCTACACTTGGTATTACTGCCAGATTTGCAGTAGGTACAAAAGGTTTACAAGTAAAGGTATAATACGAGTAGTAGAAATATTAAATACTATAATAATAAATAATAAAATACTTACTATTAAGTAAGGAGGACGTTTCTCAGTCTGTGACCTCTACCGCCCGGTAGTTTGAGCCGTGCTTCGCTACTGGTGGTGGTCTGACCTGAAAACTTTGATGTCCTATCATTTTGAGGGGTTCCGTACCCAATGGATAAAACGGGAACCCTATCACTGAGACTTCGCTGTCCGTCCGTTCATCCGTCTGTCTTGGGATGTATCTCATGAACGGTGATAGTTGGAAAGTGGAAATTTTCACAGAGATTGTATTTGGTTGCTTCTTTAACAATAAATACTATAAACATAAGGGGGCTCCCATGCAACAAACCTTTCATTTGCCGTTTTCGTACGGAACCCTTTGTGCGCGAGTCCGACTCGCACTTGTTCGGTTTTTTATACAAATATTGTAAAAATTAAAAGTTAAGAAATTAAATTGAATAAATGGAATAAAAGTAATAATTACTTTAGCCAGTGAGAAAAAAAACCTCACGTTATATGGCCGTGAGTTGCCATTCTATTCTAATTGCCAGTAACTTAAATTGAATTCAAATTAACTTTGTAACTGAAGATTTCAAGTAGGTAAAGGTAGACTTTCGAACTAAGCGTCACGGACGCAGCGTCTATAGCGACTGACGCGGGCGTCTGACAACACAGCGCACAGCGGCACTGTGACGTCACTGACGCCATGTTAGTGTCGCTGAGCTTTAAAGTCGTTGCTTGAAATTTCATACATTTGTACGGAACATCTATCTGTCGCTCTGTCGCGGCGTCACAGTCGCGGCGCCACTGACGCTATAGACGCTTGGTTCGAAAGTCTACCTTAAGTAATTATATCACGATTGCGAGCGACGATGGTGGGACAAGATATTATGGTCTACCCCCACAACCGAAAGTTAAAGAAAAACAATAAAAAGTATTTGTAGTATAATTTCAAAGTGACACTAAAAACGTCATACTATTACGTCAATTTAGAACCTAACTACCAAAAATACCCGATAAAGAGAAGCCGCAATGATAGCCAAAGGTTTTCGGCGCTCTAGGGTCGTCCTTCCGAGGGCGTACCCGAGATGCCCAAAGCGTCCAACAATAGACGGAGGGTTGAAGTTTAAAAAAATAATGTATTTCTTGAATTTAAATATTTTCTTGAAGTGAAGGTTCACAGTAATTTTGTAAAAATATTGTCTCGCTCAAAGTTATTTTTAACTTTGGGGAATTTTAATTTCACCAAAAAGTAATCGAGGAGTACGCTGTTATATTAGATAATATTATTGGTAAATATTAAAACATTTATTAAACTTCCATTAAATATTTCAAATAGAAAACGTAACTGAAACTTTAAAAATGTATTTATTTTTTATATTATATTTATGAGTCTATTTCTGTAAATAAACTGCCTCAGTAGTATTGTCGGTTGAAAATATCCGAGAGAGACTGCTACCGTTGAGGTCCCGGGTTCGATCCTTTGTTCGGGCCATATATTCGAACGATCTGAAAATATTTGTTTGTTTTATGTAAATAACAACGGGCCGTGCCAAGTTCCAAGATATTAACTGTTGTCTATAGAAAATTTTACTGAAAGATGGTTCTCTGCATTCATAGATTTTTGAAATATCACTTATCTGAACCGGGAATCCAATCAGCCAAATGGTAAAAACAGTTATTTCCGACACCGGTCAAGGGGTTCTATAAGATATTTCCAAGTATAACTCGATATCTCAAATAACAGTTAGGCCATGAAATATTACAATTATTTCTTGTAATTCCATTTTAAGACGAGAAGATAATAAACTTCTCAATGCAGAATGACGGAAACTCAATCTTCATCAACAGTCACAGAACAAGGGAGTGTCTTAGTTAAAATTTTCAAGAATTACCTTAGAGTGCTACGTAGACAGGTTAAACTTACTCAACAATTTCATGGAAATCATCAAAATAAGACATTAACAACCATATTTTATACTGAAACGTCACTGAAATATTCAGATACTCAAAAGTGACGTTCGGGTATGAAAAATCCAATTAGGACGTTAGCGAGTTAGAATTCCACGTAAACGAAATTGCAGGCATTTAGTAGTTTTAAAATAGTACCTAGTAATTATCAGACCGCCCGCCACTTAAACAGTCCCTACTTTAAGCTTGACTTATAACTAGTTTACAACTAAACGCACTACAAACCTTAGGGCACTTTTCCACTACGGAATAAACAGTTGTCTAATATCTGCTTAAGGTTTTTTCCCGTAAAATATTTTATGAAGTGCAGTCAATTTTTAGGCTCATTCGTCAACTCGCAGGTGAGAAACTGGTGCGCACCCGCGAGTTAGCACCTTCTGATTTTACCTACTTTTCTTGTCATCAACTCGTGCGCGCGTGATATTAGATTAAAATAAGTACAGTTGGCTACAAATTTTTTTAAACGTATATATATATTTTACCTACTTAGTTTAAATGTATTAGATTCTTCTCTGCCTACCCCAATTGTATGACGTATTATATGCCTACCTATATTTGTTAAGATATTTAATATAGTTAGAGATTAGAATAAAAGAAAGAGAGGCTTTCTCTTATTATGTAATAAGTATAGCAGTATTAGTAATAAATAAAACAACACGTCAAAAGTATATTACTAAAAATAATCAACAGTATTACAAAAATTAAAGAATGTGAATATTGCTACATATTCCTAAATACTAGTGGTTCTGTGAACCGTAGACTTCAGGAGCGGCCTTGTTTAGAAAATTTATTCTTCAAATTTCTTTATTACTCTTTCATTTGTCATCCAATCCAAAAAATATCATTCAAATGTTATTCATTGTAAGCAAGGAGTGTGTGTGTAAAGTTTCATGCAAATCGGTTGATAAATACGGCCTCAAACATGATCTGACAGAACCCGTAGATGGGTAGGTACAGACGAAAGAAATTCTCCCCAGTCTGCAAGTTGAAACGGAGCCTTCGGTCGATTCGCTCCCTCAGTCAATAATCAACAATATCACAATGATTAAAGACTTTGGTTTATTTATTACTCTAGTAAATAAAAAAAACAATCAACAACAATTAAAATCCTTGACTATTACTGAGTAATAAAACGTATCAATCTTAGGAACTATAAAAATTACACTTAGTCTGTTGGATGTTATTCAGAGTGCCAAGAACAACTATCGGACGAGTCCATTGCTCGAGCGAACTTGACTCGTCCGTTGGGAGATTCCATCTTGAGCAAGCTACTTGGACTCACCCATCGGTGAGCGCGCAAGTTGGACTCGTCCTTTGAACACGTCCGGGAAACAAGTATAATTATATGTTCGATCTATTTTGTATCAAAGCCTATTGAATATTTTATACACATTTCTTTTTGGATGAACGAGATTCAACACTATAAATAACTGTTTAAAATAGTTAAATAAAAATTACCGTATATAGCGAAGCCATAGCACATTGTTGCCACTGGGAATTCTCTCAGTCTCTACCAGAGGCGCTCGGCAATGGACGTAAGTGCGACCGCGAACTCTGGCCGCGGTTTAAAAAAAAAACAAAAATTATTAAATATTAAAAATAAAAAATTGCACATTGTTAGTTAATGTATTTCATCTCCAAATTGCTTACTAGGTAATAAATATAATGATGAATAATAATATTTCAGTACGTGCAAATATAATCACGTACTTGTTACAAGCACGCAGATGTTAGCCCCCCCACCTTGCTAATGTACATTTTCTTTGTTTGTAATTAATATATAAGTGAAGATATAATACTAATACATAATCAGTCTATCAGTCAGATATTATACAGTCATTACTATACATAATTTATATTGTTTTACCTGCTCGTAATACCGTATATACAGTAAACTTACCCCCACAATACATTAAAACACTAAAATCTTCCACATTTGAATATACATACATATATTTCACTTTCACTTTCAACAATGGCAATCAATGGAGTTAGCGATACACAGAAGGAAATAGCACGTATAATTCGCTATCGGCCACGACACCCGCCTCGCTTCGTCCTGGATCTATATTCGCGCAAGAGATAGCATTCTCTTTTAACAAGTCTTTGTGTTAACAAGTAACATTACTTATGGCATAAGTGCTGTTTCTAAAATTAGAAACAACTGTTTCAGCTATGGAATTAACTGTAGTTGTATATTTTTAGTGGAAAAAAACACACAAGTTAGGTTAGAATATTATGACATTTAATAATTATATATGTTACGGCTAATACCCGAAGTTCGGCTGCACCTAGTTTTACCCGGCTAGAACTAGATGTAGCCACTTACTCTTGGTTAAACCTAGTACGAGCCGTAAAGAAGAAATTAACCTAATCTAAATAGTCTCTTTTTTATATTAATGCAAGTCGCTGGCACTCGCTGGCCGCTGCCGCGGCACCGCTCGCTTCGCTCGCTCGGCTCGTTGCATAGGAGGTCACAGTTTTAACCTAACCTAACCTACCCATTTTGTTTCAAGAAGAAATTAACCTAATCTAAATAGTTCAGTTCGAACCTAGTTGTAGCCGGCATGATGAAGGCTAGACCTAGTTTTACCCGAAAACAATCGGCTCGTACTAGGTTTAACCCAGAGTAAGTGGCTACACCTAGTTCTAACCGGCTAAAACTAGGTGCAGCCGCACTTCGGGTATTAGCCGTAACATAAATACAAATTGTAAATTTATATCACTCACTTCGTTATAATATCAAGATAGTAAAATATACTTTTAATTACAATTATATAACGGAGCTCTGCTCTTTATGGTGGCTGGCACATACCTGCTCACAGAAAGATGCCCATCGCCCCACTCAGTCCCTTTTTATAACGTTATGTCCAAACAACGCCAAAGATATACGTGTTCACCATTTAATGATTTTGTGATTCATTACAAGGGTTATCAAAAAATCTAGAAAAAAATGTTTGGTGTATCTATAAGATTATTGGTGTAATCTATAAGATTATTCGAATTAAAGCAACTCATGATTCCTTGAAGTCTAACAAGCACACATAACCTAATATCATACTAAATTACTTTTAAATATAATGTATGATTCATAACGAGGTTTTCATAAAAAAAATTGTAGGAACTCGTACATACTTATAATATAACTATGTACCTACTATATGTATAAGTTATATATGTAGAAGATTCTTGCTATAAAAATAACATATATCTACATGATTACTTAACAAAGCGTAACGATAGCATACTAACTTTATCACTTTTGAACACAACCGTCAAAATACAAACAGTCTTTAGTGCTTTTGGTTTAAAGCATTCTGTATATGACTGTACTATAAACGCGCGCACGAGTTAATGACAAGAAAAGTAGGTAAAATCAGAAGGTGCTAACTCGCGGGTGCGCACCAGTTTTTCACTTGCGAGTTGACGAATGAGCCAATTTTTATGGCGACGCCCGAAGACACAATACTTACCTAAGTACAATAAACCACCTATACAATTTTGTAGAGATCTCTACATTATTTAAAAATGATTTTAATAAAAATATATACATACTTATTTTATCCACAATTTTAGTCTTCTCGTCGTCTCAGGCACTCTCTCAGAAGAATAACCCCAGGGCACGAAGCAAGTATAAACTACCTTGACAAACTACATAATTTGTTACGCAACTAAAACTTCGTGGAACAAAAGGTATCGTTCCTTTAATATTATCAGGAATAAGTTCCATTTAGATATTCACCTAAACGTTTATTCGATTATAGTAATGTAACTATGTTAGATCATACTAGTATTATAGTAGTCTTGTGGATAGAAAAAAAATCGAATCGACTACAGATAACGCGTGTACATCACTATCATAATACTCTAGGAACTCTATGGTTGATTGGCAAGGTATAAAATGGCGGCTATTGTTGTTTTGTATCCAAAAAAAACAAACAAAAACACGAATAGCTTAAAATAAACTATCAACTAAACTATCTTAAACTAAAATAAATGTGTAAAACTGGGTCCCTTGGGCATCGAGTGCCCATAACACAGGCAGCATTTCCGCGCCGGATTGCCAATGAGTCTTTGGGCGAGAAATTTGCCTGTGTAGGGATCACCAGTTTCTTCCCTCAGACACTTGCTGAGTTCCGTGAAGAGCTGATGCCCCATGAACCTAGACCTAGACTCTCGACACCAAACTTAACTTCAAACCCACATAAAACTTCACTGCCTCGTGTATCTTCAATGTAAAACCAGCTGTACTCATAATTATAACGAAACGTGCAAAAGCGTTTGGTATTCATGACGTCACGCGTGAAGGGACTAATGTCTATGAAATCATCGCACTGTGAGTAGATAAGATCTTTGTTTAACGAGTGTTGGGTGGGTAATGATTTGTGCACTGCTAGCTGTATCGACATCGTACAACATTGTAGGCTTTAAAGGGAAAAATATTGTTCCTTTAAACCATAAATATGAAGAAATCAAATAGGGTTCAAAACTTTGTTTTAAGGTGCATTATAAACTACAAAAAGTTCAAATAAAGTTGCGGCCATCATAAAGTATTGAATTAATTGAGCGGAGCGAAGCGAAGCTCTATCTTAGACGACAAGTGTAAATCGTTTGTGTGCCAACTCCTTCGAAACGGCTCAACCGATTTTGACCACATTTGGCATGCTGGTCGACATCATACCCGGGCGTACATATCTCTGAAATCATCAAAATATAGCATAAAAAAAAATAAGAAAATTTGCTCCGCTAAACATTTGCAATTAGTAGCATGCATTGCATACCTAGTAGTAGATTTTCTCACATGAAGACTAATTAAGTCACCATACATATAATGACAGTCAGGGTCGCCATGCTGTCTGTCAGTTACCATATTCAAACTGATATAGGTACTTGAGAAAAAATGTCAACTATTATAATTCCCTTATAAGCTTTATTCCGCATACTTTAAACTTATACTCAGATACAATTATACAAGAGGTATACTGCCGTTCTATTCATTACGGCTAGCTTCTCCAGTGACTGTAATTATGTACATAAAATTCGCAATAGATAGAAGTGTAGTTATACATTGACGGTATTTCGACCAACATACAAAACACTAAATTGCCATAATTGCACTTGTAATTGGCCATGCAGTAATGTATTTTCAGTTCATAAGACGGTTAGCTGTAAGTTCTCAAAATGCGTAATAGTAAAATCTAGACTAAAAATCTTTGGTAAAAAATCGGTTTTGGTTTGAAATTTTTCCTGAGTCTCATGTATCAGTCAATAGTTGTCATCATGTATCAGATCTTTTACCTTGAGGGGCTTGTGGTCTAGTGGTAACCGTCAATGTTAGCACATTGCAAAGGTTAAGCAACATCTAGTCAGGCCGGGTGACCATTTCTTAAGACACTGAGACCCCTCCGTGCCTTGGAGAGCACGTTAAGCCGTCGGTCCCGGTTGTCACACGAACATCTATGGCAGTCGTTAGGGGTAGTTGGAGCCCTAAATCAAAAATCTGACCGGTATAACAGAACATTACAGAACTTCGATAGCACCCATGGGTTGTGGAAGTCAGTTAGACTGAAAAGTCGACCACAACTGAGTTGGGAAAAGGCTCGGTGAATGAAGATTGGATCTCTTACCTTATCTTCTTCCTATATAACATTAAATTTGTTTAAATTTTCCCTACTTGGAAATTTCATAATTTTATTCAAATTCCTGAGTTAGATATTGCCATTTTTGTTAAGTATGCGCTGACATGACATTGATGGAAGTGTGGCGGAATCAATTTATGGGTCTATTTAATTACCAGTTTGCATTCACGGTTTTATTGATATGTGATCGGAATGTGACATCACTTAACTCTTTAGGTAAAATCTATCGATAGCATAATAAATAATATAAACATTAATTAGTTTATTCTGCATTAGTAATTATTTTATTCCCGGAACCAAGGTCTCAATGTCTTAAGAAATGGTTAACCATTATAAGAATGTCCTGGATAGTGTTGCTAAACATCTGTAATGCGTTTACCTAATCAGTTACCACTTAGCCACGTGTCCCTTTGTAACCTTCTGCCGTGCTATAAGGTGTATTACTATACCTCTTGCCTGACTGCGAATAGACGTGATTATTTCTGCCTCGTGCCTCGGAGAGCATGTTAAGTCGTCGGTCCCGGTTGACATACGAACATCTATGGCAGTCGTTAAGGGTAGTCCTAATACAAAAATCCACATTGTTGAGCAAAAGGTTCTCGAAGCTGAATGTCTTTTGAATGAGTTAGTCCACTAGTCAAAACGTCCATCGAATAATTTGACCTCAACGGGAAAACGGCCAAAGAAGTCATCCTCAATTCATGTCCTTAATGCAAACTGTCTTTAACGGAAAATAACATAAAATCATATAGAGATTAACGCATAATGAACTCTTTCATGCAAATGTATTGTTTTTGTCACTTATAAAACCTCTTTAGAATTTCTCGATTACTTTGAAAATCAATGGTAAAATCAAAATCAACAATAGAATATAAGCTGCTGCAATGATATTTTTCGAACGAATAATCCTCTAGAAGGCTGGAATAGACGTTTTAAAAGTAAATAGGAAACCAACATTAGTACTGTTTATCGATGCTAAGGAAAGAAGCAAAGTGGCAGGAGATAAGATTTAAAAACAGTATGTTTCATGGTAGCAAGAGGCGAAAGGTCGATATCAGTTTCAACATCCGGTACACAGAAGAAAAGAAGAAATTAGAAGAAGAGAGTACCACACCTTACGAATTTTTAAGAAGAATAACAATAATAAAAAAGATTTTAAATGCTACATATTAACTCTTTTAGCTCAAGTATAAATTTTAATTAAACAGGAACATAATTTAAGAATAAATAAATTATTTGGACTGTGGTTTTTAAATTAGGCTCACCTTGAAACAAGTCGGTGCGAGCCCTTTTTTCAACGTCGAACGACACAAATTGAGGACGTTTTGCTCTCAGTAGGTTTTACTTGGCGAACATTAAGCAACAGTAACATTTTGCTTCGAAAACTAGCAAACTATTTCAATTGCGGACGTTTTGCTCTGGGGTCATTTTATATAGCGGTTAGTATGACATCAATAACGTTTAGCTTCGAGGACGATTACATAACTAATTCAAAATCCGACCGGTTGTTGAACTGCAGAACTTCGATATCGCCCATGGGTTGTGAAAGTCAGATGGCAGTCGTGTCACGGAAGTTCGGTCGCATCGCAGTAAGAATGGATACTCAACCAAAACTAGGTTGGGAAATGGTTCGGCCGACGATGATTACTACTGATGTAAAAGTCTGTCCCAAAGATAGAAAACCATTGGAAGGTAGGTAATTAATATAAGTCTTATTTTTGTATTGTGCATAAAACGGTAAATAGGTTAAGTTGTTGCTTATCTGCTTCTACGCAGTAGGTACGTGGTTATCGTCTGTCCGTTCTAACGTTTATAGATAACGGGATAGTGGTCAACAACAAGGAAACAGTACGACTTACTTAAAAAAAATACGTATTATTTCCAAACACATATCGGTCTCTCGGTATATTCGGATTGCTCAAAGACTTTTATTAGGTTTTGATGTGCAATCAGTATTATTTTTATATGCAAGTTTTATTTTTGTACGTGTAACAACTTTTTTGACGCATTTGAAGAAAAATATATAATAGACTTGTTGGTCGGCCCGACCCCCACTTACTTACTTTCATACGTCGAATGACACATCAAAACTGTCAGATTACTCAGTATTAAATCACCGCCCACGATCCTCGGGTCTTTAACTAGTTGTAAATTATTTGAACCTATTACACCTATGTATATCCAACTATAATACAGTCCACTCTTATTTACCAGCAAACCTCAGGAACAACACTGTTGATATACTATATGTATTCTAGAATTAATTCATGTACTAGTATTGTTAAACTATTAGTTTATTTGCAGGGATCTAATTTATTTAGTGTAAAATATATTTATATGATGCTTATAAACAGACTGAGGTGCTACAAGTTATTAGATGTACATTAAAATTTTTACCTATTAGAAATCAGCACGTGCTCTGTGAATGATAAATGTCTCCGTATCGCATAAACCTCTCCATAGTCGCAAGCTGCGCACGCACGCGTTATCAAAGTTTCACTTTTAATAAATTATTTATATTTAATTAATTACTATAACATACTTTTTATGTTGATAACGACAAATAGTATACTTTGTAAGTTTTATTTAAGGAGAATTAAGTTCTTTCGGTGTAAGTACATCCTGCATACGATAACGGAGTCGGTGCGATCTGCTAAGAAATAATGTAGAGTTCAAACTGCAAATAGAAAATAATTATGATAGAAAAATTTGTTATATGAGGAGTAGACAACTATTCCTGATTCAAATTATGTCAATTGTAAATAAGTACCTACCTATAATGAGGAAAGCCGAGGACAGACGAACATGACTAAACTACAAGGGTTCCGATATTTGAACTAAGGAACTCTAAAAACACCACAAACTCCGAAACTGTATGTATTTGTTGCTCGTACAAATATTTGAAACACCTGGGACTCGAAGCCGGGATTTCTGAGGTACCAGTCTCACGCCCAATCGTACGTTTAAACGACAGTCCAGTATTTAAAAAAACTGCAGTAAGTTCACTTCCCGAACCTTTACAAATTACAAATACTTGATTAAGATTATTTTGAATACATTCATACTATAATCACACTTTTATCCCCGAGAGAATAGGCAGAGGTTTATTGAACACCCCCATTTTGAATACATTCATACTATAATGACACTTTTATCCCCGAGAGAATAGGCAGAGGTTTATTGAACACCCCCGTTATGAATACATTCATACTATAATCACACTTTTATTCCCGAGAGAATAGGTAGAGATTTATTGAACACCCCCATTTTGAATACATTCATACTATAATCACACGTTTATCCCCGAGAGAATAGGCAGAGGTTTATTGAACACCCCCATTTTGAATACATTCATACTATAATCACACTTTTATCCCCGAGAGAATAGGCAGAGGTTTATTGAACACCCCCATTTTAAATACATTCATACTATAATCACACTTTTATCCCCGAAAGAATAGGTAGAGGTTTATTGAACACCCCCATTTTGAATACATTCCTACTATAATCACACTTTTATCCCCGAGAGAATAGGCAGAGGTTTATTGAACACCCCCATTTTGAATACATTCATACTATAATGACACTTTTATCCCCGAGAGAATAGGTAGAGGTTTATTGAACACCCCCATTTTGAATACATTCATACTATAATCAAACTTTTATCCCCGAGAGAATAGACAGAGGTTTATTGAACACCCCCATTTTGATTACATTCATACTATAATGACACTTTTATCCCCGAGAGAATAGGCAGAGGTTTATTGAACACCCACATTTTGAATACATTCATACTATAATCACACTTTTATCCCCGAGAGAATAGGCAGAGGTTTATTGAACACCCACATTTTGAATACATTCATAAAATAATCACACTTTTATCCCCGAGAGAATAGGCAGAGGTTTATTGAACACCCACATTTTGTTAGTAGTTTTGTTGGTGCCACGTAACACGTAATAGGGGACAAGCCTATAGTCGTTAACAGGTACTATGATGCCTTGATGGCGCAGTGGTATGAGTATGCGACTGCCGTCTCTGAGGTCCCAGGTTCGATTCCCGGTCGAATCACATTATTTGTGTGATCCACAAATGTTTGTTTCGGAGTTTGGGTGTCTTCTATGTATAATATGTGTGTATTTAGAAATATATAAGTATGTTTATCAGTCGTCTAGACCCCATAGCACAAGCTTAGGTATATTAGCTTAATTTAGGCTAGATGATGTTGTGTGAGAATGTCCAAAAATATTTATTTATTATTATTTATTAATAGGTAAAAACCATTATGTAATCTGACCCTAAATTCCAACAGCCAGGACCGTTGTTACATTGGTATCTCTATAACCTGAGCAGTCGAGGCATGAGTTTCTACAATATTCCCAGATAGATAAAGTCTGCTTTACACAGGGCCAGTTACTGACTCCGAATTCGAGACAAGTCAGCGCTGACCCTAGAAAACCCAATGTAAATTGATTTGAAGTCAGTGCTAACTTGTATATTCGCACACGAATATTTTGAGGTCCACTGACCCTGTGAAAAACTTTACGTATAATGCTGAAGAGGGCAGTTTTATGCTGATTATATAAATTTTGAATTTCTACTCGCCACCGTCGAGGGCGATTCTTCAGTAACGCTGACTTGATACTTTACCTGAGGAGCTGAATAAACGATCAGGTCTTTTTTGAAGTGAGACTATCATAGATAATGATATCTGAACACCTTTTTACAACATGTTGAATTATCTACAAAACTATTTGGATTCTAGACTAAGATGTCTTCCAATTATTCCTGGAATGTAATCTGAATTTGTGTTTATCATTGTGAAACTGCATTTATTCTTCCGTCATCTAATCTACCCATTGTTCTATCTGACAATTCATTCATAATATTATCCACTTTAAAATTGACTTAATTAAGCAATGGTAAGTAAAATATTTAAAAAAAATGTTTTAAAGTTATTTAAAATTTTTTAATAGCACTATTTTCCGCAGGATTAAAAAGACAACAAAACGTCGACAATTGTTTCGCCTCTAAACGAAGCATTATCAAGACTGTCTCAGAGAGAACAGCAAAATTTGTGGTTAGAACATATTTGCTTATAAGTAAACGTGTGCAAATTTCATTATCGCGATGTAGGATTTTTTTTATAATAGGAAAATAGTGCTATTAAAAAATTTAAAATAAGTTTAAAACATTTTTTTTAAATATTTTACTTACCATTGCTTTGTCATGGATTTTCGCCAAGTAACGCCTGGTTCCATCGAATATTTGACTTAATTGTTTTAAGAAGCAGAAGAGTGGCAAAGTGCAGAAGAATGGGTGTATTAGATGACGGAAAAAATAAATGGTCTTTTATGTTTCTACTTTTAGTACAACCCTACACATGCTCCAATTTCTTAATCTGACGATTTGGAATTCACGAAAACAAATCACAACATAAAATGAAAACAAAATTTTTTTAGTCATTGTATGTATAATAATATAATGTAAATACGCTGAAGCTCATGAACAAAGACTTCTTAAACATGTGAATGCCGAGGCTATCCAGCTCCTTGACACCACGGACAAGGAGATTAAAAAGAACTAAGTCTTTTGCGTTAGTTTAGTGACATAAGTGTTACGGAGTGCAGTGAGTGCTACCCTTGAAGAACACAAGAACAAAGTGTATTTCCATTATAATAGCGACTATAAGAAAATTGCCAATACACATTATTTACATTGTAAGTTTTTAGCAAATTAAGTTACATCAAAATTGCTTATTAGTCTCAAGGCTAGATTGTAAGGCTTGGGCAAACCAAAAGCAGTTGCAGTGCGGTAGCAGTGCGGCAGCAGTGCGTCTATGTTAGTTAATAATAACAACCGGAATTCCTTTTACGTGTACCTACCATAAATTACAGTCCAGAAATACCTACATACTTATTACTCCTTTACCAATATAATTGACTGAGGGAGCGAAGCGACCGAAGCCTCCGTTTTAACTTGCAGACTGGGGAGAATTTCTTTCGTCTGTACACGTCTCTAGATCTACGGGATTTTCTAAACAAAGCTCCCGAAGTCTACGGTTCACAGAACCACTAGTTACTAGTTATCTGACTCTAAAGGAAGCTACATGTCGCTTCAATTCACCAGTAGTAACTTAAAAGTTAGCAGAGTAAAATAATTAATCGATAACGTATGTACGATGTTTTATCCCTAAAATTCTTATGTAAGTCGACTTCAGGATTTATAAAAAAAATTCACTATTAATTCACTTAATTTCAACGAAATATAATAATTACCGTTTTAGAATGTTGGTAGTTCTAGCACAGAATAGGGAATAGTACTTACATACAGAACTTGCACTCCGACGTTAATTAAAGCACATTCTTTTGTTTATAGAGTACTTAATTCGAACGTAAGGGTTGCCAGGAAAGTACCAACATAATTTGACCAATAATTATGACGTTAATGCCTCAATATCAACTCTATGGTCAATGCCGTATCACAAACAAGAGACAACCCGTACTGACTTACAACTTCTAATTGTCGCTGACGTCACGTATTTTTTGCGATTGTTAGGCGAGTGACATACGCCTGGTTCTAGACTCAACAATAAAATATGTTTTTAATTAGAATTAGTATTTCTTGGGAACGAGCTTCAATCAAAGAAACTAACACTTTTAGTATTCTAATAGTGGATTGAAAAGTAGTCTGCCTAACACTGATCCATTTAGTTCTAAAAATCAAATCTAGCCACATTATTTAGTTCAATTCAGACCTGTTAATTGTGTGAAGTTTGAAACGTGTGCGATAATTAGTTTTAATTTTATAAATTTATTAACAAAGCAATCTGACATCATTTCCGCAAATCGAGCAAATCGAGCAGCGTGCCGTCATTAAGTACCTCCATAAGAAGGGGCTGTCACCAAAAGCCATCCATGATGATTTGGTCAGTACACTTTCATATTCATCCGTCAAAAAATGGATAGCAGTATTCAAGCGTGGTAGAGAGAGTGTGAAAGACGAACCGCGCTCTGGAAGGCCTTCGACGTCCACTACTGACGAAAATGTTTAAAAAATACTCGACTTAATTATGGGAGACCGCAGATTGAAAATTAGAGAGACAGCCGAGATTAAAGGCATCTCTTATGAACGTACTCAAAACATAATAGTCAACGTGTTGGGTTTCCACAAGGTGTCTGCGAGGTGGGTTCCGCGACTGCTTTCAGTTGAGCAAAAAGGATGTGATTGACTATTGCACGCGACTGTTTGGAGTTATTTGAAGCTGATGAATGTGATTTTTTTAATTGTTTTGTTACTATGGACGAAATATGGGTTCATTACTGTACACCGGAAACAAAACAACAATCAAAACAGTGGAAAAGACCTGGTACAACACCCCCCAAAAAGGCTAAGTCGATTTTGTGGGCAAGTAAGGTGTGGCTTCAGTATTCTGGGACTCGAAGTGTGTGATTATGGTTGATTATCTTGAAAGGGGTCAGACTATAAATTCTGATTATTACTGCACCTTACTACGTCATTTACGAGAGGAAATAAAAGAAAAACGTCCAGGAATGTTCCTGAAAAAAGTCCTGTTTCATCAAGATAACACACGTGTTCACACGTCTGTCCAATCAATGGCAGAAATTCACAACTGTGGCTTTGAACTGTTACCGCATCCACCTTATTCACCTGATCTGACACCGTCACTTTTTCTGTTCCCTAACCTAAAAAAGCACTTGGGAGGTCAAAGATTTTTGACAAGGTCAAAGCAGCAGTAGACGCTATTAGATATTTTGACTATAAGGAAGAATAATTTTTTTAACGGGCTAAATGCTTGGAAGGGTAGATGGCAAAAGTGCATTGAACTTGATGGTGATAACGTTGAAAAATAAAAATATATTTCATTTATTATGTATTTATTTTCTTGGTTAGGCCGATTACTTTTCAATCCACCCTCGTATTAATGTATTATAGATAACGAGTTCAAAAACAACATGTAAACTATAATTGTTTCATCATAAATCCAACACAGCTGGAGGATCAAAGTTGAACAGTATATATTAACTTCTGCGTTCTAGTAAAAACGTTAATTAGATTTGAATCAATCAATCATTCAGATAACCTCGGGTCGGAGTGCTACACAGACTTACAGACAACATCTGTGCGTAATGCGTAAAAATGATATGTCAGAGTGCGGAACACCTGACATGTCACATGTATTATTTATTTTGATGCTATAGTTCTGTATCATAGGTTCAAACCATGGGTTGGAAGAAGTATTTGTATGACTGAGGGTCTGGTAAACATTAAAAGTGCCCGGATAGCAGCAATAAGGTCTGATGAATTAATTACTGGCAAATGGGTGTATAATGTCTCTTTCTCCGTGTCATCCTTTGCTGGACGCCCTGGGTACGAATTCGGTAGTAAAACTCTAGGGCCGTCTGTCGACCGCTTACTAGCAAAAAAACCGGTCAAGTGCGTGTCGGGCCACGCACAGAATAGGGTTCCGTAGTCAACCATATTAACATCTAAAACTCCTGAACAAACAAAGTTGTCTAATCCGTTATATTTTTCCTTGAAAGTTCATAACATGGAATACCACAATAAATATTTTCAGATTTTTCAAGCCAACAAAAAGAATAGCTACAAAGTTGAATGTCTCGCAAACATATACTTATAACAAAAAATGGTATTTGCAACCTCTCAATGTTTTTAAAAGACCTATGTAATGATACCCCACACTCCAAGGTTTTGGGAGGAGAAAAAGGTTGAGGGAAAGTACCCCAAAAAAAACCATGCAATGTTTTATGAAACTTGAACTACGGAACCCCAAAAAGTGATTGTATTTAAAATGTACCCACGTATCCTACTATCAAACATGAGTCAAAGAAAACCTTTAAAAAATACGAATCGACGAGTTATTGTTCTACAAGGTTTAATACAAAATATTATTACCTATTAGAATGGAATGGAGTTATTGTTCATAAAATATTATCTGTATAACCACAGGTATAACCATTACCCAGAAAGTTTCAATAATTTCCCGCTAGGTTGGCTATAAGCCATACTAACACAATACCACATATGACTTGAGTGGTTTCGTTGAACAACAAATTTATACCCTACCCTGCCTCTTTAGCACTACATCAAATTGTGAACTTTTTATTTGCCTGTTGAGCCCCTAACTGCTCAACGTTATGGCCTATTATGATGTTTTTGAACACATTTTAACATTTTGAATGGTTTCCAACTAACATTAAACGAGTTTGTGTCGGTTTTTGAACTTACCCGTACAATTCTGTAGATTCATAAAATTCATCTTTATGATTTATTTTAATGTTATGTTATGTTTTCTAAATAGTACCTTGTGAATCCAATACACTGTAACTACGACATACGGATCTAGAAAAAAAAACGCTGCCGAAGATTAAGACTTTGCTATGTCAATACACTGTATCCTGCAAAGCGCGAAGATTATTTAACAATACACGGTATATAAATTAAAGTGTTTTGACAAAGCGCGAGTACAATAAAATACGAGTACGATAAAGCGCTTGCAAACGCGCGAAGATTATTTTGGCAATACGCGGTATTTACAAGGCATTTAAAGTTGCCGTGTTTTGATATTATTTCCCGCGCTGATGGATCCTGGCAAAGTTTTTGGAACTCTGATTTTCTTACAGAATTCCGACTGACAGGGTACCGCCGTAGACGGATACGTCTTGGAGGACTTGATCATCATCATCACAATTTAGTTACGTCCAAGAATTCGTCAAACGTAAATAAATGGACCTTCCATTAACGTTTGACGAATTCTTGGACGTACTAAATTGTCAGTGATATGTATTTATTTTGGATTTACTGATGCCAGCAGCTGACATCCGATTTGGATTATACAGAGTCTATAATTAATGTTGGCATGAGTTGAACTTAGTTTATGTTTTAACATATTAAGCCGTCGGTCCTTATGGGAGGCTTGACGGTTAGTTGGAGCTCTACAAAACAAGTAGGTATAGCAACAGAACTTCGATATCGCCAATGAGTTGTGGAGATCAGACGGCAGTCGCTTCACGGAATATATCCTTGCTTATTGGCTAATTAATCTTTTTAAACGCCCACACTCATTTTTTATTAACGTTATTTAATGTTCTGTCACAACATTTATACCGTTATTCAAAGTCATCAAAAGAAATAAATTTAATACGCTGAGTTGACAGGGTATTACCAGTTTAATTTCACAATTATGGAGTTGGCTGTCGTTGTAAGATGATTTATCTCATATTATCAAGGCAAATAAAACAAAAATTATGCAGTTAGAAGTTTTTTATTGCGGCTGTTAACGCGTGAGCTCCCTGAAAGGAATCATTACTGGTTTGGCCTTTAACTGATTTGCATACAACTACAACATGCGTCATTATAAATACTTTATCATAATGTCTGAGATTTGTTAGTTTGTGGTTACAATTACGGAATACACAAATACCTACATCAGAGCGCTTCCTGTTCAGAGTACCCATTTAGTCGAAAAATGTCTGAATGTGGTTGTTTTAGCTGTCTACATTGCAGTTTTTTTTCCACTCACAAACAACAACGACGAATGTTAAAATATGACTTGTTCATAATTTTCTCCTCCCATTTACAAATTTATTTTATTTTTATTTTATATGGATAAGACATTTCATGAATATAACCATATACAAGGAACAGGAAAATTTAATTAAGAAAACCCTAAACAAACTACAAACTAGGTATACTATCTAAAACTAAAAACTAAAATAAATATATAAAGCAGGAAGACTTAAGCAAAGTGCCCATAACACAGTCAGCATTCCCGCACAGAATAGCGAATGAGAGTCTTTGCGCGAGAAAGCTGCCTGCGCGGGGGACAGTTTCTTCCCTCAGACGCGCACCGGGGTCCCATGGGCCTAGTGTATCGACACCAAATGCGACGAACTCATATTGAGTGCCAAGACTACTATATTCACCAACAATTTTATAGATATTCGTATCATCACCAAATTTAGCATTTTTCAGGATTTCCTTCCTCATTTCTTATATAATATCGGTGCAAAATTTAAAGGAACTACAGATTCTGCCAATATCAGTGTAACTAAACCTGCGAATAGACGGACTTGACCTTGTCAAATCTACTAAATGATTTTGTGTTGTGTGAATCCCATTTTACTTTAAAAATATATACATCCATCCATCCTAAAAATATTTAACATCATTCTGTTTATTCTTTACCAATATATTCTACCCTCGTAGTTTTTCCATTCACCCTTCGAGCTCCACTAAGCGTTTCAACATATTTTAATGGCTGGATAGTTGGGTCATAAACTCGTTTGATTTATTTTATGATCGCTTTAAGCGTGTGGCAACGGTTTTAGCGAGCTCAACTTATATGTAGGTACTGCATAGAGACATAAAAATGGGAAAGGTGATGTTGAGATGGTATGAGGACATTATTTGGGGAGCAAACTGTGCTTTTTTGGGGATATGGACACGCAATTGGGGATTCATTGGCGGCTATTTGTGATATTTATGTCAATTCTGAAAAAAAATAACTCACATACCTATTTAGCAATATTACCACTTTTAAGGACACTTTGACGTACAGTCGGCCCCAAAAGTCGCTGAACACATTCAAATTTCCAAAACATCTGAACACTAAAAATGTCATAAGTCAGTGACGCAACAAGAGAACAAAATAAACTCAACTTACAAAAGTCCATCAAACGCTGAACACTAGTATTCCAAAAGTAGCTGAACATCATTAACATCATAAGTAGATTAACAAATCATATTTTCAATGTTGTTGCCTGTTAATCTAATTTTGGTGTTCTTGATGTTACACGAATTTTGGTCTTTTGAAATGTAGGATAATTTGAGAAAAGTTTTAAAGCTATTAATAAATCCGCTGCCCTGGGCCGCGGCCGCACCTACGTCCATTGCCGGGCGCCTCCGGTAGACACTGAGAGAATTCCCAGTGGCGCCCGGCGGACCTTGGCCACCTGCGTGGCCACTGCGTTGTGGTCGGGTGTTATCCCCCCATCTTTGGCGTCGGGTTTTATCCCGCGTCGGTGAGTGAAGGCGTGTGTGGGGTTAAACTCCACATCACGCAGCCCTTCTAGCCGGCTTCTGTAAGGACGGTGGGTTGCTAATCCAACGTCCTCAGGCCCCGATCATGGAGGTCAATGGTCCCTGGCGTAGTCACGTCTGCGGCGTCGAACACTTCGGAACTCAGCGGGGAGGGTACGCTCCCTCACCCTACCGGCCGCCTCCTTCACGAGCATTACCTGCTCGCAAAAGGGCCGCGTTCCACTGGCTCCCGCTAGAGACCATGGCTTGTAGCATGGTCTCCAGCGAGAGCGTATCTACGCCCAGGCCCACCACGAGGTCCCGGCGCTGACTCGCCCATGCTGAGCATTCCACCAACGTGTGGAATGCTGTGTCTTCGCCGAAAGCCTCGCAGTGTTGACACGCGGGTGTGAGCTCACGATGCATGTGAAACAGATTCTTACCGAAGTTTCCGTGCCCAGTGATGATCTGTGTTTCAGCGACTTTTGGGGCCGACTGTACATACACCAGTATTTTCGATTTCTAAGGACATTTTAGTATTGTAATATTGTAAGTGCAATGTTTTCTAGTATTGTACTCTTTTCTGTAATGTTGGTGAGGTTCTATGATTAACTGTTATTACAGATATAAGAATACTATACTTATGCTGTTACATTGCACTAGACTAGATGATGATTGTCTCCTTTTCTTTTAAATCTTGATAAGATCTACATATTATCAAAATTTAGAATCAAAATCAGAAACACCCGCAAATCTTAGAGCCACACATGCTAAGTTGGTATGAGTTCTTGAAATTAATGGATGTGTCCAGGAAATGAACAATGTAAGTCTAAGTCCAAGACGCCCAGGACTTTACTTGGCTGAGACAGCGGCTGGCACGTAAGATTTTGTTGTTTTTAATCAACATTTCATCGAAAGGCAACGGGTGCCAAAATTACAATATAGCTGCTACTTTTTGTTAAATTAATTCGGCTGTTTTGAACATAACTCATTATATGTGTGCCCGTTGGCGGCAATAGGCTTGCCCCCTATTACGTGGGACTAAACATACGGGCAAATCGTGGGTGTGTAATGCACCTTTGCTTACCCCTGCGGGGATATAGCCGTGATATGTGTATGTATGTAAGTATGTACATATGTATTTTAGAATTATATATGAAAAAAGAAAAAGTAAAATGTAACAGCCATAATTATGGGAAACTTCCCAGTCAGCAATGACGCCGAGGATTAATTAAACGACACCACGATGACTAAAAGCCGAGGGTTTTCAACCAACTACACTGTTAAAAATTCTGTAATTTTACATGCAAAAAAATTACATAAACCTGTAAAATTCCCTTAAAATCTGGGAAACTTACGGAAAAATATGAAATTTTACGTAATTTTCGTGAATTTTACATTTTTTCCTTAAAAACGCCAATTTTCATGAAGTTTTACATAAAATTTATGTAATAGTCATGTAAATTTATGTAATAGTCATGTAGTTATGTAAAAATACAGAAAGGTTAGGGCAACGAAAGTTGCCCAAGAATTATGTAAAAAAATTTAACTGTAGGAGCAAAAGCCGAACCTCAAGCAGCCAAATATTTTAAAACCATTATATTCAGAAACTCAAATAATGACCTCTATTTACTGAGGAACTTCCTGTGAACCCAATTAAGTGGGTATTACTGCTTGGATAATTTAATTGAAAATTTAATTTCAATTATTAGCGAGTGAACGGAAAGGGCCCGACCGGAATCCCAATAGTTAATCTACGCTACACACTCATTTGTATCAAACCACAGCTGTAGAGTTGTCAGTTGAACATTTAAATCTTGTTTGTCCCAAAGGCTTAAATTGTGCTGAAATAATTTCCCGACGTAACTCTTTAAGTGCTCACATGATATTCCCAAACGTATTAACTAATGTCGGATTGCTTGAAGCTTAATCCTGTCTGAAAGAGGTTGCTATTATATCGCATATATATTAATTAATAAGAGATTATTTTTATGATAAGAAGTTACGGTAATTGACTTATCGCCTATAACGTGAGAGACGTACAACACTATTGGCAAAATTTAGGTATATAATTCAAGTCTGTCCTGAGGCTTGACCCCGATGTCATAGGTATTTGTAAAGGAAATTAATTGTATGTGCTTAGGAAGGCCAGCATCGTTTACGTTGGAAAACCATAGAAGAAAATGGGGTTGTGAAGAGATACAAACTGACTTATTTCTTATACTTTTTTTATTTTTTTATATTTTTGGACACACTCAACGTCATCTAGCCCAAATTAAGCTAATATAAGCTTGTGTTATGGGATCTAGACGACTGATAAACATACTTATATATTTCTAAATACATACATATTATATAAAGAAAATACCCAAACTCCGAAACAAACATTTGTGGATTACACAAATAATTTGAATCGACCCGGAATCGAACCTGGGACCTCAGGGGCGGCAGTCGCATACTCATACCACTGAGCCACCGAGGCACTCAAAATATTCTTTTATATTACATACTTATATTAAATAATTATTTTATATTAAATACTTATATTAAATAATTATTTTATATTAAATACTTTTAAATCAATCACTACCCATCGCTGGCGCCCTCTGTGGTTATTCTTCCGATTAGTCGCGTCAGGCAGTGAAGAGACCTATGGGTCCAAACCTAATCAACCAAAGCATTATTATCATCAATGAAGTCACTTTTTAGAAGCCCTTTCCACATAGTTTAACGGCTTTAAAATTGTCAAAACTTAGGTTTTGTAGAATCGTAGGTATCTCAGGAGAAAATAATACTATAAAAGAAAAACCAGTGGTATAATACTTTTAAACCTATCTAAAAGCTTAGGTCTGGTTACGACTTAATTTATGGTAGACAGGTTCTAGAATATAGTTACAAGCTATGATAATATTGCGATAACGATTACCGCCTTACTAATTTTTACAATCTGCCCATCGCAGTATTTCATACAGCTTTATGTTAGAGCTATAATTAAATTTTGTAACACGATAGGTACAGTTTTATTAGGATTTAATGACTATACGTTTAAAACTATTAACATTACATGCAGATATAGTAGGTGTGTTATCTGTCCTGATCTTAGGATCGGATTACATAACGATTATTGACTTTCTATCGTTATATAGGCAATACACAATTATTTAAATAAAGTATTACTCATGTTTATTATTTTGTGTATAAATGCCTTAGTAAATTCCATTGAGATAAGTTTTAATTATAATTTTAACAGATTGTAAATTGGCTCCTGAATATAACATGCCGTCACATTAACGCAGAATTCGGTCAACTAGATTATTCCAAATAAGCCTCGTCACAGAACTAACTGAAATTCAATAACGCACCTATTGTGTTACGTTACGTCCATGGCATAGACGAGTATTTTGTTATCTGTCAAAGCATTGTTTACGAGCATCCATTTTAATTTGGAATCCCGCCTTATTGTCATTTTACACCGATCCGTGTTAATTACGTGTCCATTTTCTGAATGACAATGAATGTCGATGTTTATTAAATTATATTACGGACTTGTTTTGGGTGGTGTTCACTGTAGCAGATGTATTACAAAATTCAATAGGCTTAGATATACCTACCCGGACTACAGAGATAGTAGGTTCGGGTTACATAACGATTATTGAAGAAGAAAAGAAAAAGAAGAAAAATAAAAAGTAACCGCGTCAATAAGCTTACTCCCTATAATACCCATCAGAAGAAGCTCATCAGTCAGTTCGCCGCTGCAGTACAGCGCGGTTAGGTAGGTAGTCTAGATAAGTTTCACCTTAAGTCTGCTTCTAAATTTTTTTTTATTTATTATTTATTTATATATAATGCTACTACTCGGACTTCTGAAGTGGTCCCATTTCAGTTTGGTCCCATTCCGACAATTATTTGGTCCCATTTCGGTAATTCGAAGTCGGTTTTTGTGTCAATTTTTGTGTTTACGGCTCATCACAATATTACGTTGCTATAGACACTAGAAAAAATCTATTGAATCAATAGCAATACCCTTAGCTCCAACACGTAATTAGAACCTTTCAACAGATTCGAGGAATGTTAAAATTAACAGTATATTGACAATTTCGTGTTTAATTAAAGGTTTGTAGCGAGACCAGGTGATCCCTGGAATCTTTATAGCTGTATACAATTTGAGCACCTACTTTTGATTGCGAATACAATTTCCATTTTATATTCAAGTCTTTGTAATTATTTTCTTGTTAAATTGTTTGGGGAGTTTCGAATCAAGTTCGTTTTAAAGTTTCATTGAAGGTTCTTCAGCTAGACTTGTTAAGTTGATTCAAATAATTTAGAGTTCATCTTTTACTGACTTGTTCTTCGTTTTAAATTACTTAACTATAGTACAGGGTGTCCACGACCTTGTCACATGGAGGGAAAATTATTTAACTATGGTTATAATACAGGGTGTCCACGACCTTGCCTTCTCCATGTAGGAGGGAAAATACCCTAAATATTGTATTTGAGACGTTCATTTTATTTTTAAAAACAATTCTATTTAAAAACTGCATTAATAGGTTTTTGAAAAATCACCTGTGTAAACATCCTGGTTTACATAACTCTTTTTTGTGAAGCCGGTTAATTATTGAGCGGAGCGAAGCGGAGCTCAATCTTAGGCGACAAGTGTAAATCGTTTGTGTGCCAACTCCTCCGAAACTTCGATTCATTAATTTAAGTGTTCGATTCTGATTCTGATATGTAATAAAAACATTTGCTCCGCTCAACATTTGCAATTAGCAGCATGCATTGCATACCTATTAATATTGTGTTCATTATTGGCTGGACTGCACTTGGTTGTTGAAGATAATTGCAGAGTTCGTAGCCTGGTGGCTAAGGGTCTTGAGGAGTTGGAGTTGTCTCGGCGGACTTCGTATCACCTCAGAGTATACTCACCCTTTACCTAAACCTTTCTGGAACCACAGATTAGGAACCAAACTTAAGATTAAAATAAGCCTAATCGGCCCAGCCGTTCTCGAGTTTTAACGAAACAAACGAACAGCGCAGTTCATTTTATATATAGGTAGATAGGTGGATTAACTGTACCGACACATGTTTTCTACTGTGTTATTTATTATAGTGTAGAATAGATTAGCCAAATTATGTAATTAACTACGTATTTAATTTCTATTGTTACATCTAAAAGCATTTATCTAATACTCACCTACGATAGATAATTCATTGTCATGTTCAAATATCAGTTACAACAATTTAACACTTAATTTATTCAATAAACAGGTTTGTAATTATTCATTACAAATTATCTTCTAGTTTTAGACAACAAGTAAAAACTTTATTATAATGACTGCTCTGTCTAGTGAGTTCAACTAGCTGTCGCCCACGGCTGCACCTGCGTGAAGTACTTCCCAAATCCCAAAAACAGCGAACAGCAGTTGTGTAGGTCTGTGTTTTGTAACAATGTTTAAGCGTATAACTGTGATAGCTCCAAATAAACTAGGTATTAAATGCATGCTGCTGTTGCAAAAAACTGAGCGATGTGTTAAATTTTAGAACGACAACGATTTATTTTTTTAATGATCAAACTTTTTTTTTTTTGTTTTTTGTTCTAAACCAACCTCACGCCACGCGTTATCACTGTGGTAAGTGTGAAGGAGATCGGTTCAGGCGTTTAGGAGGAGTATGCGGACAAACGAAATACATGAGTCGCCTAAGATTGAGCTTCGCTCACTTCGCTCGATAAATAAATAACAAAAAAACAGCCAAGTGCGAGTCGGGCTCGGCTCGCGCACAAAGGGTTCCGTACCAAAAATAAAAAAATCACGTTTGTTGTATAGTACTTGTTGTTATAAAGACAAGAGAAAATCATCTAATAATGTGTGAAAATTTCAACTTTCTAACTATCACGGTTCATGAGATACAGCGCAAGACAGACGGATGGACAGCGAAGTCTCAGTAATAGGGTTTCCTTTTTACCCTTTGGGTACGGAACCCTAAAAAAAGAGTTACATATTACAAACAGACACTGAAATTTATTTATTTGTATAGAGATTATCTATATCTGTTTCTGTCACACGAATAAATTACGCTAACTCATTGGTATTGACGGGAGCTAACAACTTAATGGTTAGTTAAAATAGATTCATACATTATTTATTAGTTACACACACACACACACACACATATATATCACGCCTATATCCCCGAAGGGGTATTCAGAGATGCATTCATTCACCTACAATTTGCTAGTTTTTAGACCCACGTAACAGACAAGCCTATTGCCGTCACCGCGCACAGTTATTAGATAGTTGTAATTCTATTTTTTACTTTTGTCACCGTATTATGGAAATTTTATATATGTGTCTGTTATTTCTTTATATATGTATTTAACCACAATAATAATTACAATATACATAATTATATACTAAAAATATTTACATTACAAAATATTGTTTAAAAATCTTCCACGTCATTGCAGATTGGGAAGGTTCCCAGAATGCCGGCTGTGTTGCCACGTTGGATGGCGATACTTATTCTTTGGGCCAGAAAATAGCCAGCCTTCTGTCCTGATAAGCATCGATTAAGTATATGTAAGTAAATGTATATGATTCCTACCTAACCTTTTATACTAGCTAAAAGTGGGTCCTATGGGGTCTAAATCATCGTCACCTTGACGTGATACACCTTCTGGCAAATATAATTCAAAGTGCCTCGAAAGTGTAATTAGCTTTTACCTAAGTAGTGAATGTAAAATGTATGTACATATTTATTAAAAGAAAATTGACAGTAAATTAAAGAGAAGTAAAAAACCGGCTACGTGCGAGTCGGACTTGCGCACAAAGGGTTCCGCACCAAAACACGTTTGTTGTATGGGAGCCTCCTATTTATTATATTCTATTTTTTGTTATAGCTGCAACAGAAACACATAATCTGTGAAAATTTTAACTCTCTAACTACTACGGGTCATGAGATATACAGCTCAAGACAGACGGACGGACAACGAAATCTCAATAATAGATTAGACCAGGGCTTAGTCGTTCTAGTGAGTCTTAGTCCAGAATAATGTTGTTTTTTTGTATTTTAAAGCAATGAGATTGCTTCTACATGGGGCACACTAAAAGTTTTGCACTTCTAGCTAATCGGAACTATTTGAATTTCGAATGTTATATTTTTTTAAACGTTGCAACCTTCTTAGTAATAAAAAAAAACAATTGGCGGGAAATCATCTGTCAATTGTTTTTTATCATTTATCAAAGTTCCGTATGCAACGAAAATGGAATTAAGTCGAAAAGATTTTAGAGCGATGATTTTTTTTTATTTCAAAAGTTCTCTCTCTCCGCACGACTGTGCCACTCGTCTTCAACGTGCTTTTGGGAGAGAAGCACCTTGTTTGAGCACCGTGAGGCGATGGTATGCTGAATTTGAGAGAGGTCGAGTCTCCTTACATGACGATTTTCGTGAAGGGCGGCCTTCAACTGCCGTCAACGAAAATAATGTGGCTACTGTTAAGCGGTTAATTGAAGAAAACCCGCGGATTACCTATGAGACAATTCGAGGACTATTGGGGATTGGCATGAGTCAAATCCAGAAAATTTTACACGAGGAATTGAAAGTTCGGAAACTTTGTTGTCGTTGGATCCCTCATGAACTGACAGCGAAGCAGAAGCGGGCTCGCGTGTAATGGTGCTCACAGATACTACTGAAGTACGATCACGGACATTCTAATGCTGTTTATGACATTGTCATTGCATTTATTGTTTTGAACCCGAAAAAAAAACAGCAATCTTGTGAATGGGTGTTTGAAAATGAGAACAAGCCAACAAAAGTGAGGCAGGCGAGAAACGTTGCTAAAAAAATGATCGCGTTTTTTTTCTCAGCTGCGAGACCCATCTGTACAATTCCACTTGAAGATCAAAAGAGTGTTAATGCCGAGTGGTATTCTACCATTTGTTTACCCAGGGTGTTAGAAAAAGTTCGCGAAAGACGACCCAAAAGCCGCGTTCTCCTACATCATGACAACGCTTCTTCACACACGGCCAACAAAACAAAGTCATTTTTAGCTTCCGAAAAAGTACAACTCGTCACTCATCCTACGCGTAGCCCCGACCTAGCACCCTGTGATTTCTGTATTTTCCCCAAAATCAAAGATTTGATGAGAGGTTTCACTTATACCAACTCCGAAGAGGCAGTTATAGCGTCCTATCAGCACGTAGAAAACATGCCTTCAGATCTGTGGTCCTCCTGTTTTAAAAAATGGTTCGATCGCATGAAAAAATGTTTAAAATGTAAAGGAGAGTATTTTGAACAGCAATAAACATAATATTTTGGTTTTAACATGTTGTTTTTTTAATTTACGCAAAACTTATAGTGTGACCTACGTATCATGACTAATCTCTCTGCGACGTAGAAATTTTAAGTACCTATATAAAGTAAGTAATGGATGATGTCGGTATGGTCATCGTAGTTCAGTGGCCATACCATCCCTCCATGGGACCTGGAAGCGAGAGCCCTTGCGTCATTGTTTCAATGGCGCAAGGAGGCGCTGGAGCGGGACCACAGGCCTGCGTCTCGAGAAATCGATGACCGGCGGTCCTAACTCCGCCAGGATCTCATGGAGTCATGGAGGGTGCGACTTGAGCAACCCAAGTGGGGTACCACCATCATCGCGGCGGTGAAACCGATCATGGACGATTGGTTGCAGAGGCAGCATGGTGACCTCACGTATCGTGCGACGCAGATCGTTACCGGGCATGGATGCTTCGGTAGCTATCTGTTTCGCATCCGTCGTGAGGTCACACCCCGGTGTCAACACTGCGAGGTTTCCGACGACGACACCGCACTCCACACGTTGGTGGAGTGCTCAGCGTGGGCGAGTCAGCGCCGGGACCTCGTAGTGGGTCTGGGCGTGGATACCCTCTAGCTGGAGACCATGCTTCAAGCCATGGTCTCCAGCGGGAGTAGGTGGAACGCGGCCGTGTCCTTCTGCGAGCAAGTCGTGCTCGCGAAGGAGGCGGCCGAGAGGGAGAGGGTGCGTACCCTCCCCGCCGAGTTCCGTAGTCAGCGGCGAGGGCGCCGCAGACTCATCTACGCCCAAGACCATCGACCTCCATGATCGGGGCCTGAAGACGGCGGGATCGCCACCCGTCGTCCTTACAGAAGCAGGCTAAAAGGGTTGCGCGCTGCGGGGCCTTTGCCCCATAGCACGCAACCAGATTCACTCACTGACGCGGGATAAAACCCGACCCCATCGACGCGGGATTCCAATCCCGACCCAACCCCCACAGAGACCACAGAGGTGGTCAAAGTCCACCGGGCGCCACTGGAAATACGTTCTGCTTGTAACCAGATACGCCCGGCAACGGACGTTAGAGCGGCCGCGGCCACGGGCCGCGGAACTAAAAAAATAAAAAATAATAAAAAAGTGGCCATACCATTCCTCGTGTTAGGTAAAGGCCGTGGGATAGTCATGCCATTTCAGTTTTTGTGATTTATATAAAACTATATACTAAACCATAAAATCTTCCTCGAGAACTCACTCTATCAATTGGTGAAACTGGATAAAAATCCGTTGCGTACTTTCAAAGATTTCAGAATACATATGGACGGACAGACATCGAAAGTGACTTTGTTTTATACTATGTTATGATTTCTATCTAAATATTTTTTTAAGTTAAACTTTGAATAATAATATTTTCTATAAAGTGACTGCCATCTGTCCTCCACAACACATACCATTGGCGATATCGAAGTTCTGTGTCGGCTATTTAAATGTACTATGTTGTAATAATAGTTCGAACGAACAAAAAGTATAAAGTACAAAGACATCATCATTCAATGTATAAAATGTAACGCTGATTGGCCTATCCAGTCACAATATATCATCTAAAGCCGAGCATGTACTTACAAGGTTTTTGTCGTTCGTCTGGCGGCTTTTGTGTTCCTATAATTTATTACTCCACATTAATATAAATACACAATGAATACGAGTATATTAAAATTTTGTATGTGACGATAATGTAGTGATTTAGTTGTATATTATGTTGTTGTATATATTTAAGATAATGACTGTATTAGAGTTGAGAGTAAAGGAAATGGACCAGGTTTGGGCTAACGTCATATAGACACAGCAATTAGTGGAAAAAAATATCATATTGTTGATCCAAAAACACAAAAACTAATTTAAATTGATGTCATATAGGTTTCTTTTTTTGTATTTTTTTTGTCGGCAACGGACGTAAGAGCGGAATGAAAAAGAAAAATAAAATAAAACCTATGAGGACTGGTTCTTTGGTTGGACTCTATGGTATGGATCCTATAGCTTTCTGGACAAATACTCTGGCTAAAACCAAATAGTGAGCTTCAGAGGCTCACTTCACTTGTATCTTCTCTGTTCACTTGTTTTCTTTCCTTGTCTATTGATTCGTATCTATAGTCTGAAAGGCAGTGTTTTATACTACTTATCTCAAGTTACAACATTAGTCACCTGACTGCAAACCCTTGAAACTTAATACGTTCATTAATTCAGTACATAATCAAGTACATAAACTATTCATCTGTCATTCACAATCAATCATCAGTGCCATGTCCAGTCGGATTACATCATTGGTGCGCTACGATCAAAGGGCGGCACCTACAAAGCTTCATTGGAATCCACTAATTACAGTTCAATAGCGATCTCTATTAAATATATAGCGCGTACGTGGCTCAGGGAATTTGTGATTGTCGACTGATCTATATTGTATCTTAGTTGTATGTTATGCTTAATGAGAATCGAAGTGCACGTAAATTGTGGGGCTTGCTTACGTGAGAGTTTTAGAGCAAGTATTTGTAAGATGATTGGACCCGACTGCATAGATTCTATTTATACATTATAATATTCTATATACATTTACATTAAAACATCTGTACTGGCTGTCGGAAATTTCGTTTGAATTACAGAGTGGTTATGTATTTTCTAAAAGTAAGTGTCCGGTAACGTAGAGACTTGTTTCCTATTACGTGAAACTAAAAAAAATACTGACAAGATGTGAACGTGACAACACCTCTGCCTGCCCCTTCGGGGATGTGGCATGATGATAATGTATGTATGAATGTAGAGGTACGATAATTTAAAATAGTAAAATATAACATAGGAAAAATAACAGTTACCTACTCTCAAAAACACTAATAATCACAAAATTATGGCTCATGAAGTCCGCCACCAATGTGGAACTTATAGTTACCATTATGGTAAATTTAAAAAATAAAAACACACTCACAAAATTTTAGCTATTTATTCCTTCATTTGAGATTTTATTCTTATGCGTTGTAGGATTACTGGTGTTTAATCTTATAAAAGGCAACATAGCTGTTTTAAGTCTACAAGAGCCAGGTCTTAATCATACCTGAATAGGTACTTTTCAAAATGCCTAGGTACTTGAAAACTTACGACGTGAAATGAACATCATCGCACACTCGTATCAGCAATTAACTACGAAATCCTCGTACATTTACTGAGCAATTATATATAGGTTAGGTGCAAGGTTACGTTGCAACTTCTCCCAAATGCAGTTCTGGTAATGCGTTAAGTTTGAGATGCGGTGATAGCGGCTAGTGTTTCAAATGAATCGATAGATTTATATCGATATTTTTGATTATTCTTGCTTTGCATTTGCAATGAAACATTTTCAATCTTTTTCTCAATTACCAACCTATACTAGAAGGCTTTTTAACCATCAATTAGCAAACAGTAACAAAAAGAAAATATGTTTTTTCAGCTAAATGCCAGAAACCCCCTACAGATTTTTTTTAATATATGAGTCGAGATAATTCCAAATATAAAGAAGAATATCACCGAGGGTATAGGTGCATCACACATACACATTTTGCTTGTAGGTTTATGTATTTGGGGGCAAATCTATTGGCATTACCAGACACCATAATAATATATATATTAGAAAATCAATAACCATTATTGTATAGCCCGAATCCGAATTTCAACGGAATGATTGATGTCGCATACAAATAATCTCTGCAGTGCGGGTAAAAAGTAACAAAGTATGACTTAAAACCTATGTTTTTTTAAAACCATAGACAATGTTACTATAAACTGGCACTCAAAATCTGATCCCGCAAAACGAGCTAATTTGTACTGGGTTTGGACATAACCCATAATAGAATTAGTCGATGACACTGTCTTTCTGGGCATAACGTTAGACTCCAAATTGCAATGGGGGCCTCATATCGGGAAAATTTCGGCAGGCTTAGCTCAGCAGCCTATGCTGTCAAAAAGATCCGACAACTTACAGACATTAAAACGGCGCGTCTTGTCTACTTCAGCTACTTCCACAGTATCATGACATATGGCATACTACTGTGGGGTAACGCTGCCGATATTGAATGCATCTTTGTGTTGCAGAAGAGGGCTGTCCGGACTATCTATGGGATGGGGTCTCGGGAGTCATTAAGAGATAAGTTTAAGCATATTAACATCCTTACAGTGTATTCACAGTTTATTTATGAAATTTTATTGTATACCCACAAGAACAAAAGTAAGTTTGTGAAAAATAGTGATAATCATAATCTAAACTTAACAAATAAGGATAAACTGGCTGTTGCTAAATTTAGGCTTCATACCTGGACTCTAAATAATTTTCTAAAAATTTAAAAGATAATAAACATTATTTTATTTTATTTTACCCAGAAAAATTTGCTCTTTTTAGAGTATTCACACGGCGCGCTCTAGGAACATATCTGCCCTTATTGATGGAATATCGATGTTAAAAACAAACTGTCGATATAATACTTGCCACAATGGTTTCTCATCACTAGTAGTTAATAGTAACTCGTCTAGCGCCGAACGTCTTTGCTCTCTTAAGACAATATCCTGGAGTACGCGCCATTGCATCCAGTTATACTATACCGTCCTGGGCGGACGCTATTCTGTAAATAAAAGCGAGCGAAATGCTAGACAGATAAGATCTTGAAACTAAATGAGATATTTAAAATCATTGCACTGTTTAACGGTGTAAAAGAATAAATAGAATTTTGTTATCTTGTTTACAGAGTTATAATAGACCGAGTCGGGGTTTTTTTTAATTTTAAATAGAACAATTTAATTAAAGCAGGAATTGCTTGCATTTGGACTTTGTATCGGAAACTCTATAGTAAATTATGTTCTTTTATATTTTAATCTACAATGAAAGAAATGTGAAATAAAGTAATTTAGCTTTTGTTTAATTTATCCCGAAGTATTGTAATTGTGTAAGCTCCCCTGAATAAAAAAAATATTTCTGGAAAATGAACGTATGTATGTACCTACGTATGAACGAAGAGCTACAGCCTGAAACATTTAGTAAAAACGTATGTAATTTAATAGTGGGACACCTCACGGAGAAGATAATTGACACTTTTTGGGCAACATTTATATTGGACTAGAATTACAGATATTTAATTTACTCAAAGCCTTCCAGAATACGCGCCAGTTCAATGCAAACGACGCAATACCTACACTGCTTTTATCTTTACCGCCACTAATACAATATTATGGTCGTCGCCAACGTTTCCCACGCTATTCAGTGCCATCTATTGACTTTATATTGAAAACACTTTGTTATCTTACACTTAGATCGTATCGTTCTGAATGTGTCTACTTTTAGTGTAAACTTAGACTTATCATTTCGTAAAGTGCTAAGGGGTTCTATTAACATCTTGGACGAATTTCTGGCAGGATCTTAAAGTATCTGCAAACGGTAATAGGCTCCCCTGTTATATGTTATATTTATAGTGACTGGCAAAATATAGGCGTAATGAAAGCCTCTGTTTATCTCATCGGGGATAAATAGGTCATTATGTGTTCTCATAATTCCGTTTCCTTTATAGAGGTCTCACCAAGATCTTGCAGACCCA
Organism: Nudaria mundana; assembly: GCA_963556515.1. Classification (NCBI taxonomy): domain Eukaryota; kingdom Metazoa; phylum Arthropoda; class Insecta; order Lepidoptera; family Erebidae; genus Nudaria; species Nudaria mundana. The sequence goes on from OY748301.1 coordinate 18,782,914, forward strand.
AACCAATGTCACTGGCGATTACTCTGACATCAAATGCATGTAGATAAGTATGGTAATTTTCCGATTATTCCGATTGCATGCAGATCTCCAACAGTCCATGCTTATGCATATTTACCAGATTTAATAAAAAGTTCCAAGTTTTTTCTCGTATGTGTAGTGATTATTAGAGACCGGATTATATGCAACATAGAGGACTTGATATATGCATGAAAAATGGTTGAAATATGCACAAATATTTTCAAAAAATGCAACATATGCTGTCCGTTTCTCTCGCTAAAACTCGGGAACGGCTGGTCCGATTTGGCTAATTTTGGTCTCGAAATATTCGTAGAAGTCCAGAGAAAGTTTGAAAGAATGTATGTTTTTGTAAGTCTTATTCTGTGACCCTGAACCACTTGACATAGAAGTGTGTGTTGTTATTAGACTGCATTACTTTCTATTGAAAATTCGCATAAGTGGAAGTTACAGAGTTCTCCAATGCCACAAAAATAATTACTGCTGAAAATTGGGTATATAGAAAGCCTCAGCTACCCTTTCCACATGAATTATTAGATATATTAAAATTAATTTACATACTAAATTATTTTATTCTAGCAAGTCCTATTTGCTCTGCTAATACAACAAGAGATAGAACACAGTACGATACAACTTTAACTCCTTTAAGTAAAACACAACTCCGACTTAAGCTGAAGTACTCAGCTAATTGCGAGTTATGTAATCACCAAGTGAGAACTAAATAATACGAACTACCAACTTACTAAACTATAGACTTTTACGTATGTTACTACTGATATACTAAGTTCGGAAGGATGTTTTGTTACATTACAATAAAAAAAAATTTACAATAAGAATTACAACATACATAATTATACAGGGTTACCTGGTAAGTCGTGCGAACCCCGTTCAGGGGTAGTAGTTCCCACCATTTCTGACAAATTTCACCTTGGACCCCTGCCCCCCACCCTAACCCTTTCAAAGTTATAAGGCATTGAAGATTTTTTTTTAAAAATGCCGATTTCTTGTCTATTGACCTATCTTTTTCGTTTATTTTTATACGATTTTTGTGTATTAGATTAGTTTCTTCATCGTTATGAAAAATAAAATTAGAGTTACCTCAACTAAATGGGTCGTAGATAGAAGATTGATAGTTATAGCATCAATAACAAATCAGTACAAATCAAACAGCAATAGTAAAAAAAAATCTACGACACCTAGGCTGCTGACACACTTAAAAATATACGTTTCATTAGCTATTCAACAAGGTATAACAAGCTAGGCTGTTATTGGAAGTTTTGGAATAATCTTTGATAAGTCTTAAAAGTAGTAGTAAAAATTACCGTAAAATTGATCCGCACGACTTACCAGGAACTGTATACTAAAAATATTTATTTCTAAAATATTTTTTATGTCATTGCCGGCTGGGAAGGTTCCCAGAATGCTGGCTGTGTTGCCACGTCGGATGGCGATACTTATTCTTTGGGCTAGAAAAAAGCCAGCCTTCTGGTCCTGAGAAGCATCGATTAAGCATTTAGCAATATCTCTATAAAGGCGGCGAGCACTCGGTACCCATGACCCCAGTGTCTCAACCCCAAACGGCTCAAATATATAATCACCTGCTAGGTTAGCATATATACGCAGTTTGAGGCCTTCAGCCGATGCAGCAGCAGCGCCGGCACATCCAGATGTGCTTGAAAGGTGTGAAGGTGCTATGTCAGTGTCAAGTGTCAACGCTTTGTTACATAGGTTGATCTCTGAGACAAACAAAAACAAGTAAAAATATGGCAAAAATTTGCCATATATTTTAGAGTTTTCGAAAGTTTTTACATAAAATCTAAAAAAATAAAAAAGTTCTACATCACTTTAGACGTCTTTGACAATGCTGAGTTGATTGCAGCTAGTCTTGAGTCTCTAACTATTACCGTTCTCGATTTGATCTCGTTTTAACCTTGACCTTGAGATTAGAGGTCATAGGTCAAGTTCATTTTAGAGGTCTTTGACCATGCTGAGTCGACTGGCGTTTACACTGAGTCTCTAGCTCTTACCGTTCTCAAGTTGAAAGTAGTTCACGGACAGACGGACATTACTGTTGTATAAGAGATTTTCGTTTCGAAAACTCTAAAAGATAGACATACTGTTGTGCACAGTTTTCAGCCGGCTTTCAAAAAAGGAGGACTGTATGTTTTTTTATCTTTGTTGCTAATACATCATATCTTTGGATTGGATGAACCGATTCACATTTTATTTTCCCCTTTTAAATTTGGTCCCATTCCGACAATTATCATTTGGTAATTTGAAGTCGGTTGTTGTGTCAATATGAAACGATTCAGCAATATAAAGACAGACGCTCTGTAGTCTACCAAGAGGCACTATGAGTTTTGTTCGTCTCTGTGTTGATCTATCCTGAATTGACGTCTACATTTCGAAAGCAAACTGGACTGGACGATTTTGCTTTCGTCTGTCTGACTGTATGTATGTTCCGGTCTACGATCACTTTATTTATCTGATCCCCATGACACTTGCCACAAGTTTTCCTTAATTTAAAACATTATAGTGAGGTATATTAGCTTGGTAAGGAAGAAAACCTCAATTAATGACACAGATACCGATATTCTCTTCTCGCGAGGTCTATAACTGTTGTGCCCGTGCAATGTCTGAGTAAACCCCTAGTTTCATTACTGTAAACCTGCCCAGTTTCGCCTTACAATAGTGATATATCCTATACAATAGATATCGATAATAGTGAAATAGATGTCTACATAAGTTACATAAGATAAAGACTGTATCCTCGCTATATCTGCACTAAATTATTTAATAAGACATGTGAGCGTTTTTCCATTACCTTCAAACCTCCCCAACATACATTTTAACCATAAGAAAATCTAATACCTACACCAATTCGTTCATCAGATCACTAATGCATGACAGACGAGTACCACATTACGCTGCATTTTGTGCACACGATCGCTCAATCTTTCCATTTCTACGGCAAATAAGAAAATATTTCCAAATACCTTCGACGTGTGATGTGAATAAATATTTCGAATTTTTCGGAAGACATCCGTTTGAAAAATGGCACGGAATAAACTGATTGGTAATGGATGGAGTTGTAATGTACATTTCTGTTTATAAAATGTTATAAACCAGCTGGTGAACGTGACTCCACATAAAAAAACCTATTTATTTTAAATGCTATATCAACATTTTCCTATTGCTGCATTAAAAAAAAAAAAAAAATATAGTGTGTTAATGTCTTCATCTACGAAGTGGTGGTGGATAGAAGTGTTTCATACGCCCACTTTTGCCAGGTTTATACTCATGTAATAGGGGACAACTGCCTTAAGGGGGGATTACTACCTTTCTCGTAACAATATTTAGAATGTCTATGTATTTTGTGTATTTTAAGTATTTATGTAAGTATTCTTTCTATTCCTATGATATCATTACTACCTGGGTAAGTTTATTAGTTCATTTATATTGTTATCCTACTCTTTCTTATGTATCTTTATTTTATTATTTACTAAGCTTTCTTTTTCTTTTCTCTTTCACGTATTGTAAACTACCCTTTTAATTTCTTTAACTCGCTATCCATACAAAGGTTGTCTGGAAGAGATCGCTTTTAGCGATAAGGCCTACTTTTGTACTATTTTTAAGTTAATTCTCCTAATTGTATGTTTTCTTTTTTGTGTACAATAAAGAGAATTTGTATTGTATTGTATTGACAAACCTATAGCCATAAAAGGCCACTTTAACTTATTAGAAGGACTATTTAATGGGACACACATTTCTATTTTCAACCGACGTCCAAAAAGGAGCAGGTTCTCAATTCGACTGTATGTTATTTTTTATGTTTGGATATATCTTTCGACTTGGTGAACAGATTTTGAATATTTTTAACTGAAAGTTACTACTTCCCAAGTGGTACCATTTCAATTTGGTCCCATTCCGACAATTATTTGGTCCCATTTCGGTAAAGTCGGTTGCTGTGTCAATTTTTGACGTGTATTTTATTACCACTGAAATTATTTTATTGGATGCAGGAGGCTCTCCTCCAGAGGGTGATCAGACTATTAACACTGTAATTTTACTGTAATACTTTATCGATATATTTTTACTTCTTTAAACTTTCGCGTTTTGTACACATTATACACTTAAGACTCGGGTCTTTTACGCGATTATTGAGATATATACATACCTTTTTATTACCCGACGTTTGGGCCCTGTTACAAGAGCCGTGGTCACGGGTGGACTGGCTTCAGCTCATCGTCGTGGAATCCGGTGATCAGCAAATGTACTCGCCGCCACACCGAACGCCCGCTTGCTGATACTATCAGTGTGGTATGCCGTAGTGGCTCTCCGAACACTATAGTTAGTGACGACGAAGTGAGGGTAGTTGAACAAACCCGCACTTCACGAAGACGACGATGAGCTGAAGCCAGTTGTTGGTTTGTGTGTGTTACACTATATTTTCTGCGAATTAAAAATTTGATTTTTGTGTTAAAAATACCTATTTTGAATTTATTAGCCTAACTTAATATTTCTACCCCCGGTTGTTGTTTTCTGACACATCCTACATCGCACTAGCGATATTTACATGTTCATACCTTAAAAACAGCTATGTTCTTGCTTCATATTTTGCTGTTCTCTCTGAGACTGTCTTGAGAATGCCTCGTGTAGAGGCGAAACATATGACGACGTTTTAATGTCTTCTGTTTTAGCGAAAATTAATGCTATTATTTAAAAAAGTTTGAACGTCATACTCACCATTGCTTTGTCATGGACTTTCGCCAGGTAACGCCTGATTCTATCCAATATTAATAAATTGTATAAAAAACTGTTCTACTTTATTTTCTATCAATCCCTCTCAGATTTTTGTAAGAACTTCTAATTCAACATTCAATAATAACACCATAACAACCGTTTACGAAATATTTACCCAAAAATAAGTATACTATTAATATTTGAACACCCAATCATCATCAGAAAAACTCATTAAAAAAGTAATTTGGTAAATATAAACTGAAATTTTCAACCGTGGTCTACAGGGATCATTATGTGAGGGAAAAAATCGTGAAAATACGTTTTTCATGTCACACAACGATGTCAAAAGCAGTTGAAACAGTGAACCATTATTTTTTATGGCGCTATTACCGTTCGGCACACGAATCCCAACGAAATAGTATTAAACAGTTTAATATTGTTTTCCGCGGAGCTCTTAGTTTTATCTTGTTTAATTATCTAGATCTGTGAGCATTATGGGCATGCTTAAACAGCCACATACTTTGGGACACTTTACACTTTACCACTGATATACATTTGGTTTTGTAATCGTAGAAATTAGTTCTATAACCAACTTTGACTAGGTTAGTGAACACGTTTACCTAGGTTATGAACTAAATCATATCTAACAGGGACCTAATTTTGATTTTGACTAGACAGACTTTTGCATAGAATTTCAGTTCCCATGGGCGACCTTGCTAAGATTCAAACAAATAAAATTATATTTTTGGACTTTCTCACACAATGTCATCTAGCAAAAAAATAAGCTAAAATAAGCTTGTGTAATGGGATCTAGACTGCTAATAAACATACTTATATATTTCTAAATACATACATATTATAATACATAACACTGATACTGTGAAACAAACATTTGTGGATCACACAAATAATTTGGTTCGACCCGGAATCGAACCTGGGACCTCAGGGACGGCAGTCGCATACGCATACCACTGTGCCACTGAGGCAGTCAGAAAAGTCTTTGTATGTGATATTTTACCCAGGAACAGAAACTGATACTGGTTCAAAGCCAACCTAAGTTTTTACGTTTTGCTTTTTGAAGAATTTAAATAGAGACTGAAGATTAGATTACCTAGATAATCTAGATCAAAGCTTAAAAAAGTTTTGTGTTGCATATAAATCAGTAATAAGAAACTCAATAAAAGAATGCAAACGGAAAATATAAAATAGTATAAATATATTATTTTACCTATTATTACCATCAAATGGGTATTTTTTTAAAATGTACCCGACTGTAGACTGAACTGCCGATCATCAGACTCTTGCATGCCAAGTTGGTATAAGCCCTAAAGATCTCGCCACACACAATTAAAAATGAATAACAACACAATAATCTTAATTTTATTCTAATTTCTCGAGTAATTCCGTGTAATCCGATAAGAAATCCATCAGATTATTTAAAGTAATGGTCAATTCATATATGCATTAAAACAAGATATTCAAGGCACAGTTTTATTTTGTCCGATTAGATCACGATCAAGTTAATAACACAAGTGTATGTAGATTATTTTATCTTTAAGTGTCTTCAACAAGATACCTGAAGGGGTAGGAGAAGGCATAATTATAAACAGACACTGCGCTAGTAATTTTTAGTCCCACGCTATAGGGGCGCTTCCAGGTAACTTTTTCTCGCCATGGTCTCGTGCATTGATCGGCTGAGCACCTGTATGTATGTAAGGTTGGTTTGCTCCTTAGATCTTGATGGGCCCTTATTCATCGATCAATAATCTTAAAATAAAATCATGATTAATGAAGGAAAAACACCACCAAAAAAATGCAAAACACTCTTGCAAATATTTGCCAATCGTACAAATGTATAATGACCCCGTAGATCTATGAGACCACCTCAAAGATGGCGATGGAGCGATAGTCGCTTGAGCAAGTACCTATTCTTTGGCTTGAGGCTGTCAATAAAATACGCATTCTGCTATAATTATATGGACTGAGAATTTTTTTTTAGTACCTTTAACCAAATTTGTTCGTGCCAAAGGATTTCCGGCCCACCTGAGATCCTTTTGTTTGTAGAAATTAGGTTTCTCCTGCGGTTTTACATTCCAATGTCTGACCTAACTTTCTGGAAATCAATCAGCTGTGTAACTAAATATGCAATAGCACATTAGATTGAAAGATACATCAGGAGCGAGTGTGAATAGACGAGCTAGCAAGGGTTGATCAAGACGAACATAATTATATGTGACCAATTTAGGATTTCCTTGAATAAAGGCCAGGTTAAAAGTACCGGTAACAGTAACAGTTGAGCATGCATAAAAACAGTAGTGGAACATTAGGAAGCTAAATAAGTATGCTATTATCGTAGCAATCACAATACCGGGGTGTCTGTCCACTCGAGTGGAAAAGGGGCGTGATTTTATGTATGCATTTATATTAATGGCCTAGAGGAGTGCCTTGCAGAACGCTACCAAAAAATGTTTCCAAAATGTTCATTAGAAGTAGCGAATTCTTTCGTCTTTATTAGTAATTAATATTCTTAGTGTTCTCGACCCGGTTTCTAGGGAACCTATTATTGGCATAAAAGGTCTAATATCTGTCCATGTAAAATTTTCTAAAAATCAGCGTTTGAACAGTAAATTTTTACGTGATACTCAAAACAAGCAAACAATTTAAACAATTGCAAACATAAATACAGAGATAACAAAAGAGATTATTATTTTATCCTTTGTTCTTAACTTCAAGACAGCATAATAACTCCGTTACATTTTAAAGACTTATAAATTAATTTCACGTTATAACATTTTTCTTTTATTGTTAATTTTTACCGTATTTTGGACACATCCAAATGATTTTTATTCGTTGTTATTCTAAGGAATTATGCGTGTAAATTCGTATTATCTGACAGTACAATGAAATGTGCTAATTGTTATGTTCTGCCTAAATAAATGTTTAAATTAAAGCTTGACAATTACGGTTGATTTATAATCCGATTACGTGAAAATTCTGATTACCGGTAATGCTGACCCATAAGTATCTAAATGTATATTTAATATGTACATATAATTATGTTAGTAAGTATGTTTTTTTATATTAAGGTACATGACCCCCTTATGTTTTTTGCCGAGCGTCCTGGGAAGGATAACCTCAGGATATCAACGGACTTTTCCCATCTATGCGGCTTCTGTCTAAAAGAGGTCGGGTTTAATTTGACCCAGGTCGTTGCCGGGCATGGATGCTTAGGTAGCTATCTGTTTCGCATGCATCGTGAGGTCACACCCCGGTGTCAACACTGCGAGGTTTCCGACGATGACACCGCACTCCACACATTGGTGTGCATCAGCGTGGGCGAGTCAGCGCCGGGACCTCGTAGTGGGTCTGGGCGTGGATACCCTCTCGCTGGAGACCATGCTTCAAGCCATGGTCTCCAGCGGGAGTAGGTGGTCGCGAAGGAGGCGGCCGGGAGGGAGAGGGAGCGTACCCTCCCCGCCGAGTTCCGTAGTCGGCGGCCAGGCCGCCCCAGTCTACGCGACTACGCCCAAGACTATCGACCTCCATGATCGGGGCCTGAGAACGGCGGGATCGCCACCCGCCGTCCTCACAGAAGCAGGCTAGAAGGGTTGCGTGCTGCGGGGCCTTTGCCCCATAGCACGCAACCAGATTCACTCACTGATGCGGGATAAAACGCTACCCCAACGACGCGGGATTGTCGTCCCGACCCAACACCCGCAGAGACCACAGAGGTGGTCAAAGTCCGCCGGGCGCCACTGGACATACCCTCTGCTAGTAACCAGAGACGCCCGGCAACGGACGTTAGAGCGGCCGCGGCCTTAGGCCGCGGAATTAAAAAAAAAAAGAAAGTACTTCTTCTGTATGGACGGTAGGTACTGTACGCCGTCCTCAGGCCCCGATCATGGAGGCTAGAAGACTTAAGGCGTAGATAAGTCTGCAGCGGTCCCGCTGACCGCCTGTTACCCTGAGAGTATAGGCAGAGACATAGTAACTTCTCCGGTTCCACGTAATAGAAGGCGAACTTAATGATTTTGGAGTGTCTTGAAATTTAATTTGCACAATTTTATTGTCTACTCGTATATTGCCTTAAATTGCGCATAAAAGAAATTACAAATACCCAAGATTTTTTCAAGTGTCGTAACCGGACTTTATAGTTCACCGAGTTTGCACGGTCGTAACTTTGGTACCTACGAGCCCCTCTCGACTCGAGCTCGCAAATTAATTACAAAAAAATATTAAATTAATTCTAATTAAAGTTTTTAAAAGCCCTTTGATCATCGTCCCTTCATATTTTTAGGTTCTTTGGCATGAAGAGGAAGATTTAATTAATTGCTCATTATAACCTTAAGGATGGTTGCCATGGCGGCGGTGGATTACCTCAAAAAAGGTATGAGAAGTATACCCTTGAATTGAATGGCAAAGCTAAGTTTCCTTTTACCAGACTACACAAATTGAAGGATATTATTTCGCTTGTTTTCACTTGAAAGAAGTTTATTTTGAGTATCTTTTTAGAAAAGGTCCTATTTAGGGTTTCGTAGTATGGTTTTTTTTTATATTGGGTTCGCCAAATAGACGCCTCCCGCCGGGTGGTAAGTCGTAACGACATCTAGCGATTGTGGGCCACTCTTACAGCACACAATACTATAGAGAGTGGCCCTCAACTTGACGACCTACTGATGTGCCTCTTCACGCTCCGCTTAAAGAACCCAGGATTAAATGTGGGAGGAAACACGTGCACAGGCAAGGCGTTCAAGGCCACTATCGTTCGGCAGAGAAACGCACGTTTAAAACGTTCGGTTCTCGCGAACATGCTATCCACTGTGTGAAAGTGGCATCTCTGCCCGACACGCGTTGTTCGGGATCGGAAGGAAGAGGGTGGGATCAGGTTGAAGAGCTCCTCAGAGGTCTCGGAACTCTTATAGTTTCTTCACTTCCGTCCGTCGGTCCGTTCTTCCTTGGCTTTCCAAACGGTAAGCCTTAGAAAACTGAAATGTTGCATGGATATGACTGTGTTGTACAAAGAGCTGAAATAAAAAAAGGGGAGTGGGGGAGGTACCTAGGTCTTTGTTTGTGCAAGATTATTCAACGTACGGTCAGCAGATGCAAAAATAAATATCTATAGTATCAAGAGGAGTTGGTGAGGTTGCCTACTCATTAAGCTAGTAACAAACAACATTATAAACTTCATAAACACACAGAAAGTTATGGCAAAATCCTTTGAAACTTATTTAAAGAGATTCATCTTCTATAATAAATTTATAAGGAGCCCGTTAAAATCTGGTAGTGGAACATTATCAATTTCATGGAAACTTTATTACTTTATAGCGTCTTTGCCAACTTTATGCTAATAGGAGATAGCTCAACTTTAACTTAACCCCGGCTTAAGTAAAACAAAGTGCTTTTCAGTTGAGAAGTTTGGACTTGTGGAAAAAATTACTGTGGTGACCTGACCAAGGAAATAATAATAATAATTTTAAATAGGTTAATAAAATTAATAGCACTTTGTCGCCACTTTGCGAGTGCGGTTTTTTTCTACCAATAAACATATACCTAATAGCCTAGATAACTCAGGCATAATGATAACATGCACATATTATGTATTATGATGGAAATAAGAAATTTTGAGGTCAGTGCAGTAATTTTTGAGGTTATGAATGTACGGAAACATTTTTATTTCCTCTTTATAGTATATAATATTTGGAGTGTAACTCCGTTTGTACAGAACTCTTATTTAGATTTTTTTCGGTGGATCGCCATTATGGATTTCAAATCACCACCAGCTCCACCAAAATCAAAAAAGTACCTACTACTTTTATTTACAATAAGAATTATAATATACATAGTTATGTATTAAAAATATTTACACTACAATATATCCTTTAAAATAATCCTCTGCGTAATTGCTGAATGGGATGGCGATACTTATTCTTTGGGCGAGAACATAGCCAGCCTTCTGGTCCTTAGAAGCATCGATTAATCGTTTAGCAATGTCTCTAAAAAGTCGGCGAGCGCTCGGACCCCATGACCCCAGTGTCTCAACCCCAAACCGCTCAAATATGTAATCACCAGCTAAGTTAGGATATTTACGCCGTTTGAGGCCTTCAGACGGTAAGTAGGTATAGATTTTATGTTTGTAGTCTTCACCGCTTTGAACTGTCAGGTATATTTCAATTCGTATTCTTCCAAAGAGGGTACACCAGTAATAAATGCTAGTTAGTATTCATTAGATTGTGTTTGCAGACTGTCTTAAAATTCAAGGTATTCTAGACATACCTAGTTAAAACAAAAAGACAAACAAGTTAAGGTAAAAATTATAATATGCGCAGACAGACAGAGCGGTTGACTCAAAAGTGGATTCCAAATTTGCATTTATATGGGTGATGATTACAGTAGGAATTTTAAATGTTAAGTAGTTTGTAACTGTGCTTTTTCAGTGAAATCTATGAGTTAATTTGTTTGAGTGGAAATGTTTTCAAACAAGATTAAACTTGATTCAAGAGTATTTTGTTGTTTTGGTGTCACCGTTGTACAGTCCTGATTTATTTGCATTTCATGTTTATGCTTTGTTTATTAGTTCCGTGTAAAGGGGCTTTCAAACTAAAATCCCTGCAAAATTAATGGTGGGTATAACATTGCCGTGTGCAAAGAATAGGTAGGTATTCATTCAAATTTTAGGAACCAAACCAATCTCTCGTGTAATTACAGCACCTGCAAACATAAAAAATTACAACTAGCGGCAGTGGTCTGCAGTAAGTTCACCACTTACCTATAACGTGGTATTAATATGCCCATAGTAATATGGGCATATTAATATATCTCATTCTAACTCCCCTTTGGAAGCAAAAGGCGTGATAGACTCATAGAGAGTGAATATCAAATACAAACCATTAAAATTCGTCCAGCAATACCCAAAGTAAAAACTCTCTATTAGTAAAGTCAGTAAATATAATAAAACTTGATCCATTTAAAAACAAAACAAATATGAAATAAGAAAATGGACAAGAAGAAAGGAGGCGTGTAATGCCCGTGGGAGGTAGGAGTTCCGGCTTCGATTTCCGACCGAGGCAAGTCAGCTTCAGCGTAGTTTGCCTTGTTCCCATACCTCTAGGGACTTTGTACATATCTGAAACTGACAACTAGAATGCCGTTCTGAATGATACGAGCTTTTCGAGTTTAGAGAAATTACTCTTTGTTATAATATTCGAGATACTAGTGACTAAATAGTAGATATACCCCTCTACGCAGGTTTTGCAGTTTCGACTATTCTTAGAAGAAACTTTTTCATGGCATGAAAAAATTACTTATTTTCCGGTTATAACTTTAAGGTCAATTTGAAGGCTATGAACGACCTCCACAAGATCCTAGGGGCCTTAGTGCAAAGTTCATTAAAACGACAATCGGTTCGCCATGTGAGACCAACGAAATTCCCCGCGAAATATTGTGGTTGTATAAAACGACACATTCCATTCCTATGGGAACAATTTTGTGCTGAAATTTTGTGTTTGTAGTAATTATACCGTGATGTAGAAACTAACAAAATAACCTACTATAAGTGTAGTTAAACTCCATTTTATTCTCATATATCTCTGCCTCTCTTTCTCTGTACAAGGTGTTTCACTTTTATGAATAATATATTATTTTGCGATACATAACACAAACCTTGCAATTGTAAAATCAACATAAGACGGTAATGAAGAAAAAAATATTCCAACACTCACAAACAGAGAAAGGGCGAAAATGCAAATAAATAAACAAAACAAGTATAATAATAAAAAAATAACAACAAAAAGACGGAAGCTTCGTCTCGGAAACCGGTATTGTGCTGTATTCATATTCAAGAAAATATGACACCAGTTCCGTCGTGTCCATTGTAAGGTTTTTCAGTGTACAAGTGGCTCACTTTGACAACACCAACACATAAGAGCTACAGCAAATGAAAATACAGATGACAAATCTTTTGAAATTGGAAGGAAACTAACGCAGGTCGTAGCACAAACGACCAATAAATGAGCATTTGCATTTGTGTGAGTTAGTATCGCAAGTTGTGGGTGTGCAAAGGAGTTGAGAATTGTGAAAATCACCTTTATCTAGCATTGTCCCGTGCACATTGAAGGAAAAACGTTTATTTTTATTACGCTTGGCTACTGCTCCAATAGATGTTACACCTAAACGTGACTCATACTTAAGTTTTAGAGCCCATATTTGAATTGGATAGTTTCAGTTCTAATGTTTATTGATATTTTATGATCTTAAGGGTCGTTCAATAAAATTCTTTTCGATTTGAGTATAGTCAATGTAGCTATAAGAAAATATTAAGCACTGTACTAATAATATTAAAAAAAATTGCTTGCTTTTATTCATTGACATTGAAGTCTTACATTTCTAAACTGGACAGTTTTGCTTTCATATGTCTATCTGTATGTCTGAGTCCCGGGTTGGAGGCCACATTTTTCATCCAATCTCCATGAAATTTGGCACATTTGTTCCTTGAATTTTTATTTTTTTAGCTTATTTTATTGGGGGGGAGGGGGGGGGGGAATATCCGAATAACTTTTTAAATGTTAGCTTGTTGACCATATATGGGCGACCACTAATATAATATCAATATATCATATTATTTCAATCAATGCCCGAAAACTACAATAGGCTGTCCTCCGATATGGCGATATATGGGAGTAATGAACGCCTCTGTCTACCTCTTCGGAGAAGACAGCAACGATAACTTTAAAACTATTTAATGATAGTTTATATTTTTTTTAAATATCTCGCTCTAGTCAGACCTAATACGTCTATTTTCGCAATCACGCATATTTTCACTACAACTTTTTTATTACCAATATTTCAAATTTACAAGATTGTAACTAGTCTCATTGTATTATCATAACAAGCGATGCCTTCCAGACAACCTTTAATATCCTTGATAGATTAAAAAGCAGTAAAATAGTATTGCCATAAAACGAATCATTACCTCCTCAATGTCGAATAAAGGTTGTTAGTGATACCATTGTGTAAAACCAGGCAATAAGAAAATTGATAATGTTTTTGTGCAAATGCAATTTACAACTGAAAACTAGGGTAAGTAGGTACTATACCAAAACAAATTTAAAAATCTATCTTAATTATAAAATTGGATTTCCGTACCCGTAAATTAAAACGTATTGATAGGATAAGCATTAATTCAATTGTAATCCTTGTAACACTATTTTTTGGGTCTCCTGCTTATTTTTGTTGCCTCATAGTTATAATTTGTACATTGCATGCCTAAATACTCGTAGGTAACATGTGTTCCTTATATATCAAAAAGCACCTAAGATGTAGTTACGTAACATGTTCAGCAATAAAATTATTGATTGATTGATTGATATTTAAGCAAAATCAAAGAATAGGCCTAAGTACTATGTTTATAAATAAAAGTACCCAGTTACCGGCAATAGGTTCACTATCTGTTACATGGGACCAGAGCTCAGAGTGAGCTAATATGCCTCTGCCTATTAATGCATATCGTATTAAAGTATTCGCTTGGACTGCTGCTGAGATTCTATTTTGGAATATGTATATATGAATTTGTATATATGATATATATGTAAAACCAAAACTGCAACAGCCAGGATTGAATGTAATATCAATCCTGGCTGTTGCAGTTATGGTTTTTTATGGATGGTCTATAATGCCCGGTAATGACAATAAGCTTGTTTAATTTATGGCAAAGTGCAGGTATGCACCTCTACCTACCTCTTCGGGGATACACGCGTGATGTATGTATGTCCTATGCCTGAACCAAATTATAACACAATTATATTATATTAATTAGTTCTCACATCTGTATCCCCCTCGACGTATTAAAAAAATACAGAAATTAAATTATAACATAGTGGTTAAAATGCAAACGGTTTTCAAAGCCCGGTCATGTATTTCGACCTAAATTTCGTATCATTACTACCACACGCTTAGCTTGAAGCGGTAGACTAAAAATCTAATGGAATTTGCATAGAAATCGAGTCGGGGTGTTCTTTTGGCCGATCATTGCTTCATCCGTTTGCAGCGGAGGTCAGTTCAACGGGCAAAGATTAAAACAATTTAAACGCAGAAATGATAATCTTATTACCCGCCTCTACTGACCAAATAGCTGGCTTGGAAAGTCCAATAGCAGTAAAGTTAAGGTATAGCATATTAGACTAAAAGCTTTCATGAATTATAATGACTTAGCTGATGTTATGAGACACAAGAAGGTAATGTCCTAAATGAGATATGTAGGATACTTTTGAACCTGTGAATCATCTCCTGGGGTTAGTTAGCCACAAATGAAAAAAAAATAGCATAAGAGTGATACTATATACTATATATAATAATAAATAAATAAAATAAAAATCATTTATTTCGGACTTCGTAGTCCATAGCTATTAATTGGTTAGTAACAATAAAGACTTATAAACTATGTTAGTACGATTTAATAGGTAAAAGTTTCATATTTTTTTTTATTTAGATACCAGATTATTGTTCGTCACACAGCGACGAACAATAGTCCTTAGCAAAGGGGAGTCATACCTCTCCACTATAGTCCCCAGGATGGAGTTGGAGCTGTCCCGCACTCTGCGAAGCAGTGAGGCAGACCGTTTTCTGACGATCGCATGAAAGTCATCGATATGCGCCTGAGTGAACATACCTGATGCACTGCAGAATCGGGGCAGCCCCATCAGCATCCTGAAGCCATTATTATATTGGACCCGTAGGGCGCTGATTGCCCGCTGAGTATAGCCGGCCCACAGGCTACACGTGTAGAAAACCTGACAGTAAGCTCTAAAGAGTGTAGTTTTAACTTGCTCACTACAACGTGAAAACCTCCGCGCCAACATGTTACAGCGCACAGCCAGCGCCCTACGTTCCCTTTCCACATCTACTCGGTCATCAAGGCTGTCGGTAACGATGTGGCCTAGATATTTAAACTGATAGACGCGCTTCAGCTCATGACCATTCAGTTTGAGTGTGGGTACAGTCTCTGGACATTTACCACCAGCCTTGAAGACCAGGTATTCACTCTTCACTACATTATAGAGCAAACCGTGTCTCCGTACATAGCCCTCACAAATCGTAATCAACTCCCTTAATGCCTTGATCGTTGGAGCGAGCAGCACCATGTCGTCCGCGTAACTCAGGTTGTTTACACTAACGTCATCAACACGACAGCCAATTCTTTTACTGCTGAGTTCAACGATCAGTGCATCAATGTAAAAGTTGAACAATTTGGGGGATGTTATCCCCCCCTGCCTCACACCGCAGTTCAAACGGAACGGTGCCGAATATCTATCGTCCCATTTCACGCTATTTAATTGGTTCTTATACCAAAATTGAAAGATACCTAACAGCTCTGCCGGTACTTCCCTCTCCCGCAGCTTGTCCCACATAACCTCATACGAGACCATGTCAAAGGCACGGGAAAGGTCTAGGAAACACGCGTATACTGGAGTTCGACGAGTCGTATAATATTGCACTGTGTGCTTAAGGCTAAGTATCGCGCTTTCTGTACCAAGGCCACTACGAAACCCAAATTGAGCATCGTGTAGGTTTAAATAGTTGTCCAAGTGCGCGTCCAGCAGACCGTCAAGTACCTTCGCTATAATAGTAGCTAAGGAGATAGGACGATAGTTACTCGCACCGGTTACATCGCCGGTCTTATTTTTAATAATTGGCACAACAATGGTCTTCATAAGATCTGAGGGCAAATAAGAGTGGCACATACATAGCGAGTAAAACATGGCCAGCACCCTCGAGATGTGTGGCCCCGCATGCCGCAAGTGTTCAATGCTAAGACTGTCGTGACCCGGAGACTTACCTTTAGTCATCTTAGTGATCACATATGAGACTTGCTTAGCAGAGAAACGGATTATGTCCGAGTCACGACAGCCCAGACAATCAGGTATGGAACTGCTGCCGTCAGAGACTAGTGGTGACTCAACTTTAAAGTGCTCCACAAACATGTTGGCAATGCGCTCTGGCTGGTTGGCCGTCCCCACACACGCAGGAAGGCCAGGCCTAACATCAAGCTTTTTTGTGGCTTTCCAAAACTGACTAAAGTTGTTATCCTTGCGATGTGATGCCAGGATATCAAGCTTTATTGATTCCTGATGATTCTGACACCATTTAAGTCTACTTTTATATTATAACGTTATATATAAACGTTTACGATCTAGTCAGCTAAAGCAGACGTCATTGAATATCAAATTGAATGAGACTAATAAAGCAAACGATGAATCTCAATATCCTTAGCAAATGCCTGCCCTGTATTTGTCTTTTAGATACCAGTTTACATAACATCGAGTCTCCAAACAACATTCCAGTAGATAATCTACTAAAATACCCGTTCTTATTTTAAAGAGAGTACGCAAACTACTTTCATTGCAGACGATTTAACAGAAACTACCAACTTAAAGACTATAAAGTTCTACCGGCAAAAATCTGCAGAGCTGCCCTAAAATCCACTTTTGTAGAAGTGCTCCGACCGAGCGGATAATACTTTAAAAGCGGGGACTATAAAAAAACAGAGAGAGTAAACATAGATATAAACGGTTGGGCCGCATTTACATACAAATGAGGCCGATACGAAATTATTTCAGTCAACGGAGGCGGTGCAATGGTGGCCTGGAAAAAGTGGCGACAAGCGCGAGCCAAGGGTTTCCTTTGGGGTTTCATATCATTTTTAACGTTTAATAAAATGGATTTTATATATTTTTTTTGTCTCTCTTGGGAAGCATTACTGAACCCGTTATTTTAAGATGTCTCGGTATTGTAGAAAAGAAAACAGCTTGGTTTTTTTGTACTACGAGGAGTAAACACTTATTACGGGGTGGAAAAAAGAGTTTTTATGAATAGGTCTTTGTTAAACCAGAAATATCTATACTAGGTATGTAATGCATGCTACTAACTGCAAATGTTGAGAGCAAATTTTCTTTTTTATGCTCTATTTTCATGATTTCAGAGATATGCACTCCCGGGTATAATGTCGACCAGCATGCCAAATTTGGTCAAAATCGGTCGTCCCGTTTTGGAGGAGTTGGCACACAAACGATTTACACTTGTCGTCTAAAATAGAGCTTCGCTTCGTTCCGCTTAGTAAGATTTTTTAAATGTTTTTCTACCTACTACATTAAAACACCATTAGCTACCCACGTTCACAACGTAGTAATAACAATTTCATGTCCAGCCAAAGGTTGCCTGTAAGAGATCGCTATTTAGTGATAAGGTCGCCATTTGTACATTTTCTTAAGTATTTTGATTTCCCATGTATATTTATATCGATGTACAATAAAGTTTATTGTATTGTATTGTATTGTAAATATGCAGGAGAAAAGGTTGTTGTAGAAAGTAGTAGAGAGCACATCAAAATACATGGAATACACAATTTTCAAAACGCGAAGAAACGGTTCTACGTAATAACTACTGGAGGACTGGACTAGCTGCATTGTTTCACTCTTCTAATTCAGGCGGAACCCTAAAAACTTAATATGCTTCTTTTTCCCGGACCATTTGGTGTGGAAACGGTCACTTCTTTATTTACTGTTTGTTTTGGAGCGACTGCTGTATTTCGCATCGATTTATATTGTTCAATTCAATTTAAAATGTTTAATTGTATGAATAAATGTGTTTATAATTAAACAACATAAAACTCTGAGCTTACTAGCTTGTAATGAATAGTAATATAAGTATCCCAACATCATACATAACAGTTTTATAAAACAAAGTCACTTCAGCTGTCTGTCCGTCCCTATGTATGCTTGCATCGTTAAAACTACTTAACGGACTTCGATGCGGTTTTCAACAGTGGATAGAGAGGTTCTCGAGGAAGGTTTGTATATAGTTTGTCAAGTAGGCGAAGCCGCGGGCGTCTGCTAGTTATAAAATAAAGTCCTCTTGCAGATCTGTCTTTAAGCGATAAACTCAAAAGCTACTGCATCGATTTTCATATTGCTTTCACTTATAGATAGTGGTTCTCAACAAATGTACATAATTTGTTACGGGTGAAGCCGTGGGTCGCTTATGTATTATATACCTAATAGTTTCCCTAGCTGTCGACGTCGTTCCTTACTGAAACTCATTCTCTTGCCGACAATAATAAATATATTATGTCAGTGCAAGCAAATATGGCAAGAAATTAAGATGCAAATTCATTGTAACTTATTTCATAATCTAACTAAGTTACATTTTTCTTGTAACCATAAAACAAAGTCGCTTTATTGTTTATTTGTTTGTCAACTAATTTCTTAAACATTAAATTGTTGATAATAATGATTTCTAATAAGTAGACAGAACTTATTATGGAATTGTTCTACATCTCATTTGTTTCTAGTAACTAGGTATCTAAACGTTAAATGGGTAGCTTTAGTGTGTTCAAACCCTAAAGTTACTAAAGAGAATATTGGGTAGAACGACTTAATGGTAAAAGGTACATGAGAATGGAGTGGTCGATAGTAAGTTACTACTGATTTCGGTATAAATTACTGGTCAGTGGGCCCATCTGAATGCTAATTGAGTTTTTGCGAAAACAACCCTAACTCAATGTGTAAATCAGATACCATTCAAAAGTTTAGGATCTATGCTTTTTTACTTTCACAATTTTATGTTTGTACAAACATGACATACCTTAGTATTAGTAAAATACTTAACTATAGGTAACTTCTTTTTAAAATTGATTTTGCGTTTGATACTAATCTTAACTATTTCGGTGGCGTAGTCGGTAGTGCACCCGCTTTCGACGCCGGAGTCTCGGGTTCGATTCCCGGTCGGGACAAACTTTGTGTGATGACATGTACGTTTGTACCGAAGTCTGGATGTTTCCTTCCTATGTATAATATGTGTGTATTTACAAAAAAAAATGTTTAAAAGTACTCATTTACTCATATCACAAGCTCTGCTTAGTTTGAGACTAGATGTCGTTGTGTGAATTATCCTAACATATTTATTTATTTATAATAAGAATTACAATATACATAATTATATACTGAAAATATTTACAATACAAAATATCGTTTAAAAAATCCTCCTTGTCATTGCCGACTGGGAAGGTTCCCAGAATGCTGGCTGTGTTGCCACGTTGGGTGGCGATACTTATTCTTTATTTATTTATGTTTATAACATATTGCACAAATACATATTACTTTTCCACTGTTATCATTTTAGTACTTGTGGTGTTTTGATGTCTGTATGAATTTGTAGTGCGACAATTTAATGTGAAATAAAACTATTTTTGTATTAATCTCTGATGATGCTGTGAGGTGAAACCGGTCAGTGAAAACAAAATTATAACAGTGGAAAAGTATAATATCTGTTTTTGTGCAATATGTGTAGCAGATTCCACCAAGTGCCGTCAATCGACAGTATAAATAGTACCTATATTTATAACGTTGAGTCTAAAGTCATTCAGGCTAAATTACTATCAATAGCCCTCAAAGGAACTCAAATCAATTATTTTTTAATTATAAAACACTTATTTACGTACCCGACACTTCTAAATAACAAAAGTATACTTTAAAAGCGTAATTAAAAACAGACAAAGAAGGAAACGCATTTAGTCATTCATTACCCGACTGCGTAAAGAGAATAATACTCTTACTCCTTTGTTGCACAGGTGTAAACTCATTATTAATGGTCTTTTGTTTTACGCATTAGTTTTTAATTAACAGCCGGAAACAGGCGGAATGGTGATTGTTTTCGAACAAAGATGTCTTTAAAGAGTTTATGTCGATGCCTACATAATAAAACGCACATAATTTGCATTGAAGAAATCTAGACCATAGATCTAATTTACTAGCTGAACGGTCGTTGCTCCACAGTGTGAAACAGTTTTAAGGGTAGGAAAAAAATAAAACTAAGAATAGAAAAGAATGCAAATTTATTACTTACTAGGGGACGCCCGCGGTTTCGCCCGCTTGACAAATTATACACAAAAACCTTCCTCGAGAACCACTCTATCGATTGGTGAAAACCGCATTAAAATCCACTGCGTATAATCTAAGCATACATACGGACAGAAGCAACTTTGTTTTATTCTATGTAATCCTATTAATTTATTTCGGTGTTGCTCTAGTCATTAATATAGCTAGAGTTACTTACTTTTCAACCGACTTCCAAGAAAGGAGGAGGTTCTCAATTCTGGTTTTTTTCTTCGGGCTTTTTTTTGGTGAACTGATTTTGAATTTTTTTTTTATTTGAATGTTAATAGTTTCCATGTGGTCCCATTCTGACAATTATTTAGTCCCGTTTCGGTAATTTGAAGTCGGTTATTGTGCCAATATTTGACGTGTATTTTAAAGAACATTATTATACAGGCTATAGATAAAATTAACAATCAATTCAATTAGTCATTCAGTAATTTGATTAGTTTAGTATTGCTATGTGAAGTGAGGAGTTGGGTGCTAATGCCACATAAAACGTGCTTCTCCTACGAAAATAAATGAAATGTTATAAAATAAATTCTAATGACCAATAGAAATAATAATCGTGCAATAAAGTTATAAAATGCATAAAGTGTAATTAAGGTAATTTAATAAAAACACTTTGATTGAATGCGCAGTGCCACCCGGAGAGAGGGCGCAGACGGTAGCAAGGAGCGCTAA
This sequence comes from Nudaria mundana, assembly GCA_963556515.1. Taxonomy (NCBI): domain Eukaryota; kingdom Metazoa; phylum Arthropoda; class Insecta; order Lepidoptera; family Erebidae; genus Nudaria; species Nudaria mundana. Next base: position 18,804,279 of record OY748301.1, read on the forward strand.
AATGCAGCTTTATTTGAACAAGAAAGAATATATTTTTATTGCTACATCACTCAATGTTACACAAAGAGAAATATAACTTATCTGTGGTCATGATAGCCACAGACGTACAATTGACGAATTTAATAGCTTAGTTCGGATTCTAACAACTCTGCCCGAGTGATTTTTTTTTTCATTCCCAATTACCAGGCAATCAAAGTAGCCTATTTCATTCGGACATAATGTATATATTAGCTTAAGAATTTTCAATGTCAGTTCAGTATAGTTACGAAGCATATTATTTAAAACAAACAAGCAATCAAATCTGTCCTCTTTTAAATACTAGTATATATAGAGGACAAGCTGATGCCCGCGGCTTCACTCGGTTGAAATAGTTTTCTGGTGTCCTATTCCTAAGGGAATTAGCAGATTATTTAGCCAGATCGAACAAACTGATAATATTTTATTTTTTAAAGTTAATGGTTAAAGACTATGGTTAAAGAATTTGTGAAATGTGGGCATAATAAAACGCATCTGTCTACCCCTTCGGGGAGACGTGATTTGTGTCTTGTCTGTTAATTTGGAAACAAACATTGTTTGCTTATATTGCTGTATTTAAAAGCAATGACAAGGAAATATGTTCCCCTTTGCTAGAGAAAGGTCGCGCGGGTTCGTGTCCTGCCGATGACATTAGTTTTACTGTATAATTACAAAAGAAATGCAATGAATAAACAACGAAACTGCATTGAATAAACAATGATTATAATCACGGAACATACCTGTACCTATACAGAGTTGTCGAGAAACAAAACAAACAAAAGGAATACAAAATAACAATGATCTTCTATAATAAAATGAAACCTATAATGCTCAACACCTATGATAACGCTGAAAGGCGAAACCGGTCGATAAAAATAAATATAATAAAGTTGTAGAATAGTATAAAAGTATGTTTGCTAATTATGTACGAGTATTACTATAGGTTCCACCAAGTACCTACAATTAAAAATTATAAACAACTAGTGGTCGCCCGCGACTTCGTCCGCGTGGTAATTTGGATTTTTTCCCGTTCCCGTCGCGCCGCGTCATATTTTGAACAATTCACACAATATCCTTATAAATTGTAGCCTATGTGTTATTCTGATGTATAAGCTATATTATTGTAAAGTTTCATTAAAATCTATCCAGTAGTTTTTACGTGAAAGAGTAACAAACATCCATCCATCCATACATTCTTACATAGGTACTTACATACTCACAAACTTTCGCGTTTATAATATTAGTAGGATTAGTAGGAAGTAGGATTTACGGCAAACATCAAAAGCATTTTCTACTGACTCCAAACTATTTCAAAGCAACATTTTAGCTTCCTAGATGGTAATTCAAGATACGGCTCTTCACACACGTAAGGCAAACGCATTGCAACGATATAAACCAAGGCTTTTAGCGCATGTTGCGCTAATTGCACAGGATTTCACCCAGATCGAATCCTCTGATACGTGTTCACTGTTCTTATGAAGACCATTAGCAATTTTCTGTCGCAACGCTTTATCTTTACATTTTACACTGAGATCTGCAATATGCAGCGGTTTTTTTTTTAAGTTCCGCGAGATCGCGGCCGCTCCCATGTCCATTGCTACGGGCGTCTCCGGTGACTCCAGAACGTATTTCCAGTGGCGCCGGCGGAATTTGGCCAGCTGTGTGGCCTCTTCGGGGGTTTGGTTGGAATGAAAATCCCGCGAAACAGATAGCTACCGAAGCATCCATGCCCGGTAAGGATCTGTGTCGCACGATACGTGAGGTCACCATGCCGCCTCTGCAGCCACTCGTCCATGATCGGTCTCACCGCCGCGATGACGGTAGTTCCCCACTTTGGTTGCTCAAGTCGTACCCTCCAAGTCTCCTGGCGGAGTTGGGACCGCTTGTCCTCGATTTCTCGAGTCGTAGGCCTGTGGTCCCTCTCCAGCGCCTCCTTGTGCCATTGAAATAGTGACGCAAGGGCTCTCGCTTCCAGGTCCCATGGAGGGGTCCCGGCTAACAGACATGCAGCCTCTCCGGAGATCGTGCGGTACCATGTATTATGTTGTAGATAGGGGCAGATCCAGTGAAACAACAGCGTACAACTTTCACACGTCTATATTGAACCACGTACACGAGAGAAGAGAGAACGGATACATATTTCTGCAGTGTTGCCACCACACACGTTCTTATGTACTAACACCGATATGGCTAAAGGTCAATTTGACCATACCGTTGGTAAATTACATGTTGGTTTCCCAACAAGAACTTAACAATAGGACTTATACTATTATGCTAGGACTCACACAGAGCGCTATACACTAAGATAAAGGAAAGTGTTAGGCTATGACGTGTAGAGTTAGGAGATTGACTCTACATTAGATCTGATAATTTTTTATAGTACAATCAAAACCCTGCTCGTTTGGCCTTAACCTTACATGCAATGTTTTGGTGGGATAGAAATAACGAAAAACGTACCTGTCTCATTTGAAGTAGATATGTACCTATTCTCGGTAAAATAACACCTACACAACTAATTTGAATCCACATCACAAAATATTTCAAATATTCAATTTATTTGAGGATAACGATCCAATCTGAATCGATTAATCTCGTTCAGAATAACTCGATTAGTATTCAACTCAAAGGCCCGTTGAAAGGGTCACTGCCCACTAAGGTCACAAGGAAGAGCTCAGAGGTAATTGGTGCAATAACCGCATACATACATTACTTATACTCCTACTTTATTAACACAGTTATTCAGATACATAAATTAATAAATTCATTTATATGCAATTATCGTAACTTCACAATCGTTTCATTACTTTCAACGATTTTCAGTGAGTCAGATTGTGACTGAGACAGAAATTGGGGCAGTACTAAAAGATAAATTACGTGTTGCCTAGCGAATTCAATTATATCTAATATGCGATTGTTAGATATTTATACCTAAGTACTTTTCCTATTCTCACGGGAATGCATTACAGGGATTAAAATAGAAATTAATCTAAAAATAGTGCTAATTTTGCATCTAAATCTTCAGACTTCGATATTGCTAACTGGGAATTGCTAGATCGATCCAATTTAATCGATTCGAGTTTGATCGATCGATTCGATGGGGATGCAATTGTTTATGATCCAATGTAATCCAAGAAATCGATTCAAAACAAAAGAGGCTTCTACGAAAACGCTATTAGGTTCATAGTGAGTCACGGGGCATACTATATTGTTGTTGAATGACTTCGAATAACCTTGCTGTAAACATTGAATATGCCAAATATAATTTATTGCTACTGCTGCATCATTTGTAAATATAATTACACCCACAGTTGACATTTTAAAAATAAAAATGATAATTTCTTATATTTTCACTAAGAATTATTTAAATTTGACATTGCTTGCTTCGTCTCAGTGAGTGTCCGTAACTGAGGAGGTTCAAATATCAAGTAATTTTAAGTCAAACACGTTAGTTCATAGTCTACTAATTACTTTCATTTATATTCTAAAAGTGGAATTAGGTATACTTACCTATATTGTATTGTAATCGTGTAAAAAATTGATTTTGAGATGTTTGTACGTGTATTATGAGAACTACAGTATAAACCATTCGACCGATTTCACACAAATTTAGCACGAACGTGTATTTTTATAGTTGGACAGCTGAAGCTCAGACATAACTTTTCCAGGGCTGGATTAAAGAATAAAAAACCGTCATGAAACTTTCTTGTTTTTTAAAACAGCTCGAATGATTTTCTTTAAATTTTCATCAATAGCAGTTAAAAAGGTTCTATCGTCGAGTATAAGCGGCTTACCCGTGAAAATTCGTAATTTCGAGTTATGAATGTTTGAAATTTTTACATGCAATTTTCCAAGTGAAAGTTTTACCTTCCGTCTCCCGGGCGGTCAATTTATTTTGTGATTTTCCTCAGAACCGCTTCGTGCCTTTTTAACGTTCCGCCTATTGCACCCGGTTGGATTACACCAACCGTACATCTAAGTTTGTTGGAGCAATCCAACCTAAACATTAATATTTGGTTATCATAATTTAAGGTATAAGTATGGTAGTTTTGTCTCCTTTTAAGTAAGTAGTAAATACAGCTAAGTATTTTTTTGCCATAACCCAAACAAACATTTTCAGATAACAAAACTATTTGTTCCGATGCGGGAACCCACGACTCTAGCAAGAATACTTACTACATTATATGTACGAGTAATTAATAATATGCATTATAACCAGTACCCACACAAAATCACGTCTATAACATAAATTGATAATTTAATTTTGGCAGTCCCCCAAAACAACGTTATTATTCTTATTAGATATTCTCACACAACGTCATCTAGCCTTTTTTTTAACTCCGCGGCCCAAGTCCGCGGCCCCTCTCAAGTCCGTTGCTGGGCGTCTCTGGTTCACACGCAGAAGGTATGTCAGTGGTGCCCGGCAGACTTTGACCACCTGTGTGGTCTCTACGGGGGTTTGGTCGGATGTCATCTAGCCTAAACTAAGCTATAAGCTTGTCCAAAAAAAAAATATCCAATCCTTAACTGATAAACAATAAACATACTTATATATTTCTAAATACATACATAATAATATCTACATAATAAACACCCAAACTCCGAAACAGACATTTGTGGATTACACAAATATTTGATCCAAACTGGGAGTCGAACCCGAGACTCTGGAGTCAAAAGCCGATGCTCTACCGACCACGCCACCGAAACAGTCAAAGGGATGATAGAGGCGTTATTGCACCCACATTTCAACAGCCAATATATTTACATTCAATTTAAGTCACGTAATAGGGGGTGACTATTGCCAGTTCCTTACTGTGCATCAGGTATATTTGCCAGATCCTCAGCAATATTTCAGCAGGTGAACCACGTGCAGGAGCCAATGAATAGGGCTCCTTATAACCCAGTATCACTAACTAATTAACCACAGGAAATAATTATAAGTTACTTGGTAATCTGATATTACCTAGTAGCAAATAATGAAGTAAAAATTTCCATTGTACAACATTACAAATGGCAATAATTATACAAATTATACTTGTATATATCGATAAATGTATGACAACAAATTTTAATGTAAACGTGACGACAGACAGCGAGACGCCTCATGATCGATACTCGATAATTATATCGAGTTACATTCGACATTATCAACGTATAATTATTGTGTAAACATACGCCATATTGTCCTACCTACTAAATAATTATTATGTACATACTCGTGCCATGAATTGTCTCCGTCTTGTAGTCAGCATAAATTAGTTATACGAGTATATATCTAAGATATCCATATTCTTTAGACCAATACATACACAGAATCTGTTTCCTAGAAGGGGTAGGCAGAGGCCTGCTCAGTCTAAGGGGTACATAAAATGTAATATTCTCTCTCTCTATGTTTGGGTGTGTGTGCGTGTGTGTGTATTTTGCTCTACTTACCAACAAGCTGGAGCACTCAAACAAGAGTAACCTACCAAGATGTGAACGTTCGCGTGGTCAACAAGTGAACGATATATATTAACTTTTAAAATTAAATACCCACTCATAATATTAATGTATTATACTCGTACAGAACACAGGAAAACAAACGCTCTTCCGATTTCCTTAAACAAAACCTTCTTGACGGCATTATACCTTATTGAAAAACGCTGAGTTTGTTCCGTATCTCCTTAGAGGACGCAGGTTGTTCCGTGTGTATTTATTACCTAAAGTATATTGTACCTTGATCGCTTCAAATTGAAAAATCTCGACTCTCTTCATTATTTAAGTGTTGGATCTACATCCCAGTTAAACCTCCTGTCTGCTATTCTGTTTACATCATAATCATCCTCTATGATGTTGTGGCAGGCTGTGCAGATTTTGTAGAGTTGAAGTAGGGCTACTTCCTTGCTAAAGTCCTTCAAAATCTGTGCTAGCAGAGAGATACGAAGAGATTTCGTCAAGTAAATCATCTGCCACAAGTGACACTTCAGGATTACTCACAACTACTCTGTCAAGAGCATAATGACTGAAAATGAATTTATAAAATATTCAAGCTTCGAACCTATTTTTCCCATTGGCTCTCTGTCTAAAGAGCTTACAGTTATTTACTTAACAGACTTTTATATGTTATGTAATAGCTTATAGTTTCAAAATGGTATAAAATAAAGGCAAGCAATAATTACAACCACAAAGTACCTACCTAACTAATAATTCAGGTGTCACTCTATTTTCTACTTTTAAAACAGCACCGAGGCTTTTAAGCTCGTATTTTACTTTTTTTCAACATTTTACGATCAAAACTTCCACGATGTTCGTGCTCGCGTGTACTTTGTATTCGCTGCTTGATTAATATTTATAATTTTAATTACATATTTCATTAGGACGTTTATGGAGTTCTATTCCTCGTCGACGACATTTAAATTAAAAGCTACTATGTTAGTTTTGTGGTTATGAAAGGTGCGACCAAAGATAAATTCAAGTAATTTCGAGATTTCAAGTAATTTCGAATTTTTTAGATTTCTAAAGTTCTTAATTATATAACAGCTAACGAAGAGGTAAAGCTGTCTTGCTGAAATCCATGCTTCAAGTCATCTCCAGCGGGAGTAGGTGGAACATGGCCGTGTCCTTCTGTGAACAGGTTATGCTCGCAAAGGAGTAGAGGGAGCGTACCCTGGACCTGGTCGCCGCCGACTCAATTACGCCCAAGAACATTGACCTCATTTATCGGGGCCTGAGGACGTCCACCGTCCTCATAGAAGCACAGGCTAGAAGAATTCACTCACCAACTCTTGATAAAAGGCGACCCCAACGATGCGAGATAAAACCCGACCCAACCCCAGATATGCTATAGTCCTCCTCGCCGTGTTCGACGACAGCGTCTTCGTCATGATCATGGATTATGTGAGAGCTGTCCTGTTGTGTTATAGGTGTATGTGTAGGAAAGCTTTGGGCGAGTTTTGCGGATATGACGTTTAGCATCCAGATCATCTAAACGCAGCCGCTCGTAGCTATCGACTTTGACACAGACGTTAGAGCGCCATTCTGATCGCTGCGATGCAAGTTTCTCCCATCGGTCGCTGGGAATGCCGCAAGCCGTGAGGTGACGTTTGAGGACATCCTTATAGCGCAAATGTGGTCAACATCCCTGCCATTTAATTCGCAAGTAGACATCGAAGATGGAAAGAGTCTAGTTTGTTGATATCAGATTTGTAGCAGCACCAGGCCTCTGCGGCATAAAGAAGTGTTGGTATAACTATGGCCTTGTAAACCATTAACTTTGTTGAAAGTTTACGGTCATGTGACTTCCAGACACGGTTGTTGAGCCTGCCAAAGGTTGCAGAAGCATTGACTATGCGGTTGGGTATTTCAGATGCTAGGCTGTTGTCATTTCGGACTTGATTTCCTAAGTACCTGAAATGGCACTTCTTCCAAGACTTTATCATTCAGTACAATACTAGCAGGTTCTAGATTGCAACCCCTAGGTGGCTGTGAAAGGATCTGTGTTTTTGCCACACTTATAACAAGGCCAAATCTGCGACATGATGCACTGAGAGAGTCCACGTAAGCCTTAAGTGACTCCAATGTATCAGCCATAAGGCACACATCATCCGCATAGAGTATGTCCAGGATAGAGATCTTAGAGACCTGTCGCTTAGCCCGCAGTCGAGAAAGATCAAAGATACTTTTATCCGTTCTTGAGTTTATTTCGATTTGTGCAGTACAGATTTTCGTCGCATCTTTCAAGACAGCAGCAAAGTATATGCAAATAGCGTGGGGGCCAGATCACACCCCTGCTTTACACCGCATGTCACCGGAAATTGGTCTGAGAGATTACCTTCATGTAGAACTCTCGCCATCATGTTCTCATGAAATTGGCGTACCAAGTTTATCAACTTCTCAGGACAACCAGTTTTCTTTAGTACAATCCAAAGGGCTTTCCGTGGAACTCTACCGAATGCTTTCTCCAGGTCAATGAAGCACCTAAAGAGAGGACGGCATCGTCCTCTCTTTATGTTCTGGGTTCTTTGTGTTCTAGGCTTTTTTCCTGAATTTTTTTCAAAACAAAAATGACATGTATCGTGCCTCTGTTTGGACGAAAGCCACATTGGGTTTCTGGAAGCAGCGTCTCGGCCAGGCTAGTCAGTCGTTTGTTAATTATGCCATATTTTGCCGGCGCTAGAAAGCAGGGAGATACGAACCCCCTATACGAACCACAATCAGACAGGTCACCCTTTCCCTTATAGATTTTTCAGATGGAGGCATCTTTCCAATCCTGTCGGATAATCTCGCGCTCCCATATCTTTGTAATCAGGTCATACAAGCATTTTCTGATACTGGGTCCACCATACTTGTAGACTTCTGATGGTAAGCTATTGCATTTTGCAGAGATCGTCTAAATTCTTCAACAAGTTCCTTGATCTCCACGTCAGCGTCATCTGGTTTGATGACGCTGACGATCTTGGTTTTTTCTGTGTGGCTTGGTTAACACCTGTGTGGCAGAACTGTATGGTTTAGTGGCGTATGATTGCCAATGCTCGTCCACAGACGAGATCTCTGGTAGCTCAGGTGCTATGGTATTAAAGGCATCATCAAGTTTTCTGCTCAGTTGTTCATCGTGTATCAGTCCCGAATAATATAGTCTCGCCGGCACACTATGCGGGGTTCGACGTGGAAATCTAAGCTCGCTTCGTAACTTGGATCTGACAAGACGATGGTCCGTCCAGCCCTGAGCGCCTCTCATAACTCGCGTTATAAGTACTTCGGCGAGCTCTCTCCTGCCAACTATCACGTAGTCCAGGAGGTGCCAGTGCTTGGATCTCGGGTGGATCTACGTTGTCTTATATTTCTCTGGCATCCGAAAGTAGGTATTTGTCAGACACAGATCGAATTCAGTACAAAGAGTCAGGAGATCCAAGCCGTTTGCGTTACATCTCCCAACTCCATGGCACCCAAGGGGTCCCTTCCAAACGCCATGCTCGGTGCCAACATTAGCATTGAAGTCTCCCAGCAGAAGTATTTTGTCAGCAGGGGGTATCACCTCAAGGACATTCCGAAGTTCCTGGTAGAACCTTGTTTCCACCTCCTCTGGAGACGGCAGCGTGGGCGCATAGACACTGATAAGATGGATGTACTTCTTAGGTGTAACTTGAAGAGAAAGAAGAAAGAAGAAAGGAAGAAAAGACGTTTATTTCACATACACAGAGGCGACGTAAACAAGATTCACATTACTTACAACAAAGTAAAAAATAAAAACCATGTATAAGAAAGGTCGTCGGTGCATGCTAGTGCACGCCGCATCTACGTGGAAATTGGTCTCCTCTCAGCTCATATGCTGACGTGGGCGGTGCCACATTGACCAGCGCTGATTTTCAGAGGAGGCCAGTGTATACACTGAAAATGGCGTGGCCATTACTGCCCATCCCATCATAACTCGCAAGTGAAACAATAATGATAACAATGACATGAAACTTGACAGATACAGAAAAAGCCTTTAAAGCCCAAAAACGCTGTATTAGGGCAATGTTTAGTTTAACAACAACAGGCAGCTGTAGGCCTTACTTCACAAGATTTAATATATTGACACTTCCGTCCCTGTACATCTATGACGTTGCTTTGTTTGTGCACTGCAACCCTCACTTGTTTCCTCGATTATCTGATGCTATTAAGCGCAACAGACGTAAAAATTATAACAATGACCGTAAACTGTGCCTACAAAGTGCAAACACCAGCCTTATGACCAAAAGCGTACTATGTACTGCGCCTAAAATTTATAATAAACTTCCTGACTGTCTTAAAATGCAGAGTGTTGACATCTTTAAACTTAAATTGAGGAGACTTTTAATAAGCAAATGTTATTATAATTTGAATGAATTTTTTGATGATAATAATTTATTTAGTAATTGACATTTAACATTGACATTTTTAATTGATTCTATTACTGTTTGTTAGCTTTAAATTTTGACTATACATTGTAACTTGACATCTGTATTAAGACTATTATTGTTGTTATCATATTTATTTATTTTTATTTGACATGTAATTTGACTTGACTTGTGCTTATTATTCTTGTATTGCTGGCCCAATTTGGACATAATTTTTATACTTTCATATTTCTACCATGGCCTAATAATATTTTTAATAATGTATGATATTAATAACTTTACAATTTTATACTGCATGTGTAAATTATTTACATACCATAATGCAATGGTAGAGTGTAAATGGGACATTATGTAATTTAACACCTATAACTGTACCTACATTCTGTAAATGAATAAATGAATATGAATGAAATGTGGGTATTATATATAAATAGATATATAAATAAACCAAATTAAAAATAGCAAACACACAAACCAAACAGATAAAAAAAACTTTTGTAACTATAAAAAAATCAAATAAAATACATAACATACATAACATAGCATCACGCCTTTTTCCCCGAAGGGGTAGGCAGAGGTGTGCAAACACACCCACATCTCGCCAGCTATGTTAGGTCCCATGTAATAGGGGGCGAGCCTATTGCCATTTACCGGGCACAAGTTCCAGACTCTGGGATAATTATCTGGGTAAAATTCTAAAGAGAATTATACATTATCCACCAGACCCGGGAATCGAACCCGAGACCTCGAGCGTGGCAGTCCGTTCATAGTACCATTGTGCCACCGAGGTAGTCACAAATAAAATAAACAAATTAAAAGCAATACATAGAAACAAGAAAGCGCAGTTTAGAACGCAACGCACCGCATTACTATAGGCAAACCGTCAGCTGAGAGCCGACCGCAGCTGTCATCCGTCAGACGAGACTGACACGTCATTGACACGCGGCTCGGCAATCCGCCGCCTGCCGCACGTTTTCCTAAATTAATCCAATCTAAATCTTCTTTTATATATTTATATTTACAAATTATTTGAAGAGCTCTAAGATAAGAAAAGAAATTATGCACCCACAAAGCTGGAAGATAAGAAAAATCAAAGGCTGGAAGGATGAAGTAAGTAGGAAACTTAAGTGCTTGAATGTTTAGAGAGTTGAAAATTAAAAAAGTGTAGCTTCCAGCTGTTCCACCAAGTACATTCTCTTCACCATATATTTAAAACTTCTTTGGCTTTTCAGGCTACGAATTGGAGGTGAAAGAATATTCCAGCAATGCGTGGCTGCATGCCTGAAAAAACCTCGGAAAGCGGCAGACCTATTCTTGGGGAGTGTTAGTGGGGGCACAGCGGACCTTCTGCTGTATCTTAACTTCTCATGCCTCCAACCCAGCTTACGATAAAGGTATTCTAGCTTTTGAGCCATCGCAGCCATCTTTAGCATCTTTAGGTAATTAATAAATGGTGTGACATGACCTCGCCTAGGGGCATCAACACAAAAACGCACACATGCATTATGTACTCGTTGTATGAGATTTCCTGTCCTTTTCACAAGACAAGGGCCATACACAGTGTCACAGTAATTAAATTTTGATAGTATCAGACTATCCACTAAAAGCTTCTGCAATGTGACACTAAGAACTGTCTGATATTGTAGAGCACTTTCAGTCTGTAGAAACAATTGCTAACAATTTTGTTTATGTGGGTCTCAAAATGAAGTTCAGAGTCCATTGTTAGGCCCAGATTAGTGGCTGACTCCACCCTATCAATTCTAGCACTGTCAAGCACTACAATCGGATCCCATGATAGTACTGAGGCAACCTGGTGCTTCGAACCTAACACTATGAACTTGGATTTAGACGGATTCAAAACCAATGAGTTCCTCTCTGACCACCTAGAAACTGTTTCCAGTTCTTCATTAAGGAGCTGAACAGCAGGTAAGGTATCCGCGGGTTGAAAAGACTTATAAATCTGGAGGTCATCGGCATACATTATGGTACTTGCAGCTCTTGAAGGTGTTCTGGATGTCAGCACTATACAGTATGTATAATAGCGGACCCAGTATAGACCTCTGAGGAACTCCTCTTGACACCCAACGAGGACCAGAGCATAGTTTGGATCCATCTTCCATACTGATCTCCACATACTGGGTTCTATTTTTGAGTTAACTATCGAACCACCGCACCGCCTCAGTTGAAAACCCGTAGAATGTCAATTTTGAAAGAAGCAGTGTGGTGTCGATAGCATCAAAAGCACGGGAGTAATCAAGGAGCACCAGAATGGAGGCCTCCCCCACGTCCCTCGCCTCAAGGACATTACCCATCACATCTGCAAGAGCCGTTGCAGTGCCACGCCCCTTTCGGAAGCCCGACTGCAACTCAGGGAGCAGCCTATTGGACTCCAAGTATTCCATCACCTGTATATAGACCACCCGCTCCAGCACCTTAGAGAGACAGGGGAGTATCGATATTGGTCTTAGATCTTTGAATGTTTGTGGGTTGGTGGGCAGGTGGGTCTAATTATAGCACACTTCCACAATTCGGGGAACTTATAAGTCACTATAGATGTATTGATGACATCGGTCAGAGTCTGCAGAGCAGAAGGTAGGGTCATCAATATCATCTCATGACTAATTCCATCCACCCCCTGAGCATTAGTGCTAATATTCCTGATGATCCGAAGCACCACATCACTGCCAACAGGGTTTATATGAAATTGTGACGAGGTTGCCCTATGGTGTTCGAAGTATGTTAGCTGGGATATGGTGGGTCGCGACTCACCGGTTAATGGCATCGGGGTCATGAAAGTGAACCGGCAGGTGTCCGATATATTTCCTACTCATGGAGACCCTCCAATAAAATCAGTGACCCTACGTGTTTGTGGCGCAATCTTAAGTCCGATATAGGAAATATATCGGACTTAAGATTGCGCCACAAACACGTAGGGTCACTGATTTTGTTATTAATTTTGTTTTGGAAATATACAGACTTTTCACTCCTTAAAGATGTGCAAGCTAAATGTTTTAAATCCAAATATTGTTTATGGTGCTGATCCAACCTGATGTCGTGGTATTTATTCCGAGCTCTAGCTCTTAAATGAAACAACAACCGAATGTTTTCAGTGATCCATGGTGTCGGACGACTCCTGAACATCTTACTCTACACGGGGGCATGCAAGTCAAACAGCTGTGTGATGTAATTATTTAAAGCAAGGACAGCATCATCCATATCCTGCATCCCTCCCACCACGTCCCACGGGATTAGGGCTAGATCCGCCTCAAAATACTCCACAAGTACATCCTTGATCGGCCTGTATGTAACAAATCTAGGCTTAGGTGTAGGTTTTTTTAAAGTAGCATCACAAACCAAGAATGAGTGCCGACCCAGATCGCTGATGTGATCTACCACAACACGGAGTATTATAATTCTGTCACTTATGCCTTGGGGGACCTCTGTCAGAGACTTTGCAAGATGATTGCGTACGGCAAAGCCAACTCCACTTGCTGCTCTTTCTTCAGAGGGTTTACCACTCCAGTAGTAGGTGTAACCAACAAGCTCTCACACAGCTCCCCTGTGTCGCTAAGATGCGTCTCGCTTATTGCGGCAATATCAATTTTATATCTTGCAACTTCTCTAGCAGTAAGACTAGTTTTTCTCTCTGGACACAAATTGCGCTCATCATCCAGAAGAGTTCGCACGTTCCAGGTTCCCACCACAAGTTGTTTCTGCTTTACCTTTCAAATTTGAATTTTATTTTTCTTTCGACCGCGTTAAGATGTTGAACAGGTAACCGCGGTTTGCCACCTGTGCATAAATGAGACGAACTATGTTTGGGCCACCTTTACTAGGCCCCTCCCCGGATCAGGGAAAGCAGAGCGATCCTTAAAAGGACTGCTTTGTCGCCGGATATGCTGCCGAACCAGGCCCCCGTCTCAGTCGAGTCCCGGAGCGACCGTCATCATCTGACCGCCTAACGTGCAGAGCGACGAATTAAGGCTCGGGGACACCAGCCCCTCACCCCACCATCAGTACTTCATCGCCGCAGGGCTTTTATTTTTCATTGCCGAAGTCATCTGCGCAGGGCCACTCTCTTGTCCTCAACCCTCTGTTGTCAGTGGAGTGAATGGTCGGTACGACTGACGGAGAGCAGAAGATGCAGTGATAGGCCATATGTCACTTCATGAATTCTAACGTGCGCCCTTAATGGCACATCACATATGCCTTGCCTCACCGCTGCAGTTGCCGTATGCGTTTGCCTATCGACTTTACCCGCCTCCTACACCGATGGGGTCTTCATGTGCTACTGTGGGGAATCACCCAGTTCGAAACACTACGCCCGCCTAAGCATTCGTAGCATCCTCTATTAGGTTTAGCCCACTGGTCGAAGTGGTTTGCCAGGGTGTGGCCGCTGCGCACACAACAGCTACTTGGAGCCACTAACGGAGACATTATGAAGTGTCGCAGACCAGGCAGCAACCGTCACCTACAAGTAGGCCGACCGACAGTCCTGTAAAGGTAACACCCACTACTGCTAACACACAATACACCCCAAATGATATACCCCAGATATGCTACACAGGTGGCCAAAGTCAGGCGGGAGCCACTGGACAATCTTCCGAGTGTTCACCTGAGGCGTTCGGCAATGGACGTAGGCAAAGGCAGCCGCGGACTTAGAATAAAAAAGAGGTACAGCTGTCCCCACACTTCCTAGTCCGTCTTCTAGCTTACAGGTTCCGCAGCCCAATGGTATATTAGGTATTTTTTCTACGTGTCTACATTTTTTTTGTAATGTTTTCATTGTTATGCGATTACTTACAGAATTGAAAATACAGGTAAATAATTAAATTACCCTAGCTCGCAACTAATCATACAAAAAGTCATCAAACGCTCAAACACAGCGGCAAGAAGACAATAAACCTTGGCAGCTAATTAATCATGACGGTTAACTCACAAAATCAATATTTGAGCAACGGTTTTCGAATGCAGCCAACTTCGTGTTAACTGCATTTCCCTAACCACAGAGTAATGAAAAAAAATTGAGAGTAGTTTTTATATATTTATTTTGAATCATTCTTTACAAACGACACATTAGTTATTTAATATAGAATTGTTCAATATAGATTAGAAACCATGTGTATTTTTAATCATTTTCACAATCACTACTCTTTTACTACTAAAACGATACCAATACTCTTTTGTTTCATATTATTTAAATAATTTTTTCTCTTTCTTTTTTTGTGAATCATGTTTCTCAATAACCATGATACATTTTTTCAAAGTTTAAACATACAAACGTTACATTTAATTTTTAGGGATAATAAATAAAACAGACAAAGTAATGGTTTAATCACTTATTTCGCGTTATAGTGCAGCATATTTTGATTTCATTTTTGACACATTGCTGACTATGGCGTTCAAAAACATCAACCATATCGTGCACTACCTATTAATTTTCAGTAAAGCTTCTACATCACAAACTACTCTGTGCATTAATACTTTAGCGAGGTCCGTCAACTTTACCTTTTGAGAATATTCCATGTTAGTGACGGCCGGCGATAAAAGTCTATAAAAAGAACGTCACTACGACCTTTAAGAGCTATTGAACCTGTGAATATAAGGTATAGGAGGAGTCTGATTCATTATAGTCATAGTTGATTATGATAATGTTGCATCATACAGGCAGGATACATGTAACTAGTAGTTCTGCGAACAGCAGACCTCGTGTTATTTTAGTTCTTCCCCATTTCCCCCCCATCCCCCCCCCCCCCATTTCTCCGCCATTTTCCCCCCAATCAAAAAATCCTTCGACAAAAGTTGCGCCTTGCAACAAAGAACACTTGTGCCAAATTTCATGAAAATCGGCTGAAAAATGCGGTCTATAGACCGGAACTGACACACATACATACTGCCGTGGTATAACTAAAACGCCGTTATCTAACATTTTGACGATTTTTACTTTTTGATGCTATCTTAATCAGAAAAAAAATCTCTATCGATCTGTATTTACAGTATTTTCCTAACTAGAAAAGCTACTGAAATAATAATCGTAAGAAAGCCGTTATATGATTTTATTTTACTTGTGTATTATTCAAAAATGCCGTAAAGTGACTGTGTTAATCTATATAGCCGCTAAAGTTCAATAAAATCAAATATTAACAAAAAAAAAACTTAAGATTGTTTCGCTAGATTGCGGTTAACGGATTTTAATTCACTTTAATGTGATTAAAGTACTTTTACTGCTTTATAGTTACTCAAGTTTTTGAATAGAAATTTAAGCTATATTGAGTTATAATGCCGTTAACTGAAAAAGTTAGACATAAATGTATTTAACGATACCTAACGGCTTTATAGTTTAACTTTATTGTAAAAACATTTCGACTTCATTCATCGTTATGCGCCAGTTAGCGATGTTTCACATAAAATCAAAGTGGTAACAACAGTGAGACTATATTGCCGTTATCCGAAATGAATACGCTAAAAGGCCGCTATATGATCTCGCGGGGGGTGATGATCGAGGCGGTCGGGGATGATCCTGTGAGTTTTTGCACCGACACACCAACGCCGCACATACGCTGGTTCGCGTGATTCCGCCGATTTTTGTAATTATGGCGAATCGTCAGTATAAGTAAGTTTTTTATTGTTTTAGTTTACCGTATTTTATGTATGATAATTATTTTGTACAATTTATAGTTATATTCACACGATGTAATTTATACGCTGGCTATATATATAGCTGGCGAGATGAGGGTGTGTTTGCACACCTCTGCCTACCCCTTCGGGGAAAAAGGCGTGATGCTATGTTATGTTATGTAATTTATATAGCACTACAAAGCAGCTATTTTCTTGTTACAGATCCCAAAGATCAAAAATCATTTTAAAATGGCTATAAACCCAGATATTGAGCCTGGAACAAATCTAATCTTGGAGACACCGATTGTAACCAACTGTTTAAACTATTTTGATAATATATACACTAGACCTTACTCAATGACCAGCAGCGTCTTTGCAACATTTTGTGAAACTCAAACTACGAACAACTGTCATCATTTAAGTATATTATTATAAATAATTTAAAAAAAAAAAAAAAATTAAAACAGGCTTTGTCAACAGCATGTATTCAACCCAGTCCGACTATACGGCTATTTGAGTCAAATACTCCTGCGGAAGCAAATTTTATGTGTGATGAATTAATGCCGCCAAGAACTCCATGCAGTTATAAGGTTTCCAATACAGTATGCCATGATTCGCCTGCCGCCGACAACTTGATTTTGTTTCCAATGACTCCGTACGAGACAAAGATCTAATTATTCAATCGGTATTTCATCAGATGAAGAACGTCTGTACCGCCT